>CM064488.1:989699-1430654 GCA_032716605.1 Paralithodes platypus
TACGATTAAAATGGCAGTATCCAAAGATCAGACTTTAAAATTGGTACCGCCACTGGTCGGCTGGGCCTGACGAAGTATATGCGAGAGTCTTAACAGAATGCAGAGATGATTAAGGGAGCCAATTTGAATTTTTATTTTAACCAGTCATTAGCAACAGGGATAGTTTTTCCAGAAGCTTGGCTCTTTGCAAATGTAGTTCCGCTCTTCAAATAAGGTGATAAGTCCCGATAGCATCCCATTACCGTCCCATTAGTCTCACATCAATCCTAGGAGAAGTTGCGAGAGTCTATTATTGCTACAAATTCGAAGCCACTGTATACAAATTTCAACTTAATACATTCTTCTCAGCATGGATTCACTCATGGAGGTTCTTAGCCTAACTAATTTGCTTAGCTTTTATTATATTCTATATGTAGATTGCAGTAATAATCTTTCGACAGAGTCCTCCATTTGAGCGTTGATGAGAAAGGTTCGAGGCACATGGATGTTGGAGGGTCGTTGTTGGGATGGATTCGGTCCTGGCTAATTGGGTAGGAAACCGAGAGTCACCAATCATCTGGTGGTAACCTGGAAAGTCCAGAGATGTGGAGCATTCAAAAGTGGTGTCCCCCAGGGAGCGTTGTTTGGGGTTCCTCCGTGCTGTTGGGTTTCTTATATACATAAATTACCTAGATTTAGGGTATAACTAGTAGGATAAGTAAATTCGCAGACGATACTAAAATGGGGAGATCAATTGATTCAGATAGCGATATAGAGTGCGCTCCAAAATGGTCTAGACCCTTACATGAATGGTCAATATAAATTAGGCAGATGAAGTTTTAACATTGACAGAATGCACGTTATTAAAGATAGGGAAGATGCAAACACATGTTAAATCTAAACGGACTAATTTATAATTAGAAAATTCAGACTACGAGCAAGATCTAGTTGTGTTTTTTACCATTGATTTTAAGCCTAGAAACCGGTGTATAAGCGTTCTTAATAATGCAAACCGGATTCTTCGTTTAATGCTCTATGAGTGTGAGTAACAGAACAGCTGATTTTATCTTAAAACTTTATCTTTTCATTAGTGATACCCCATGAGGCCCTTGGAGGCCGAACCAGATATGCGCAAAATAAAAACCGGAATTAAATGCGATTCCTAGCAACAATGGGTACCTCGGGGTGGCGCTTATTTTGTTCTGCCTCCCACGTGCGTGTGTGGCTCTGGATTGGCATAACCAGTTAAGCGCAACCCCGTCCCCATTTTTTCTAGGAATCGCAGGTAATTTCCGTTTTTTTCTACTTTCGAAGGTGGCTCCGGGACACCCCCAGTGGTGTCACGCAGCCCCGCCACACTGGGTATGCTACTGGACACCACCACACTAGTGTTCACCGCCTACACAGCTTGACTGTATAGCTAAATTTGTTCATATCGTATTTCCATCTCTTTTGGCATTAGTTTTAAAAACACGTGGCCCTCTGATCCTAACAGGTTACCTCACCACAACGTCCTTTGGTAAATCGTTGTTATATACCCCCTCACACGTGTTCTCCCTCCAAGCTTGGGAAATTGAGATTCTGCAGTGGTTGTGTGTGTGTGTCCAAATTGAAGGGTAACGGTGTGGATGGAAATATTTACGAATGGGTTATGTGAATGAACGTACGAAATGTTTCTGTGATTGTGAATATAAAGGTGTGTTTGTGTTAAGATGTGTGTGAGCATGTGGTTGTATGTTTTTGAGTAGAATTAATAAATGGCCGGGTAAGTCCTTTTTAATAGTTAAGCCTTGTCCACTTGTAAATTGAAAATGTGTGTGTGTGATGTGGTTGTATAATATATATTATAATATATTATCTTCCATGGCCAGGTTCCATACAGAAATAGGGAAGATAAAGATTGTCGGGAAATTAGTGAGACTGGGCGAAGATCTCACCTACGGTTTTCAAGTGATCTTTAGAATAATTTCATGAAAACAAGGAATACAGACAGAATGGGGTAATACCTTAACCACTTCGAATTTGCCGATTACCAAGGCCGAACACCTTACCCCTTGGGTTGCTTTTAATGCTCCCGAAAACCCAATTTCTCCATCTGACTACCCGTCCGGAACCGGCCAGACAAGACTATCGCTTATACTTTTCAACATTAAAAACAGTCAATCATTCATCTTCTCTCAAAATTCTTGGGTTTCGCTTTTTTTCTTATGCTCATACTTAGAAGGACCATATTACCAGTCTTGCTAAGGCAGCCTCCACGAAGCTTGGATGTGCTCAACCGCCTCAAGGAGTTCTTCACCCCTGCTCAGCTTCTTGCTCTGTACAAGGACACAGTGCGTACACATGAACTTTGAAGCAATTTAAGTCATAGGAAGAGTTAAACACTGATGTGTGTGAGAGAGTTCCATAGCTCAGCCAGTTGAATAAAACTAAGACTGTCCCCTATGTACCAAACGAGATATACAATTCAATAATGGCCAACTCCAATATCCATTAAAGTTATATTTTAGCACCTACTATTAATTATTACTAACCCTGTCCAGCTCCTCTCCCCAAAAGGTGAATGATATACGAGTACAGTATATACCGGTATATCTACCGTATATATATATATATATCTATATATATATATATATTATATATATTAATTTGTTTTAAGGTGTGTTATATGCGTGAGTGCGTGCGTGTGAGGCAGTCTGCAGACAAAGCCGTGTTGGACGCACCAACAAGGCCAGATCCCAGAAAGTCTCACACCCCACCCTGAGTTTAGAAAGCGTGGCAAAACAATTGAGATGGAGAGAGGGGATCGACAAAAACTGGGGAAACATGACATGCAGTGATTGGCAAAATCACGAGAGTCCACCGGAAAAAGGTTATGTGAGGCCTTTTGTGCTGCGTAAAATATCTCCGTGTGTGTCTCCAGAGTTCGGGGTCCCAGGGATGACCACATTGATTAATTAATTGCATTACCTACTCATATGATGGTTAGTGGGTTTGGTGATGAGGTATATAATTATACAGTATATATATATATATATATATATATATATATATCACTATATATATATATATATATATACTATAAAGGCAAAATGTACTCAAATGTAAACAAACAGAACCTACAACACTGGGTGTTGTGGGATCCTGGAAAAACCAATATTGCGGGGGGAAAAAAAAATATAAATCGTTATCATTGAGCCTCAGATAAATGTGTCATGGTCCCCCTTTTAAATCACACTTGCCCATGTTTAATGCATATCCGTCTCGTAACCCTACTACCCTTTTTCCTTTTTCCCTTAATGGATGTATGGCCTAATGTGTTCAATCTTTCTCAATATAAGAACATACATAACAAAATGGAGAGGTCTGCAGAGAGCCGATTGGCCCACACAAAGACAGTTTCCCTCTCACACCCAACCCTAATTACAAGGCCTAATTATCGGCTCAGCCTCACTAATACCATGAGGATCGACCGTCACCAAAACGGTCAGCAGGACAGACAATGAGAGGTCGTGTTCCAAAAGCGCCCGATTGGGCCCCCACGAACCCGGTAGATTCCCCCCCTCATACGCCAACCCCTCTGCGGTCCATATAGCCAATCGATATTTTTTCTTAAATGCCTCTCTATAGTTTCTTGATTCCACTATAACACTTGGTAGCTTAGTCCACCTATCTACAACTCTGTTTACGCAAACCACATATTTGCCTATAATCTTTTCTGGAAACGACAAATATATAATTTGAAACCATTTGTTCGAGTTACTTTCCGGGGCTATCACTGAACTTGAATACGTAAGGAAGAATTCTATCATGTGTAAGGTCCCTAGGACTTGCATATAAGACAACATAAAAAAAGGAAAACCAAGATAAGAAAACGGGAGGTCTGCAGAAAGGGCCGATTGGCTCAATATAAAGGCAGATCCCTCTCACACCCAACACTAATTATAAGGCCTAATGATAGGACCCCAACTCACCGAACACCATGAGGACTGTACCTCACCAAAAAACGATCAGAGGTCAACATGGGAAAACGGGGGTCTGCAGAGCGCCGAGCCTGGACAACAACCGGCAGATTCCACTCCACATCCAACCGCCTTTATAAATAATAAATAGCCATTAGGATACAAGATAGAGGATTTGTTTAGACTAAATTATATGGATTACATGATGGTAATATTTTGTTCTATGGACCTACGTCAAGTGCTTTGATTTGTATTGCCACGACTAGTTTGAAAATAGGTATTAGTAAATAAGGTGAATAATGGGCATTGTCTCTAAAATCAAGATGGGTTGGGTGTGAACAGGGCGTCTGCATTGTGTGGGCCAATTGGCTTTCCATGGCAGACCTCCCAGTATATTAGGGTTTGGTTTCCCTTATGTTTTATGTTCCCTCTCAACCTCTCTCTCTCCAGCTCTCATCGTCCCAATCGCCGTCTCTCTCAAATCTCGTAGTCTCATCATCTCTCCTCTCTCCTTCTTCTCTCCTCCATCTCCTCTCTCTCTCCTCTCTCCATCTCTCTCTCTCCTCTGCCTCCTTTGTACTCCCTTTTGGTACTCCTCTTCTAAGCAACATGTGCCAAAGTACAGTATATAAATTTCAATAATGTGCCAACTCCAATAATCATTACAAGTCTATTAGTTCAAGTAACTTGTTTAAACTAATTACCTCCTCCTCTACCCATATATATATGGTATAATATATATATATAACAACGCCCCACCTATTCCATGGGTTGCCTCCACCTTTCTCATCAATCTTTCATGGGACTCTGGTCGAAAGCTTTACTGAAATCTAAATATATAAATATTCACTGAGAGAATTAATTATTACGCTCAGATTTTTTTCATATTGTATGACTTTGTCCCATTATCTAACTGCTTCATATACCTCTGAGAAAAAACTTAGCAATTAGTAAGGCAAGAACTGTCCCTGAGTGAATCCATGCTGAGAATAACTTGGATTAAGTTAAATGTTTCTAAGTGGTTTCCTCATTTTCCTAGGCAATAATTGACTCTAGTAGCCACTTAATTCCCCTAATGATTGAGCCTAATGAGCCCAGCCTCACTAAACTGGGCTGTGTGACACTACTGGTGTAGTGTCTCGTAGCCCACTTCGTTTTCTATTTGGCACTTATCTGGTTCTGCCTCCCAGGCCCTCCCATATGGATTATGCTGTCCAATTTTGGTGTCCCTTATTACAGAATGAACATAGATTCATTGGAGAGAGTACAGCGTAGAATGACAAAAATTATCCATAATATTAGAAATCTTCCGTATGAAAGGTTGAAGAAATTAGGTTTACATTCGTTAGAGAGACGCAGAGTTAGAGGGGATATGATAGAGGTGTTCAAGTGGTTAGTGGGATTAACAAAGGGGACATGACAAAATACTAAAGCTCAGTGATAGCGAATACTCGTACCAATGGTTTCAAATTAGATAAATTTCATTTCAGAAAAGATATAGGCAAATATTGGTTTGGTAACAGAGTTGTAGATGGGTGGAATGGACTACCAAGTGATATAGTGGGATAAAAAACGGTAGGGTGTTTTAAGATAAAATTGGATAAGCATATGGACGAGAAGGGCTGGGTGTGAAGGGGATCAGCCGGGTTGGGCCAATCAGCGCTCTGCACCCCCCCGTAATCCTGCGTTAATCTCTAACCGTTTTGGTAAGATGATCCGCACGGTATTTGAGTGTTTTGCCTATAATTGGGCTTTGTAATTGGGGTTGTGTGGGGCAGGGATCTGCCTTCCTTAGGCCAATCGGCTTTCTGCAGACTCCCATTTTCTTATGTTCTTATTTTCTTAATTAGAAACAAATAAATGATGTGCTCGGAAATAAGTGCTACAAACTTCAAAGGTGTTATAACTTATAAGAAAAATAGATCCTACTAAAATGTCATTGGAAAACGCTATATACTTTCAAAGTAGCCCCTGATAAGTTTTATTGGTTTGCATTTCCCAATGTTGATATGCATGATAAAGGTGTTTGTTATTAGCATATACATTTGAATATCAATGCAAATAATTAAACCGTTCAGGGAGAGAGCGAGAGGGAAAGGGAGAGACGAACTAAATGGACGAATACATGGAAGAGACTTATAAACGAAAGCTTGACTCTAGGGAAAAAACCGATACATCAGCTAGGAATGTAATAGAACCCCAGTCACATATAAATGTTAGTAATTCTGATAGCATTGACTGCAGTGAAATCGAGAGAAAATAATAGTTAGTTAAAAACGATAGACAATTAGTTACAACAAATAGTAATAAGTTGAGGGTTTATTACACAAATTGTAGAAGTTTATGTAACAAAATGGATCAGCTTAGTGCAATTGTTAGCAAGGAAAATATAGACATTGTAGCGATTACAGAAACCTGGATAAATACTGACTCTAGACATCTGTTAGCAGAATTTCATATGCCAGGACACAATTTATTTAAATATGACAGAACAGACAGAAGGGGAGGTGGAATTGCAATTTCTGTCAGGGATACTTTAAAATTTTGCCTTAGATCAGTTGGTTAGTGGAGAGAACATACTAATCAAAACAAATAGCGATAATGAAAGTGTGTGGGTATAGTTTAGCGGGGAAGGTGAGACAATTATTTTGGGAACCATTTCTAGGGCACCCCTGTCTTTTTCGAAATTTAGGCAAATTATTATGGAAGAAATCAGTAAGGCATCTCAGAATAATAATGTTTGCATTTTAGGCGACTTTAATCTTCCAGGTATAGACTGGGTTAATCAAACTAACAATAACCAATCCAAAGATTTTCTTGAAGTAGTATTAGACAACTTTCTCTTTCAGTTTGTAAATTCGCCAACTAGAGGATATAATATTCTTGACCTAGTTCTTAGCAACAGGGAAAATTGGTGAACATATTTAGAAGTGGCCGACCAGCTAGGGAAGAGTGACCCATAAATCAATATATTTATCTATAGAATTAAATTGTAAACCAACGGAAAATAAGGTTCTTATCCCTGACTTTCGAAAAGCTAATTTTAGGGGATTAAAACGATCACTCAGAATTAAAGGGTGAGGCAGGAGATTTAGGTCAAGTAAGCCGATTAGTTCCAGCAGAACAGAGAGGTCAGGGCCAGGTGGGCCACACAGCTGAGATAGTTAGACAACCAACTGACAATTTAAATAGCGGTGTATATGTATAATCAGTTCATCTCTGCCGTACAGTGTTGTCCGCAATAATGAGGAAGCATTTAAACGGTACCGACGTCTTAAAACTCAAGAATCTCATTCTTCCTATATTTGTATAAGTCTACCCAACATGTCACGTTTAACAAATAAGTAAAAAGGAACACAAGCAACAACAGATCTACTGATCCTTACGAGGCTGCTTGTACATATGATTGCAAAAGGGCAGATACACATATAATGATATGGAGTAAAATAAGTCCACATATAACGTCATTATCACCATACAAGGATTTTTTTGTCTTCTGTGTTAGACACATTATAACTTGCGTGACCCGCCATCGAATATTAACCATATTTGATATCTTGCATCTACTATTGGCCTATATAAAACCTGTTTAAAATCCATATTATCATTTGGTGTCACATAAGTCGTGGGGTAAAATATGCTATTATTAATGATATAGTATAGATTTTCGCCTACTCTTACGACTTCAAAAAGCTACCTTACATTTGTTATTTTGTTTAAATGTACTATTTTTTCAAACTAATACAAGATTGTCTTTTCTTGTATATGCAGTGCAATCTCAGGCAAGTAATAACATATTCTCACGCAATTGACAACAGTGATTGGCATTGGTCGACCATCACTCTCTAACCACGGAAACAAACGCAAACTACGTCAACTAAGCATTACTCTTGGCATGATCGGTAATCACACACACGCACACACACACACACACAGTCAGAATACTGTGTGCCTCAATAAGCATTATCGGAGTGAATAAGTTTTTTATAGAGAATTATTTTCGGTTGCAACATTGAACACTTAGCAATGTCATTATTTAGCAACAGGACTAAATGTTTGCTACGCAATTGAGATATATACCATAATCATATATTTCGTGACACCTCATGTAATAGTGGGTGGAAATAATAATAACCATTATGTGCGTTTGCGTATGCGTGTGTGTGTGCATGCTTGTTTGTTTGAATATGCTTTTGGCGAGTTATAGTGTAGTAATTATAGTTCAGAAATATACATATGATAAATCAGGATAGCCAATGACTCAAAAAATAACCCTACGCTTTTTACCAGCTATATAAATCTAAAGTTAGAGATAAAATAGGCCCCCTTAAAACTTCGATAGGAGAAATGACAGAAAATGATTTAGAAATGTGCAGTACATTAAATAGTCAGTTTCTATCCGTTTTCACTACTGAAAATTTGGCACAGATTCCAGAAGTCCGTAAGGTATATAGCGATAGTATAGAAAATAGGTTAAGTACGGTTACTATAAGTAGAAATGATGTGCTTAAGGAAATTGACAGACTGAAACCTCAGAAATCGCCTGGTCCCGATGAGGTATATGCTAGAGTATTAAAAGAATGCAGAGATGAGTTAAGTTACCCATTAACATTTCTTTTTAACAATTCATTAGAGACAGGTATAGTTCCAGAAGCTTGGAAGCTTGCAAATGTAGTTCCGATTTTCAAAAAAGGTGATAAATCAATAGCATCCAATTACCGTCCCATTAGTCTCACTTCAATCAAAGGAAAGCTACTAGAGTCAATTATTGCTAGGAAAATGAGAAACCACTTAGAAACATTTAACTTAATCGATTCTTCTCAGCATGGATTCACTCAGGGACGTTCTTGCCTTACTAATTTGCTAAGTTTTTTCTCAGAGGTATATGAAGCAGTAGATAATGACAAGTCATATGATATATATTTAGATTTCAGTAAAGCTTTCGACAGAGTCCCTCATGAAAGATTGATAAGAAAGGTTGAGGCACATGGAATAGGTGGGGCGTTTGTTAGGACGGATTAGGTCATGGCTAATTGGTAGGAAGCAGAGAGTCGGCATAAATGGTACTAAGTCAGAATGGGGTTCAGTCAAGAGTGGTGTTCCCCAGTGATCTGTATTAGGTCCTCTGTTGTTTATTATATACATAAATGACCTTGATTTAGGTATAACTAGTAGGATAAGTAAATTTGCAAACGATACCAAAATGGGAAGAAAAATTGATTCAGTTAGAAATATAGAGTGTCTGCAAAGGGATCTAGATACCTTACACGCATGGTCAGTAAAATGGCAGATGAAGTTTAACATTGTCAAATGCAAGGTATTAAAGATAGGGATGATGCATACAAATTTTAAATATAAACTAGCTAATATGGAATTATAAAACTCAGACTATGAGAAAGATCTAGGTGTTTGTGTTAGCAATTATTTGAAGCCTAGAAAACAATGTATAAGCATTCGTAACAAGGCAAACAGGATTCTCGGGTTCATATCTAGGAGTGTGAGTAACAGAACTGCTGATGTTATCTTAAAACTTTACTTGTCATTAGTGAGACCCCATATGGATTATGCTGTTCAATTTTGGTGTCCTTATTACATAATGGACATAGATTCATTGGAGAGAGTACAACGTAGAATGACAAAAGTTATCCATAATATTAGAAATCTTCCGTATGAAGAAAGGTTGAAGAAATTAGGCTTACATTCGTTAGCGAGACGCAGAGTTAGAGGTGACATGATAGAGGTATTCAAGTGGGTTAGTGTAATTAATAAAGGTGACATGAAAAATGTCAGGTCAGTGATAGCGAAATAACTCGTACAAATGGTTTCAAATTAGATAAATTTCGTTTCAGAAAAGATATAGGCAAATATTGGTTTATTGGTTTGGTAACAGAATTGTAGATGGGTGGAATATGCTACCAAGTGATATAAGAACATAAGAACATAAGAAAATGGGAGTCTGCAGAAAGCCGATTGGCCTAAGCAAGGCAGATCCCTGTCCCACACAACCCCAATTACAAAGCCCAATTATAGGCTCAACACTCTAATACCCTGAGGATCATCTTACCAAAACGGTTAGAGATTAACGCAGGATTACGGGGGTCTGCAGAGCGCTGATTGGCCCAACCCTGCTGATCCCCCTTCACACCCAACCCTTCTCCTCCATATGCTTATCCAATTTTATCTTAAAGCTCCCTATCGTTTTTAATCCCACTATAGCACTTGGTAGTCCATTCCACCCATCTACAACTCTGTTACCAAACCAATATTTGCCTATATCTTTTCTGAAACGAAATTTATCTAATTTGAAACCATTGGTACGAGTTCTTTCGCTATCACTGAGCTTTAGTACTTTTGTCATGTCCCCTTTGTTAATCCCACTAACCCACTTGAACACCTCTATCATATCCCCTCTAACTCTGCGTCCTCTCTAACGAAATGTAAGCCTAATTTCTTCAACCTTTCTTTATACGGAAGATTTCTAATATTATGGATCATTTTTGTCATTCTACGTTGTACTCTCTCCAATGAATCTATGTCCATTCTGTAATAAGGACACCAAAATTGAACAGCATAATCCATATGGGGTCTCACTAATGACAAGTAAAGTTTTAAGATAAAATCAGCAGTTCTGTTACTCACACTCCTTGAGATGAACCCGAGAATCCTGTTTGCCTTGTTTCGAACGCTTATACACTGTTGTCTAAGCTTCAAATCATTGCTAACAAACACACCTAGATCTTTCTCACAGTTCGAGTTTTCTAATTCCACATTAGCTAGTTTATATTTAACATTTGTATGCATCTTCCCTATCTTTAATACCTTGCATTTGTCAATGTTAAACTTCATCTGCCAATTTACTGACCATTCGTGTAAGGTGTCTAGATCCCTTTGGAGGCAATCTATATCTCTATCTTAATCAATTGTTCTCCCCATTTTGGTATCGTCTTCAAATTTACTTATCCTACTAGTTATACCTAAATCAAGGTCATTTATGTATATAACAAACAACAGAGGACCTAGTACAGATCCCTGGGGGACACATCACTTTTGACTGCTCCCCATTCTGACTTCGTACCATTTATGCTGACTCTCTGCTTCCTACCAATTAGCCATGACCTAATCCATCCCAACAACGCCCCACCTATTCCATGCGCCTCAACCTTTCTCATCAATCTCTCATGGGGGACTCTGTCGAAAGCTTTACTGAAATCTAAATATATTATATCATATGACTTGTCATTATCTACTGCTTCATATACCTCTGAGAAAAAACTAAGCAAATTAGTAAGGCAAGAACGTCCCTGAGTGAATCCATGCTGAGAAGAATTTATTAAATTAAATGTATCTAAGTGGTTTCTAATTTTACTAGCAATAATTGACTCTAGTAGCTTTACTATGATTGATGTAAGACTAATGGGACGGTAATTGGATGCTATTGATTTGTCACCTTTTTTGAAGATCGGAACTACCTTTGCAAGCTTCCAAGCTTCTGGAACTATACCCGTCTCCAATGACTTGTTAAATAAAAATGTTAATGGGTAACTTAACTCATCCCTACATTATTTTAATACTCTAGCATATACCTCATCAGGACCAGGCGATTTATGAGGTTTCAGTCTGTCAATTTCCTTAAGCACATCATTTCTACTTATAGTAACCGTACTTAACCTATTTTCTATACTATCGCTATATACCTTACGGACTTCTGGAAACTGTGCCAAAATTTTCATTAGTGAAAACGGAAAGAAATTGACTATTTAATGTACTGCACATTTCTAAATAATTTTCTGTCATTTCTCCTATCGAAGTTTTAAGGGGACAATTACATCTCTAACCTTGGATTTATATAGTTGGTAAAAAGCTTTAGGATTATTTTTTGAGTCATTGGCAACCTTAATTTCATAATTTCTTTTTTCTTTCCTAATATCCTTTTTTACCTGTCTTGATAGATTCTGATAGTAAGCAAGTAGGTGAATTTCGCCTTTTCCTAATTTTTCTATATATTCCTCTCTTTTGTCCTAGAAGATCTAATAGTCTATTATTCATCCATTTGGGGTTGGTTCTGTGTTGATCTAAATTTTCTTTTGGGGATGTATTTATTTTGTGCATTGAATACTGACTTGATAAAATTATCGTATGTATCTACCAAGGTTGACGTCCTCTTCCTGACTTAAGATGACAGGTGCCTGAGAAGGGGTACACTCATTTGGACACCTGGATCGACTTAATTTTTTGACCATAGGGTCCGCTAATAGGGCTCTTCTTAACCCACCATAATTGGCTTTTCTAAAGTCAGGTATTAATGCTGTATTCTCTCTGGTATTACCTTTCCATTGTATATTAAAATACACAGAATTGTGGTCACTATTTCCTAGGTGGTCCCCTATCTCTACATTATTTACCATATGTTCATTGTTACTGAAAACTAAATCGAGAATATTATTACCTCTAGTCGGCGTATCTATGAATTGAAATAAAAAACTATCTTGTACTACCTCTATAAACTCCTCAGAATCAGAGTGTCCTATTTGATGCTGCCAATCTATATTCGGAAAATTAAAATCCCCCATAATGCACACATTGCTAAACCTTGATGCCATTTTAATTTCCTCCCATAATGACGTTCCGTCATTTCTACTCATATTTGGCGGTCTATACATAACTCCAATAACTATGGTCTCACTACCTTCGTTCACCTCTACCCAAACACTTTCATTATCGTTATTTAGTCTAATACCTGATTTAATACAGCTTTTTAATGAACTCCTGACAAACACTGCTATACCGCCACCCCTCTTACTTGTTCGGTCATATTTAAACAAACTATATCCTGGTATATCAAATTCTTCTAAAAAATGCCTGGTTTCTGTATTAATCCACGTTTCAGTTAGCGCTATTATGTCTATATTTTCTTTGCTAACAAGGGCTCTAAGTTCGTTCATTTTGTTACATAGACTCCTACAGTTTGTGTAATATACTCTCAATTTACTTCTTTTCTTTATACCTAATTTACCTTTGTTTTTAGCGACATTTCCATCTTCCGTTGCACCATCACTACTATCATTTGCATTATAGTCATCATTTTTAGCATGAGACTGAATATCCTTATCGCTTTCGCCTGACGCTAAAATTGTTCCATTTAACCTCTCATTTACACTCTCAATATTTCTGTTCAAAACCCCACAACCACCCTATCTAAAGTGGGATATAGTGGGATCGAGAACGATAGGGAGCTTTAAGATAAAATTAGATAGGCATATGGACGAGATGGGTTGGGTGTGAGGGGGATCTACCAGGTGTGGGCCAATCGGCGCTCAGCAAACCCCCGTAATCTTGTGTTAATCTCTGACCGTTTTGGTGGGGACAGTAGTCAGTACTCAGGTATTAGTGAGATGGGTCTATAATTGGGCCTTGTAATTGGGGTTTGGTGTGACAGGGATCTGCCTTGCATGGGCCGATCGGCTTTTTGCAGACTCCCATTTTCTTATGTTCTTATGTTCTTATATAAATATATCTTGTAAGAACAGAAATAAAAAGTCTTTAAGGTATATTTCATTGAATATAGTATTAATTCAAGTTCTATATTTAACAATTATACATTACTCTGTATATACAGAATATTAAGCAACATGGCATTTCACAAATGCCGTACGCGTTACATTGTTTGGCTATGTGAATGAGGGAGACAAAATGCAGGTTGCCTGTAACGAGTGTCTCCCCAAAAGCCTAAAGAGTGACAGAGCCAAATTCAAGGGACGTTGTGGTAAAAGAAATGCCAGGACACACAAAGTTTAAAATAGCTTAAGTCATAGGATAACATTAATACAAAATTGATTAAGGGAGAAGTTCCAGAGTTCACCTGTTGAGTAGAAGAAGACTGAGAATGCCAATTCTTGGATTTGAGAGCTGGACATAATAGGAGTGGGACTGTGTTGCAAGGCGGGTGCCTGGCACTCACTGGAAGGGACTGATATGATCCAAATGATTTATCATGTATTCACCCATCCATTGGACAAGTCTAAATAACAATATATTCATTGTAATGAATCATAGACATTACTAATGCAAACCAAAACTCCTATATTATCATTGCTGCTGTTCCATTCTCCGTTTAAAACTGTTTCTTAACCCATCGTTCTAAACACGTGTAAGCTAATATATATGGAGAGCTTAAGTCTAATGTTAATAACGTTAATATTAGCACACCCATATGTATAATTTACCTTTATATATCAATATTATGCTTCATGTATAGATGACTGTCAACATGGTTTCCATGGAAACGAGAACTTGTTGGTAATTTTGTAATATAATCACAGTAAAGGTCAAACTACCATTACACCAAAAGTAAACGTCTACAAACACATTGTTCTCTACAATGAATTGTTCGTATATTAATTGTCAAATCAAATTACCACAGTAATCCTCTATATTTTAATTATTATAACTATAATAATGGTTTCCAATGCAAGTCACGAGTATATATTTTCTCCAGGCATAACAACAGTTATATTCTGCAAATGTTTCTAATCAAAACAACTTCACCGGAAGCACATCAAGCACCTGTTTTTTTTTTAGCATTGCAAGATAACGCAAGTGGGTCAAAACCATTATATTGTTAAGGACAGTAAAGATAGAGGGTATACATTGATATCGTGACACATGTTGGCATGCCTGAACAGCTGTAAGTGTGGCATTTTCAGAGGTGTTAGGTTGGCGAGGAATTGAACCATACCATTTTCAACTTTCTGTCATGAGACAATAGAGGTCAAAATAGCATAAACGTCTACAGTGAGGTAATGGAAGTTTGATGATGCCGAGTATTTAAGTCCTTATCTAGCTGTGCAATAGATCGTTAATACAATCAATCATAAAATAAGGTTGCCAGCTTCACTTTAATTTTTGACATACCAATTTTCCTGGATGGCATAGAATACATAGACATTTGCATTATTATATATACCTACGGTAGTTCATCAACTAATTTACTTTCGGAATACGATTATCTTGAGTTAATAGGCATAGGCCAAATTAAAAAAAGTTCATGGCCAGTAAATGTTTGTAAACTGCTTTGTAAAAAGTTAAATGATAGTAAAATACTGTATATCAAATAAGATTAATATGTTGTTTGTTTTGTATAACATTGTTGAGAATATTGTGTTTGACTTTTGGTGTAATGGTAGTGTGACCTTTACTGTGATTATATTCCCGAATTACCAACAAGCTCTCGTTTCCATGGACACCATGTTGACAGTCATGAAACATAATATTGATATATAAAGATAAATTATACATATGGGTGTGTTAATATTAACGTTATTAACATTAGACTTAAGCTCTCCATATACAGTATATTATCTAACATGTGTTTAGAGCAATGGGGTAAGCAACAGCTTAAGCGGAGAACGGAACTGTAGCAATTATTGCAAAAATTAATAATACATATTCTAATATTTCTTAAAGGTAGATTTCACTTAAAAATAGTTGTTCAATCATTGTAATTAATATCATGAGACAAAACGTTAACCATAAACCTGGTGAAATAATTCACTTAACATACCCACCATACACACTTCCAACCTTTCTTACACGATAATATCCCTCCCCCCCCCACCTTACTCCCTATAGCCCCTCCCTCTCCTTCCCAGCAAATCTAACTACGCCATCTATGGGACCTAATATGCAACAGATTCAGGGTGGGGGGGGGGGGGGAGTGAGCGATCTTACTAGTATCAGAGGGAAAGACTCTCAGCAAAATTACCATTAGGTGGCCCAGTCGGAAAGGTGACCGACTGTACATATATTCCAACTGCTGACATCAATTTACTGTTCTAACCTAATAACTTTACTTAATATACAAAATATCCTAGTAGCTTACCATATAATTTATTATTAGTAAGCACAACAAAATAATACTAATGCATTAATTGAATATTGATGATAGATACATGTACAATTTAGAAGTCAAAACACTTTACAAAATAATATTATTATTATCTATCTATCTATCTATCTATATACTAAGGCCCAATCCCCATTTTTGGGGTAGCCGACTCAAGACAGAGCAAGAACAGGGAAAACACAAAAACAACATAAAACAAAAAATAAACACAGATAAAAACACAAACTCACACACATCCAGGTCACCCAGGAGAAGACCCAGAGACCAGGGTTACCAAGGTCGCTCCAGCACTCCCCCGGCCCCTGACCACCCGGAGAGGTTCCGATCTCGGCAGGCAGACATGCAGCGGAGCCAAAGCCACAAGCCCTCCCACCACAACTTCCAGGCACACCCTTCATATTAATCGTCCCCCCGGGCCAGGCGCCTGATGGACTATTATCTAGTCGAACTTGCGCCCGACCCCTTACTCCAAATGACCACGTGTTCACTCAACTATTCACAAGCATTCTCCATTCACTCCTGTCCACCACCACTTCCCCTGCCTGATCTATAGTCATTCCTCTATCATCCAAAGCCTTTCTTGCACAGTCTCTCCATCTCAATGGGGGTCTTCCTGCCCTTCTATCTCCCCTTGTACCTGACTCACATATTCTCTTTGTAAGCCTTTCATCTCCCATTCGTTCAACATGACCATACCAGCTCAGCACCCTTCTGTCCACTCTGGCTGACAAATGTTCCTGCTGCCCCACTCTCCTACGTATCTCTTTATTCCTCAATCTGTCTCTACGAGTAACTCCACACATACTCCTCAAGCAGCTCATCTCCATCACATCCAGCCCTCTTTTCTCCTTTTTCTTCAGAGCCCATGTCTCAGCCCCATACATCACTGTTGGCACAAAAATTCCTTGATACAGTGCACTTTTTACTTTCACTCCGAGATTTCTCGTCTTCCACATACTTCCCATTGCTCCGAAAACCTTCCTTCCTTCACACACTCTCTGTTTTACCTCCACTTCCATACCTCCACTCCTGCTTATCGTTCCTCCTAGATATTTAAAACACTCTACTTGTTCCAATATTTCCCCATCCAGCCTCACATCTAGATTCACCCTATGCTCTCCCCTATTACACACCATTACTTTACTTTTATTGACGTTCACCTTCAGTTTCCTCCTTCCACAAACCACACCAAACTCTTTGACTACCCGCTGCAGTTTCTCATCAGAATCCGCCACCAATGTTGTGTCATCAGCGAACAGCAACTGATTCAACTCCCAATCTCTACCATTCTTTCCTACTAAACCCAATCCTCTTCCCATAGTCCTCCTTTTCACCTCCCTCACCACACCATCCATAAACATATTAAACAGCCATGGTGACATTACACAACCCTGTCGCAAACCTACCTTTACCTCAAACCATTCACTCAACTCACCATTTCCTACTCTCACACATGCTCTGCTCCCTTCATAAAAACTCTTAACTGCTTCTAACAAATTTCCTCCTATTTCATAAATCCTTAACACCTTCCACATTGCTTCAACGGTCCACACGATCATACGCTTTTTCCAAGTCCATAAAAGCCCAAAATATCTCCTTATGCTTCTCTAAATACTTCTCGCATAACTGTCTTACTGCAAACATCTGATTATTATTATCACAAACAAATAATGATAACAATATAAAGTTGTAAGAACTTAGACCACGCTGTACAAGTAGTATAATATGGTCAGTGACTGACGGAAGTATCGAATTAATTAAAATATCATTAGGAAAAGTAAAAGATTGAGGGGTTGCCAATGGTCGCCAGCCAGAACCTTGCCACCTCTAGCCCCTTTGGCTACTACGTCACGGGCCAGCCGGCAGGCCTTTACTAGAGGGTTGTGGGTCAGTGCTCAAGGTATTAGTGAGTTGGGCCTATAATTGGGCCTGGTAATTGGTGTTGGATGTGACAGGGATCTGCCTAGTGTTGGCCGATCGGCTGTTTGCAGACTCCCATTTTCTTATGTTCTTATGCTGGGAATGTTCCTTGTCTCAGCTATTACGAAGGTCTTACAGCGAAATATGTTAATTATTAAATCTTGATAACAATACAAAGCAGACACATATAAGTATTGTGTTTTGTCATTAACCCTTTCACGCAGATATGACGCAGAGGTTGCCAGATTAGCAATAAGCAATAGAGTTCTCTCACTCTTCTAATTACCTCTCCAAAATTAGTTTTCTGCCCCCAGCTAATTCAAAGACAACTTCAGAGGTTGAAGTAACTAAACTAAAGGTTTAAAAATACCCCTGATAGTAACAAAGGATTTAAGGTATCCCCAATAGGCTCAACATAGCGTCATATGTCAGAGAGGGTTAATTCATGTATTCATATGTTTTTGTAGTTTCCTCCCTAGACCTCCATCAAGCTTAGAAAAACAGCCCTAGACAAGAACAATTTGTATATGTTTCGGTAGAAAAAAATTGCGGCCGAAGGCCGATTCCACTTAAAATTGCAGGCTCACTATCTCTCGCCAGGAAATAATCGACACCTAAATGGCAAGAAAGGTCTTAAAATTGACAACGAAATGGGGCGAAAGGTGTTAAAATCGCCAAACTAATGGGCCGAACGTCTTATAATCTCAAAACTAGTGGGGCTAAACATTAGGGAGAAGGGGGTCCAGAAAAACTGTCTGCCTCCCCTTGAGTATCGATAAATCAGTTGCAAAAGTATTCAATTTACCAATGGTTG
Organism: Paralithodes platypus; assembly: GCA_032716605.1. Lineage (NCBI taxonomy): Eukaryota > Metazoa > Arthropoda > Malacostraca > Decapoda > Lithodidae > Paralithodes > Paralithodes platypus. Next base: position 1,008,277 of record CM064488.1, read on the forward strand.
GAAAAAGCAGACTATAGAAATATTGAAGGATATTATAGCTATGTGATAGCAAAACAAGGGAATCTGTAAAACACTATAATCTAAACAAATGGCTAAAACACAAGTGAATGCCTCCAGGGGAGGTGTGGTGGAGTGGTCTTGCCACTGGCCTGGTAATCCAAAGGTCCCGGGTTCAAATCCCAATGTATCAATGGGAAGATATTATTGGGATGGAATTTGTGCTGTACCTGGTATCAGTGCATTACCACAAGCCCACCGAAACGTCAATAAAATACCCTCATTGTTCCCTGATTAAATAGCACTGTATGAATATTCCCATATTCAAAATATGCTATAGGGGTGCAATGCCTGGTGAGTTATCTGCTCAACAGGTGGTGTTGTGTGTGTAAGTGTGAGAGTCCGAGTGTAGGGGATGAGACAGTGAAGCACGGGAACGAGGTGGCTTCAGAGATGGGGTCGTTTCGGGCCATGAGTGAGCACCGTGCCTCATGTGAAGGCAAGATGGCAGGTGCTTGTTGTATTCTACGTGCTTCACATGTCTCACTCCCTAGACTGGAACAAGACCTCACGGGCTTCACTGTTCATTGTAAAGCGGTGAATGTTAAGGCTCTCAGCCTATGCCCAAGAGGAAGTAAGTTGGAATATAGAAAAAAAAAAAAAAAAAAAAAACGAACCACACTGTCAAATACTCAGCTGCTCCAACCCCTTCTTCTTTCTAGCCCCCCCCCCCCCCCCACCTTGACCCCACCCCAGGGGTTCAATTTACCCTCAGTTTTGTTTTTTGTTTCTTCGTTTCTCTCTATATGTATGAAGGAGACAAAGGGCAGGCCTGGACACACGGAGTTTAAAGCAATGTAAGTCATAGGATAAAGGAAAGAGTGATTGAGGGAGAGGATATTACCAGCTATATAGTCCAGTGATTAGACCCGGACCTGCAGAAATGTTCAAACGTATACTAGATACCTTCTTTGCATCAGTTTTTACAACAGAAGACCTCAGTGATATTCCTACACCATCGCCGATTCAGATTGATAATTCAGATGTTCTAAGCAATATCACCGTTACAGAGAGAGAAGTATTGCATTGTTTAGATAAACTTAAGGTAAATAAAACGCCTGGACCTGATACAATCTCTCCTATAGTTCTAAAGGAAGCTAAGAATGAGCTCTCCAAACCACTGACATTAATATTCAATAAATCCTTGCAGTCTGGAACTATGCCTGATCAGTGGAGGATAGCCAACGTAACACCGATATTCAAAAAAGGCAGCAAATCCCTACCCAGTAGCTATCGTCCAATTAGCTTAACCTCAGTTGTATGTAAAATGCTAGAAACGGTCATAAGAGACAGACTCGTAAATCACTTAGAGGAAAATAACATACTTAAAGATACTCAACACGGCTTTCGTAAAAAACGTTCCTGTTTAACAAACCTCTTAGACTTCTTCCACGATATCCTCAACCTCTACGATGAGAGTAAAGCTGTAGATATTATATACCTTGATTTTCAAAAGGCCTTTGACAAAGTTCCCCACAAACGTTTACTGCTAAAACTAAAAGCGCATGGAATACAAGACGGTGTGTTGAAATGGATAGAAAATTGGCTCAGCGACAGAAAGCAAAGAGTAGTCATAAACGGTAAGACATCTAAATGGACCAATGTAAGTAGCGGGGTACCCCAGGGATCGGTACTAGGACCAATTATCTTTCTAATTTACATCAACGACATAGATGAGGGTCTCACCTGTACAATCTCAAAATTTGCTGACGATACAAAAATTGCAAATAGCGTACTCTCAAAATATCAAGTTGACGATATGCAACACAATCTAGATAAATTGTCACATTGGGCCCAAATTTGGCAAATGAGTTTCAAAGCGGATAAATGTAAAGTACTACATATCGGATACCTAAATGAGAAAGCTAACTATTCGATGAATGGCACTCAGCTTAAGAATGTAAACAGAGAAACCGATCTGGGAGTAACAATATCGAGTAACCTAAAACCGAGTCAACAATGTTCAGAAGTTGTTAAGAAGGCAAACAAAATAATTGGCTTTATAGGCAGGTCATTTGAGCATAAATCCAAAGACGTTATCCTAACCCTTTACAATTCCTTAGTCCGCCCTCTTCTGGAACACTGCGTTCAATGCTGGTGCCCTTATTACCAAAAAGACATAAACAAGCTAGAACGAGTTCAACGTAGAGTTACCAAAATGATACCTAGCCTAAAGAACAAACCATACGAAGAGCGTCTTAGAGAATTAAATCTATTTCCTTTAAACCAGCGCAGATTAAGAGGTGACTTAATTCAAGTGTTCAAAATCATCAAAGGCATCGACAATATGAACTGTTGTAAATACTTCACTATCGACCAATCTAATTACACGCGGGGAAACGGTTGCAAAATTATTGGTAAATCTTTTAACTCACACGAATCTAAGAATTTCTTCTTCAATCGAGTTGTCAACTTGTGGAATGGGCTTCCCCGAGAAGTTATAGACTGCAGCACCGTTGATTCATTTAAACTACGCCTAGACAAATATCTCGCATCAAACCCGCGACTGACTGCGTTTGTAAATTAATAACTTTATTTTATCCTCCCCTCAGTTACTAACCCATATGTCCCCTACTAACTTCCTAGTCCTGCCACGGACATTAGTTCCAGGGCTGTAGTTCCCTTTCCAATGTTCCCTTACCCACTCTAAACCACTGTTTGGACACTTGATCCTCAGTGTTTTGGAGGACAAGCAGCCTAGAAGGGTCACTAGACTGTTGTTGCTTGATTTCCTTTGTACTCCCTTTGTAGATAGCATTATGAACGACTATGTTGCGAGTGAGAGGGATCTACCTTGCATTAGCCTGTCGACTTATGTAAATTTCCGTGATCCTAATTTTCTTATGTTCTCAAATTCCCAAGACGGCGAAAAGACAATAATGAAGTATTTTAAGAACATAACAACATAAGAAAATGGGAGTCTGCAGAAAGCCGACTGGCCCACACAAGGCAGATCCCTGTCACACCCAACCCTAATTATAAGCCCAGCTCACTAACACCATTAGGACGGACCTCACCGAAACGGTCAGAGGTCAAAAACTGGGGTCTGCAGAGTGCCGATTACCCCATACCTGACAGATCCCCCTCACACCCAACCCATCTCGTCCATATGCCTATCGAATTTTATCTTAAACCTCCCTATCATACTTGATCCGACTATTGCACTTGGTAGCCTATTCCACCTATCTACAACTCTGTTACCAAACCAATATTTGCCTATATCTTTCATGAACCGAATTATATCGAATTTGAAACCATTTGTACGAGTTCTTTGGCTATCACTAAGCTTTAGTACATTGTTCATGTCCCCTTTATTAATCCCACTAACCCAATTGAATACCTCTACCATATCCCCTCCAACTCTGCGTCTCTCTAACGAATGTAAGTCAAATTTCTTCAACATTTCTTCATACGGAAGATTTCTAATATTATGGATATTTTTTGTAATTCTACGTTGTACTCTCTCCTATGAATCTATGTCCATTCTGTAAGAAGGACACCAACATTGAACAGCATAATCCATATGGGGTCTTACTAATGGCAAGTAAAGTTTTAAGATAACATCAGCAGTTCTGTTACTCACACTCCTAGAGATGAACCCGAGAATCCTGTTTGCCTTGTTACGAACGCATATACTTTGTTTTCTAGGCTTCAAATCATTGCTAACAAACACACCTAGATCTTTCTCACAATCTGAGTTTTCTAATTCCATATTAGCTAGTTTATATTTAACATTTGTATGCATCTTCCATATCCTTAATACTTTGCATTTGTCAATGTTAAACTTCATCTGCCAATTTACTGATCATTCGTGTAAGGTATCTAGACCCCTTTGCAGGCACTCTATATCTCTATTTAAATACATTTTTCTCCCATTTTGGTATCGTCTGCAAATTTACTTATCCTACTAGTTATACCTAAATCAAGGTCATTTATGTATATAACAAACAACAGAGGTCTTAATACAGATCCCTGGGGACACCACTTTAGACTGCTCCCTATTCAGACTTGGTACCATTTATGCTGACTCTCTGCTTCCTACCAATTAGCCGTGACCTAATCCATCCTAACAACGCCCGACCTATTCCATGCGCCTCAACCTTTCTCATCAATCTCTGATGAGGGACTCTGTCGAAAGCTTTACTGAAATCTAAATAAATAATATTATATGACTTGTCATTATCTACTGCTTCATATTATACCTCTGAGAAAAAGCTAAGCAAATTAGTAAGGCAAGAACGTCCCTGGGTGAATCCATGCTGAGAAGAATTGATTAAGTTAAATGTTTCTAAGTGGTTTCTAATTTTAGTAGCAATAATTGACTAGTAGCTTTCCTATGATTGAAGTGAGACTAATGGGACGGTAATTGGATGCTATTGATGTATCACCTTTTTTGAAGATCGGAACTACATTTGCAAGCTTCCAACCTTCTGAAACTATTCCTGTTTCTAATGACTTGTTAACAAGAAATGTTAATGGGTAACTTAACTCATCTCTGCATTCTTTAAATACTCTAGCATATACCTCATCAGGACCAGGCGATTTTTGAGGTTTCAGTCTGTCAATTTCATTAAGCACATCATTTCTACTTATAGTAACCGTACTTAACCTATTTTCTATACTATCGCTATATACCTTACGGACTTCTGGAAACTGTGCCAAATGTTCATTAGTAAAAACCGGAAGAAATTTACTGTTTAATGTACTACACATTTCTAAATAATTTTCTGTCATTTCTCCTGTCGAAGTTTTAAGGGGACCAATTTCATCTCTAACCTTGGATATATGTAGTTGATAAAAACCTTTAGGATTATTTTTTGAGTCGTTGGCAACCCTGATTTCATAATTTCTTTGTTCTTTCCTAATATCATTTTTACCTGTGTTGATAGATTCTGATAGTAAGCAATTAGGTGAATTTCGCCTTTCTTGATTTTTCTATATATTCCTCTCTTTTTTCCTAGAAGATCTAATAGTCTATTATTCATCCATGTGGGTTGGTTCTGTGTTGATCTAAATTTTCTTTTGAGGATATATTTATTTTGAGCATTTAATACTGACTTGATAAAATATAATGGCAACTATACATCATCAATTTAGCTTTGTAAAACTAATAATATTAATGACTAAAATTAAGGGGAGGCAGACCGTTTTTTCTGGACCCCATTCTCCCTAATGTTTAACCCCCCTAGATTTGAGATTATAAGACGTTCGGCCCATTAGTTTGGCGATTTTAACACCTTTCGCCCCCATTTCGTTGTCAATTTTAAGACCTATCATGCCATTTAGGTGTCGATTATTTCCTGGCGAGCGAAAGCGAGCCTGCAATTTAAAAGGAACCGGCCTTTGGCCGGAACATTTTTCTACCGAAAAATGTACAAATTTATATTGAAGGGGGGTCGAGGGGGGGGTTTTCTAAGCTTGATGGAGGTCTAGGGGGGAAACTAAAAAAATATATGAATAAATGAATTATTAGAACAAACAAACGGCCAGTCTTAAGGGATAATATTTTTGGGATGAATATACTCTCGTTTGACAACCTGGATGATGGAGGAAACGCTTCATGTAGTTATAAAGCCAAATTTCCCGGCAAGAAAATATATGAATGATAGAAGTTGGATGTAACAAACTATAGTATATTCGCTGTAAGTAGGCGAAACATCATGACCTCTATACTCTGTAACTCAAAAAAGGCTAGAGAAAATGGGCTTTAAATTTCCACATCTATTCCGTGACTGACTCTTCCCAAATGGTAGACATAAATATTAAGAACATAAGAACATAAGAAAATGGGAGTCTGCAAAAAGCCGATCGGCCCATACAAGGCAGATCCCTGTCACACCCAAACCCAATTACAAAGCCCAATTATAGGCCCAACTCACTAATACCTTGAGTGCTGCCCCCACCAAAATGGTCAGGGATTAACACAAGAATACGGGGTCTGCTGAGCGCCGATTGGCCCACACCCGGTAGAGCCCCCTCACACCCAACCCATCTCGTCCATATGCCAATCTAATTTTATCTTGAAGCTCCCTATCGTTCTTGATCCCACTCTATCACTTGGTAGCCTATTCCACCCATCTACAACTCTGTTACCAAACCAATATTTGCCTATATCTTTTCTGAAACGAAATTTATCGAATTTGAAACCATTTGTACGAGTTCTTTCGCTATCACTGAGCTTTAGTACATTTGTCATGTCCCCTTTATTAATCCCACTAACTCACTTGAATACCTCACTATCCCCTCTAACTCTGCGTCTCTCTAACGAATGTAAGCCTAATTTCTTCAACATAAGAAACATAAGAAACATAAGAAAACGGGAGTCTGCAGAAAGCCGATTGGGCTATACAAGGCAGATCCCTGTCACACCCAACCCTAATTACAAGCCCAGCTTAAAAACACCATTAGGATTTACCTCACCGAAACGGTCAGAGGTCAGAAAAACGGGGATCTGCAGATCCCCACACCTGGGCCACACCTGACAGATCACCCTCACACCCAACCCATCTCGTCCATATGCCTATCTAATTGTATCTTAAAGCTCCCTATCGTTCTTCATCCCACTATAGCACTTGGTAGCCTATTCCACCTATCTACAACTCTGTTACCAAGCAATATTTGCCTATATCTTTCTTGAAACGAAATGTATTTAATTTGAAACCATTTGTACGAGTTCTTTCGCTATCACTGAGCTTTAGTACATTTTTCATGTCACCTTTATTAATCCCACTAACCCACTTGAATACCTCTATCATGTCCCCTCTAACTCTGCGTCTCTCTAACGAATGTAAGCCTAATTTCTTCAACCTTTCTTTATACGGAAGATTTATAATATTATGGATATTTTTTGTCATTCTACGTTGTACTCTCTCCAATGAATCTATGTCCATTCTGTAATAAGGACACCAACATTGAACAGCATAATCCATATGGGGTCTCACTAATGACAAGTAAAGTTGTAAGATAACATCAGCAGTTCTGTTACTCACACTCCTAGATATGAACCCGAGAATCCTGTTTGCTTTGTTACGAACGCTTAGACATTGTTTTCTAGGCTTCAAATCATTGCTAACAAACACACCTAGATCTTTCTCACAGTCTGAGTTTTCTAATTCCATATTTGCTAGTTTATATTTAACATTTGTATGCACCTTCTCTATCTTTAATACCTTGCATTTGTCAATGTTAAACTTCATCTGCCAATTTACTGACCATTCGTGTAAGGTATCTAGATCCCTTTGCAGACACTCTATATCTCTATCTGAATATATTTTTCTCCCCATTTTGGTATCGTCTGCAAATTTACTTATCCTACTAGTTGTACCTAAATCAAGGTCATTTATGTATATAATAAACAACAGAGGACCTAATACAGACCCCTGGGGGACACCACTTTTGACTGCTCCCCATTCTGACTTGGTACCATTTATGCTGACTCACTGCTTCCTACCAGTTAGCCATGACCTAATCCATCCTAACAATGCCCCACCATTTCCATGTGCCTCAACCTTTCTCATCAATCTCTCATGAGGGACTCTGTCGAAAGCTTTACTGAAATCTAAATATATAATATCATATGACTTGTCATTATCTACTTCTTCATATACCTCTGAGAAAAAACTAAGCAAATTAGTAAGGCAAGACCGTCCCTGAGTGAATCCATGCTGAGAAGAATTGATTAAGTTAAATGTTTCTAAATGGTTTTCTCATTTTCCTAGCAATAATTGACTCTAGTAGCTTTCCTATGATTGAAGTGAGACTAATGGGACGGTAATTGGATGCTATTGATTTATCACCTTTTTTGAAGATCGGAACTACATTTGCAAGCTTCCAAGCTTCTGGAACTATACCTGTTTCTAATGACTTGTTAAATAGAAATGTTAATGGGTAACTTAACTCATCGCTGCATTATTTTAATACTCTAGCATATACCTCATCAGGACCAGGCGATTTATGAGGTTTCAGTCTGTCAATTTCATAAACACAGTCATCATTTCTACTTATAGTAACCGTACTTAACCTATTTTCTATACTATCGCTATATACCTTACGAACTTCTGGAAACTGTGCCAAATTTTCATTTGTGAAAACGGAAAGAAATTGACTATTTAATGTACTGCACATTTCTAAATCATTTTCTGTCATTTCTCCTATCGAAGTTTTAAGGGGACCAATTACATCTCTAACCTTGGATTTATATAGTTGGTAAACAAACTTTTGGATTATTTTTTGAGTCATTGGCAACCTTAATTTCATAATTTCTGTTTTCTTTCCTAATATCCCTTTTTACCTGTCTTAATAGATTCTGATAGTAAGCAAGTAGGTGAATTTCGCCTTTCCTAATGTTTCTATATATTCCTCTCTTTTGTCCTAGAAGATCTAATAGTCTATTATTCATCCATTGGGGTTGGTTCTGTGTTGATCTAAATTTTCTTTTGGGGAAGTATTTATTTTGTGCATTGAATACTGACTCTATAAAATTATCGTATGTATCTACCAAGGTTGACGTCTCTTCCTGACTTAAGATGACAGGTGCCTGAGAAGGGGTACACTCATTTGGACACCTGGATCGACTTAAATTTTTTGACCATAGAGTCCGCTAATAGGGCTCTTCTTAACCCACCATAATTGGCTTTTCTGAAGTCAGGTATTAATGTTGTATTCTCTCTGGTATTACCTTTCCATTGTATATTAAAATACATAGATTGTGGTCACTATTTCCTAGGTGGTCCCCTATCTATACATTATTTACCATATGTTCATTGTTACTGAAAACTAAATCGAGAATATTATTACCTCTAGTCGGCGTATCTACGAATTGAAATAAAAACTATCTTGTATTACCTCTATAAACTCCTCATAATCAGAGTCTCTTATTTGATGCTGCCAATCTATACAAAATGTTCAACCTTTCTTCATACGGAAAATGTCTAATATTATGGATCATTTTTGCCATTCTACGTTGTACTCTCTCCAATGAATCTATGTCCATTCTGTAATAAGGACACCAACATTGAACAGCATAATCCATATGGGGTCTCACTAATGACATGTAAAGTTTTAAGATAACATCAGCAGTTCTGTTACTCACACTCCTAGATATGAACCCGAGAATCCTGTTTGCCTTGTTACGAACGCTTATACATTGTTTTCTAGGCTTCAAATCATTGCTAACAAACACACCTAGATCTCTCTCACAGTCTGAGTTTTCTAATTCCATATTAGATAGTTTATATTTAACATTTGAATGCATCTTCCCTATCTTTAATACCTTGCATTTGTCAATGTTATACTTCATCTGCCAATTTACTGACCATGCGTGTAAGGTATCTAGATCCCTTTGCAGACACTCTATATCTCTATCTGAATAAATTTGTCTCCCCATTTTGGTATCGTCTGCAAATTTACTTATCCTACTAGTTATACGTAAATCAAGGTCATTTATATATAATAAACAACAGAGGACCTAATACAGACCCCTGGGGGACACCACTTTTGACTGCTCCCCATTCTGACTTGGTACAATTTATGCCGACTCTCTGCTTCCTACCAGTTAGCCATGACCTAATCCATCCTAACAACGCCCCACCTTTTCCATGTGTCTCAACCTTTCTCATCAATCTCTCATGAGGGACTCTGTAGAAAGCTTTACTGAAATCTAAATATATAATATCATATGACTTGTCATTATCTACTGCTTCATATTCAGTACCTCTGAGAAAAAACTAAGCAAATTTGTAAGGCAAGACCGTCCCTGAGTGAATCCATGCTGAGAAGAATTGATTAAGTTAAATGTTTCTAAGTGGTTTCTCATTTTCCTAGCAATAATTGACTCTATAGTCAAACTCAACTGAAATTAGCTCCAAGGAGGTCAAGGTCGCCCTATGCGGTGTTGCCACATGTCGACCAAAACAAACCTTTTAGAAAACGGGAAACCAAGGAAAACCACATTTAGAAGGGGAACTTGAAATAAATGTAAAAGACGTTTTTATGTCTGGAAGGGTTATTGGTATTCTTGTATAAAAGTTACAGAAACGAAATAATAGGTAGGCTATATTTGTATATACTTATTTACATTGTACAGCATCTCCCTTGCCTGGCTATGAAGATGAGAGTAACTTTTGCGAGTTTTTCCTTCCATGGTGGTCGCGCTATGAATGAGGGTTAGTAACCGTCTGACCTGGATGATGTTGTTGTCGTAGTTTGAGGCCATTTAAAGCGTTGCCATTACTCGTATCCAGCTCTCTCTCTCTCTCTCTCTTTTGATGGGATTACATTGTGCTATATTGCATTTTGGAGATTGTGTATGTATGTGTGTGTTTGTGTGTGTATCTGTAGGGGTGTGTGTGAGTGCGTGCATAGCCAACAGAACCGCATTGACATTACTTGGCACCGTCGCATATCCTACCATTTCTTAAATCTATATATAGCTGTCCCCAGAAAAATGGCAGCATGTTCTAAATAGCGTCCCATATGTTGTATAAATTCCTTCTATATATCCTTAAAATTATATGTTTCTTAACACCACATAACCTTTAAAAATTGTAATATAATACATATAGTCATAAAAGCTAAAATTAATTTGTTAATAGGCTGAACAACTAACATTTGTTGTTAAAGCTTTTAATATTTGACAACACCACACAGGGCGAGGGACTCCACCTTGTAGCTCATTTCATAGGAGGATGACTATAGTAGCTATCCTATGATTGAAGTGAGACTAATGGGACTGTAATTGGATGCTATTGATTTATCACCTTAATTGAAGATCGGAACTACATTTGCAAGCTTCCAAGCTTCTGGAACTATACCTGTTTCTAATGACTTGTTAAATAGAATGTTAACGGGTAACTTAACTCATCTCTGCATTCTTTTAATACTCTAGTATATACCTCATCAGGACCAGGCGATTTATGAGGTTTCAGTCTGTCAATTTCCATAAGCACATCATTTCTACTTATAGTAACCGTACTTAACCTATTTTCTATACTATCGCTATATACCTTACGAACTTCTGGAAACTGTGCCAAATTTTCATTTGTGAAAACGGAAAGAAATTGACTATTTAATGTACTGCACATTTCTAAATCATTTTCTGCAATTTCTCCTATCGAAGTTTTAAGTGGACCAATTACATCTCTAACCTTGCATTTATATAGTTGGTAAAAAGCGTTTGGATTATTTTTTTAGTCATTGGCAACCTTAATTTCATAATTTATTTTTTCTTTCCAAATATCCTTTTTTACCTGTCATGATAGATTCTGATAGTAAGCAAGTAGGTTAATTTCGCCTTTCTTAATTTTTCCATATATTCCTCTCTTTTTTCCTAGAAGATCTAATAGTCTATTATTCATCCATTGGGGTTGGTTCTGTGTTGATCTAAATTTTCTTTTGGGGATGTATTTATTTTGCACATGGAGTACTGACTCGATAAAATTATCGTATGTATCTACCAAGGTTGACGTCTCTTCCTGACTTAAGATGACAGATGCCTGAGAATAGGTACGCTCATTTGGACACCTGGATCGACTTAATTTTTTGACCATAGGGTCCGCTAATAGGGCTCTTCTTAACCTACCTGCTCACATTCAACCTGTCCCAAAGAAGGGTGACCGCTCTCAACCCTCCAACTATCGTCCAATTGCTCTTATCTCTTGTCTTTCTAAAGTTTTTGAAACTATTCTTGCTTCCAAATTTCTTAAGCATTTCTCTTCTCATAATCTGCTCTCAGATCGCCAGTATGGCTTCCTTAAGGGTCGCTCTACTGGTGATCTTCTTTCATATCTTACTAACTCTTGGTCATCCTCCTTTCGGGACTTCGGTGAGACTTTTTCTATTGCACTAGACATATCGAAAGCCTTCGATAGAGTCTGGCATAAATCTTTAATTTCTAAACTACCCTCCTTCGGTTTCTATCCCTCCATCTGTGCCTTTGTCTCTAATTTCCTTTCCGGCCGTTCCATAGCCGCGGTTGTGGACGGCCATTGTTCACTTCCTCACTCTATAAACTCCGGTGTTCCTCAGGGCTCTGTCCTATCTCCTATTCTCTTTCTAATTTTATAAATGATCTCCTTAACTGTACCTTAATTCCCATCCATTCATACGCAGACGACTCAACCCTGCACTACTCCATTAGTTTTTCAGAACGCCCCAGCCAGCAATCCCTCAACGACAAACGTAATGAAGCCATAGAACTCTTAAATTCTGATCTAAATACTATTTCCAATTGGGGCAGAGAAAACCTTGTTAACTTTAATGCTTCCAAACCCAATTTCTCCATCTATCTACCCGTCAGGATCTCCCAGCGGACTATCCCTCTTTCACAATACAAAAATCAACCCTTCATCTTCTCTCAATATTCTTGGTGTCTCTTTTTCTTCTGCTCTCATTTGGAAGGACCATATTACCAGTCTTGCTAAGGCAGCATCCCAGAAGCTGGGTGTGCTCAACCGCCTTAGGGGGTTATTTTCCCCTGCACAGCTTCTTGCTCTGTACAGGGGCATAGTGCGCCCTTGTATTGAGTATTGTTCACATGTGTGGGGAGGTTCCTCTCACACTGCTCTCCTAGACAAAGTTGGCCTTTCGTATCATTAACTCCCGTCCACTCACCAACTCTCTGCAATCTCTCTCTCTCCGCCGCAATGTTGCATCTCTCTCGCTATTCTATCGCTACTATAATAATCAGTGTTCTCAGAGCTATCCCAGTGCATACCACCTCCTTTATGTAGGGCACGTGGTACCCGTCTTGCAACTCAATCCCACCCCTACTCTGTGCAACCTCCAACCCAAGAGTGAAACGTTACTCTCAAACTTTCTTCTACTCAACAGCTGAGCTCTGGAACTCTCTCCCAGAATCAGTCTTTCCCTCTTCCTATGACTTAAATTGCTTCAAACTCCGTGTGTCCAGGCATTGGCTCGAACGTCCCTTGATTTTGGCCCTGTCACTCTTTCAACTATGGGGGAGGCACTCGCTATAGGCAGTTATGCCTTTTGCCTCCCTCAATCACATAGAAAAAAAAAAAAAAAAAAAAAAAAAAACATAATTGGCTTTTCTGAAGTCAGGTATTAATGTTGTATTCTCTCTGGTATTACCTTTCCATTGTATATTAAAATACACAAAATTGTGGTAACTATTTCCTAGGTGGTCCCCTATCTCTACATTATTTACCATATGTTCATTGTTACTGAAAACTAAATCGAGAATATTATTACCTCTTGTCGGCGTATCTATGAATTGAAATAAAAAAACTATCTTGTATTACCTCTATAAACTCCTCAGAATCAGAGTCTCTTATTTGATGCTGCCAATCTATAAACATCTTTCAACCTTTCTTCATACGGAAATTTCTAATATTGTGGATCATTTTTGTCATTCTACGTTGTACTCTCTCCAATGAATCTATGTCCATTCTGTAATAAGGACACCAAAATTGAACAGCATAATCCATATGGGGTCTCACTAATGACAAGTAAAGGTTTAAGATAACATCAGCAGTTCTGTTACTCACACTCCTAGATATGAACCCGAGAATCCTGTTTGCCTTGTTACGAACGCTTATACATTGTTTTCTAGGCTTCAAATCATTGCTAACAAACACACTTAGATCTTTCTCACAGTTTGAGTTTTCTAATTCCATATTAGATAGTTTATATATAACATTTGTATGCATCTTCCCTATCTTTAATACCTTGCAAAGGTATTGCAATACCTTTGCATACCTTGTCAATGTTAAACTTCATCTGCCAATTTACTGACCATTCGTGTAAGGTATCTAGATCCCTTTGCAGACACTCTATATCTCTATCTGAATACATTTTTCTCCCCATTTTGGTATCGTCTGCAAATTTACTTATCCAACTAGTTATACGTAAATCAAGGTCATTTATGTATATAATAAACAACAGAGGACCTAATACAGACCCCTGGGGGACACCACTTTTGACTGCTCCCCATTCTGACTTGGTACCATTTATGCTGACTCTCTGCTTCCTACCAGTTACCCATGACGTAATCCATCCTAACAACTCGCCACCTTTGCCATGTGCCTCAACCTTTCTCATCAATCTCTCATGAGGGACTCTGTCGAAAGCTTTTAGTATATGGTGTTATGTAATTTCGTGGAAATTTCATAAAGATTTTTGCCAATATGTTTTTTTTTTAATGATTATGACCCATTATCTACAAAAATCGTGTTTGGCATTTTTTTGGATGCCATCTTGAATAATGGCGGCCATCTTGAATTTTCGGCATAAAATATGGATATTTTGCCCATCTGTGCAAATTCTAAGCCCTTTATACATTATATTTTGTTTAATTATTAACACAAATGATGACTAAGATGTTTGTATCATGAAATAAAGTCATGGCATTCAATATTTTGAATGACAGGACATATACAGACCTCTAAATCCAAGATGGCGGCTAATTTTACGAGACTTTGTTCATTTGCTTTTTTGTTTTTTCTATTGTTTTTTCTTTGTTCACAGAACATGGAAACCAAGCGACGCAAGATAGAAAACAACTACAGACAGTGCATCGTATGTCAAGAAAATACAAATGAAACAGTCAGTACACCAAAGCCAGACAGCTATATTCGTTTCCTGGAGTGTGTCAGAGAAAGGTCAGACTATGGAGAACAAAAATACACATCTATGTCGCAACGTCTGGTTAATCTGGAGCCGCAATATCTTCAAACTAACAGTGCAGTGTGGCACCAGAAATGCTATGCTGAGGCCACGAACAAACAGACATACAGCGAGCCAAGACCCACCACAGCAAATCCCTCGAGAAGAGTGATACCACAGTACTGATCAGACGAAAAGGTTGGCCACCGAGCAGTCGTACACCAAGTGTTCCATCTACGTCACATACAGGATCACAACGGAAAGAAACACGTTCGTCCATTCCAAGGGTGCGAAAAGAATTGTGTTTCTTCTGTCAAAGAGCGACAGCCGAAATACTGACATGTGCCAAACCGAAAACATTGGGGAGCAAATCGCAGCTGTGGTAAAAGAAAGAGACAACACAACCTGGAAAATAAACTATTCGGAACTGCTGAATGAGAAAGATGCTTTGTCGAGAGACTTACTGTATAATAAGTCATGTATGACCATTGAATGGCAGAAGCTAACAACTCGCAGAAAGCTGGAAACAACACTGGAATTTGATGCTGAAATTCCAGATAGTGAAGGTGACAGAAAGTTTATTGCTGCAGATGTAAATTTTTTTCAGTCAGCTGCAGAACCGGACATCTTCTAGAGAAATTATTCCAGTCAGTGAAGCGCAGAATGACTATCAACAAATCATGCATCAGCATAATCTCCCACATACAGTTTCTCGTCAGTGCCTGAAGGAAAAGATCCGACAGCATGTTGACGGTGTTGCCTTCACAAGTTCTGCCAATCCAGCAAAATCAGATTTGATCCATTCTTCCGGTGTTGCTGACACCGCAATACGGCAAACTTCAACTTTGAATGACAAAGAAGAGATGACTACAATACTCAAATGCGCAAAAATAGTCCGCACAGCTATTGACCAATCCAAGCCATGGGAGTTTGAGGGCTCAATCAGCAACCAAGAAAATTTCATCCCAAATGAGTTGATCTGGCTGTTGAAATGGATCGTTCAGGGTGACACAGCAGTTGTTTCAGAAGTCCGAAGTCAAGAAGTACATTCTAGATGCACAAACTTGGCTCAAATGATCATTCAGAGCCACAAAACCAAGAGGCAGATCAGGCACCAACCTAAGTCTTGTGCAAGCTCATTTCGAAACAGAAAAGAGACTCCCCTCACTTTAGGGCTATCACTGCACTTCTATCATGCCAAAAGAAGCAAGAAAACGATAGACATATTGTCAAATACTGGAGCTGGAGTATCATATCATCATGCTACAGAACGCGTTGGTCAGCTTGCAGCTGCTGTCTAGGAAAACATGGCGGACAACCAAGGTGTCTATGTACCCCCTAACCTTTTTAGTGGGCAGCCACTCAGGGCATCAATAGACAACATCGACGCACAAGTAGATACTACAGATGGAAAGAATTTGTTTCATGCGCTTGCTTCAGCTGTCTATCAAACTCACGTTGACAATGGTGAAGCTGCCAAAATTTCAAAACCTTTGCATCTGAAACCTCATGGTGTCTCTAGTACACTGAAAGATGTACCAAAGACTGGAGTGGCCTTGAGCCCTTGCACCATAACAGGGACTCCAAAGCCAACATTGAGCCCCCATTACGTGGAGTTTGAGCCGCTACAGCACCAGGACTGCTTGGCGGACTCATCAGTGCAGGACACTGAGCTTTCACGTTTGTCCAAGGAAACTGAAGAAATGCTTGGTTTGGCATCTGATGTTCCAACTCGGCACCATGATCTGTCACAGAGAAAACTTCAGCAGCAGGAGAAACAAGTACACTGCCTGAAGGAAGTTCTGCGCAAATCAAATCCTTTTAAGGTAGGAGAAACAAGTTATGGCACAGAACATAAGCTTGTACACCTCACTAAAAACATCATCATCAAGGAAGATGTGCAGGAAAATATTCTTGGCACGGTGGAACGTGGTTCATCTGCATATCAGAAGTTTGTGGACGAACGAATTTGCGGTGATCAGAACCTCTGGGGAAAGATGACGAAAGTGAAACATCTAGGCTGGAACGACAACAACAAATCCACTCGCACAAAGATTGGAGGAGAACAAGTTACTTTGAAAGCTTCAAACTCGTTGATGTCAAGGCTTCTGATCCTGACCCGATCATCCAGAGATGTTGACTTGAAGGAAGCTCTCAGCACATACGAGTTTTCCCCAATCAATCACATGCTGATGACACCAGATGGCTTGTTGCATCCATGCAATGACAAATCACAGCTCATTCACCATCTCGAGAACCATGGATCAGCTGAAAATGGCCAAGCTGATGCACCTTTACTGGATGACTTACCACTTGATAGAGCTTCTATTATCATCGATGCCTGGCAGTAGTTCATGAGATGGCCGTTTTCAAGGACAAAATATCATCATGTGGAGACCTGGCAGAGCATTTCGTCAATGCCATCAACTCCAAAAGTCGCCCTTACTCGAAGTGCTACGTGGTGTTTGACCAATATTGCCAGTCCTCATTGAAAGAGATAACAAGACAGCATCGCAGTGGAGCCAAGCTTTCCAGGGGAACAGAATACAAAGTCGACAGAAACACGCGTATTAAAGATCTCAACAAGTTCCTCAGTAGTACCAAGACGAAGGAGCTTCTGACAATAATCTTGGCCCAACAGATTGTTGTCAACAGCACAGCAGACGTAACCACTATCACTTGTCAAGGTGTCCAGTCCAACACATCTGGCAGTTGTCATGCTGCCAAGCATGACAAGGAGGATACGTTGCTGATATACTACGCCAGTGAAGCACGCAAACTTGGACTTACTGTTCACATCTACTCCCAGGACACAGATGTGCTGGTACTTGCCATACACAATTTGGCAGTCTTAGGCGAGGATGCAGCTATGATAATAGACACTGGAACCAATCGACGTGTACTGCCTTTGTTGCCTATCCAAAATGCACTTGGTGAGGAACGTGCTCAAGCCATGATGGGATTTCATGCCATAAGCGGGTGTGACACAACTGGAAGGATATTCGGCAAGAGCAAAACTTCATGGTGGAAGGCGTTTATGGACTGTGGTGATGACATTGTTGGTGCACTTGCTCGTCTGGGACAGGAGAGTGAACCATCCTGTGAAGTGCTGGGTCTTTGTGAAGCATTCATCTGCAAGTTACTCGGTCCAAAGAACGCAGATATTAGTCAAGCTGCGGCACTCAGATGGTTTCATTTTCGTGGACTCAACACCAAACAAGGAATCGAGAAGCTGCTCCCAACACAAGGATCATTGCATGAGCACATTCGACGGGCACATTACCAGTGCTTAATCTGGAGGCAGGCCTTAATTCCACAACCAACCGTTCCAGCACCAACTGAATTGGGATGGTCCATCAGTGACACTTCGGGACATTTCGTTCCCAAGTTAAGCAGAATACCTCTGGCTCCAGATTCCATCTTACAGTTGGTTCGGTGTAAATGCACAAAGTGTCAATGTAGTGGGCGATGTTCCTGCCGCGAAAACCAAATGCCCTGCACAGAGTTGTGCAAGTGTGATCCAGATGGATGTAAAAACTTGGCTGATGTGGGCGAAGCTAGTGACGAATCTGACACTGAATGAATATCAGACTTGACATGAACTTGTCTCAGGAACAAAACATAGTAACTTTTATTTAAACAATCAAAGTGTCTCATTTTTGCAACAGAGGTTAACTGTCATACTGTCATTTGATAAATAAATACCAAAACAATTATAAATCTGATGGCAACTAAAAGTATTATATAAACGTATTTTACAATCATTTCTTCTCACAGAATTTGACTTATGATAAAATAATAAAAACATACTGCTTTACTCATTGCATTGATATGCACAAATATAGGGTACATCACACTTCACACCCCCATAGACAGTCAAACAGTTCGAAACTTGTGCAATTTGCGGCAAAACATTTCCGTTTTTGGCGATACCACCCGATCTTCTTTAACAGGCTAAAAAAATGTCAAGATGACCTCAGAAAAAATGCCAAACACATTGTTCATGCTCCTAGTACTCTAGGCTAACAAAAAAAACACACATTGGCAAAAATCTATACGAATTTTCCACGACAGCCAAAAATGTGACATAGCAGCATGGACTATTTACTGAAATCTAAATATATAATATCTTATGACTTGTCATTATCTACTGCTTCATATACCTCTGAGAAAAAACTAAGCAAATTTGTAAGGCAAGACCGTCCCTGAGTGAATCCATGCTGAGAAGAATTGATTAAGTTCAATGTTTCTAAGTGGTTTCTCATTTTCCTAGCAATAATTGACTCTAGTAGCTTTCCTATGATTGAAGTGAGACTAATGGGACGGTAATTGGATGCTATTGATTTATCACCTTTTTTGAAGATCGGAACTACATTTGCAAGCTTCCAAGCTTCTGGAACTATACCTGTTTCTAATGACTTGTTAAATAGAAATGTTAATGGGTAACTTAACTCATCTCTGCATTATTTTAATACTCTAGCATATACCTCATCAGGACCAGGCGATTTATGAGGTTTCAGTCTGTCAATTTCCATAAGCACATCATTTCTACTTATAGTAACCGTACTTTACCTATTTTCTATACTATCGCTATATACCTTACGAACTTCTGGAAACTGTGCCAAATTTTCAATTTTTGTGAAAACGGAAAGAAATTGACTATTTAATGTACTGCACATTTCTAAATCATTTTCTGTCATTTCTCCTATCGAAGTTTTAAGGGGACAATTACATCTCTAACCTTGCATTTATATAGTTGGTAAAAAGCTTTTGGATTATTTTTTGAGTCATTGGCAACCTTAATTTCATAATTTATGTTTTCTTTCCGAATATCCATTTTTACCTGTCGTGATAGATTCTGATAGTAAGCAAGTAGGTGAATTTCGCCTTTTTTAATTTGTCTATATATTCCTCTCTTTTTTCCTAGAAGATCTAATAGTCTATTATTCATCCATATGGGTTGGTTCTGTGTTGATCTAAATTTTCTTTTGGGGATATATTTTGTTTGCGCATTGAATACTGACTTGATAAAATTATCGTATGTATCTACCAAAGTTTGACGTCTCTTCCTGACTTAAGATGAAAGGTGCCTGAGAAGGGATACACTCATTTGGAGACCTGGATCGTCTTTTTTTTTTTACCATAGGGTCCGCTAATAGGGCTCTTCTTACCCCACCATAATTTGCTTTTCTGAAGTCAGGTATTAATGTTGTATTCTCTCTGGTATTACCTTTCCATTGTATATTAAAATACACAGAATTGTGGTCACTATTTCCTAGGTGGTCCCCTATCTCTACATTATTTATCATATAGTTCATTGTTACTGAAAACTAAATCGAGAATATTATTACCTCTAGTCGGCGTATCTATGAATTGAAATAAAAACTATCTTGTACTTTTCTTATGTACTACCTCAATAAACTCCTCAGAATCAGAGTCGCCTATTTGATGCTGCCAATCTATATTCGGAAAATTAAAATCCCCCATAATGTACACATTGCCTTGATGCCATTTTAATATCTTTCTCTTAGCTCGATTGCTCTAGTCGTTTTTTAGTTACAGAGGTTAGAGGTCATGATCTGTCGCCGACTTACAGTGAATAGACTATAGATACCACATAGAAACAGAGATTGGTCAATGTGTGTCTTCTTGGTGCCACTGGTGAGATTTGTTTACACTCACATAATCCATATCCATAATAAACTTTCGGTAATACTATAGTCTATTCGCTGTAAGTAGGCGATTCAAAAACGACTAGAGTAATCAATCTAAAAAATTTACTATTTGGGAAGAGTCAGTCAAGGAATACATGTGGAAATTTACTACCAATTTGTTCTAGCCTCTTTTGAGTTACAGAGGATAGAGGTCATGATATCTCGCCTACCTACAGTGAATAGACTATAGTAGGGGATACATTGTTTGTTTGTTTTATATTTTGGCTATACATTCCACGTGATCAAAAATGTCTTGTATATATCTTAAATATCTTATATATATAATCTCGTTGTTTGGCAATGGAGGCATCAAAATACAAATAATAGCTTCTTCCTCTTACCACAGAACCATAGTAACAATATTTAGTAGATATTTAGTATATCTATATATCTATCTATCTATCTATCTATTTATCTCTTTCTTTCTCTCTCTTTCTCTCTCTCTCTCTCTCTCTCTCTCTCTCTCTCTCTCTCTAAATATATATATATATATATATATATATATATATATATACCGGTATATATATATATATATATATATATATATATATATATATATATATATATATATATATATATATATAATAGTGCTGTAGAACTTTATATTGGTTTCATATATCAATAAATATTATCATGCTTCGTTGACTATAAACATATATATCTTGCAATTAGGTGAATTGTCATTCATTTTGCGGCTTATCCAGGTGAGAGAGAGCTCCATTCCTGACTCCGCCCCCTAACCTGCCCGCTAGCTCCGCCTACCAGGGTACCTTAATGACATCAGGACAGTGGCTATGGGGTTTTAGTTGTCCTTCTCCATTCCGTTAGTCCACAACCCTCAGATCGCTAACTGCTGTATTCTACCTGTTGTTGTCAATACTCTAAAACGTGCTGGCATCGCTGTCTGGTCATCTCTCTAGCACCTTGTTCTCGACAGTGTACCGACCCCAGTGCCAGCAGAAATTGATCATCACTTCTGTATCTCCACCATTTTTAGGTAAGAACATTACTCTTCTTTCAGTGCCGTCCGTATATTACGTACTGTACTTAAGGGGGGTCACCTGCGTGTTTTATCTTTCTCTCTTTCTCTCTGGCTTGTATCCATTCGGCCCCATTCAGCCAACTGTTTTAAGACGTTTATCCCCATCCAGGTGTCAATTTCTTCCTGGCGAGCGATAGCGAGCCAATATTGTATGGAGAAATCCGGCTTCGCCGGAGAAATTTTTCTATCAACAAATTTACAAATTTAGCTTGCTGTCAAAACAAAAAATCTATATAGCCTATGCTGGCTTGCTACCGCTCGCCAGGAAAATATTGACACCTGGATGGGGGTAAACGTCTTAAAACAGTAGGCTGAATGGGGCCGAATGTATACAAGCCAAAGAGAGAGGGAGAGAAAGAGAAAACAAGCGAGCTGTGCCCCCTTAAGACATTAGTAGGTGTTGGAAACTATCATTGTACCGTACTTCCAATGTCTCTCTAGTATCAACGTTATTCAATGATCCAGGCTTGTTGGGGTCGTACTTATACGCTTTACTGTTCTTCTGGATCATGTTCTAGTGGATTTCGAGACCAGACTTAAGTTTGGTTTATGTACGTGATATTTATTACGTTTGTAGGCAAAACTTCCAATTGTTGACCACTTTCTGGAAATAAACACCTATACAACTGTAGTGTTTCCAAGAGTTTGGGCTTATCTCGATTCATGCTAAATTCCTAATAAAAATATAACCCCAGGCAGAATACTCTAACTTGATTGAAATTTGTTTTTCAACTTTTCTTGCGTTCTAAACAAGCTCTTCTATATTTTTTTGTTTTGCATATCTTCATTACTCAGCTATATTAACGGTTTTGTTTAGCCAAATATGTTGTGATTTATGAAACCTTGGCTATAATTTGATACAGACATCGCATTTCCATATACTGTATTTACATTAATTATTGAGAATGTAAGCCTAGGGTAATGTATTGTGATGCCTACTTTGGGGGCATGATATGAACTATGCGAGTGATATGGGTTGGGTGTGAATGGGAGCTGCCTGGTTTGGGCCAGTCGGCCTTATATAAATTTCCAGTTTCTTATGTTCTTATACTTAACCCTTGCAGTCTCTGAGGACACCTTTTCCTTTAGCTTTGGCTAACATTAGAAGATTTTATTCATATTTCGATAGCCCTCTACGAAACAAACATGTAGAATCTCATTAGACACTTAGGCTACAGAAAAATACATGTGAGCGGAATATCTTGTTCTTTTTTCATAAGCTAGCACTCAGTTCAATGTTCTTAAATTGTCATAGGCAATTGCTATAGGCCTACCTTGCATGTCAGATGTTCAGTCTTCACTCAATTCACACCATGGTATAAAGACTAATATTAGCCTAGTCCATATACCATGGTTCACACAGACAGCTTATCAATCAAGCCATGGCAGCAATTATAAAGACTGACTGCACGGACGTGTTTACTGAAGTTTTTATGCTTACACAATTTACATTTGAACAATTTAACAAGTTATTTACGGAATTAATTAAAAAAAAAAATCGGGAAGTGTAGGCCTATATAGAGTAAAGTCTATAATTATGTACTATTAACATAAGAACATAAGAAAATGGGAGTCTACAAAAAGCCGATCGGCCCATACAAGACAGATCCCTGTCACACCCAACCCCAATTATAAGGCCCAATTATAGGCCCAACTCACTAATACCTTGAGTACTGCCCACACCAAAATGGTCAGGGATTAACACAAGATTACGGGGTCTGCTGAACGCCATTGGCCCACACCTGGTAGATCCCCCTCACACCCAACCCATCTCGTCCATATGCCTATCTAATTTTATCTTAACCCTTTATTAGCGACGCGCAACTTATGTAGTGTGAAAGAAATTTGGACTAAGTGGCGGTTCACAACTTATGTCGTGTGCCATTTTCAGCACGTAATGTTGCAGAGAGAGAGAGCTGAGCGGTGTGAGGAGCGTAGTAAGGCTATGACCGTCGCACACCACCGCGGTGGGCCAACTGAAGTGAAAACCACCCTCCCTTTCCCCCTCACACTCGCTACACAGGGAATTATGTAGGGAAAATACCTAATTACATGGTTTTTGCACTCGTGTTGCGCGATCGTTGCAAGAAAACTAGCGGTCGTACAAGGATGGTTGGGGTGTCATTGGAAAGCTCTGTTTAAGCCCTTTCAGGGATAGACACTTGTTTTACTCCCTGGGTCTTATTTAAGCATGAAAATGATCACGTAAACAACCCTATTTAGGGTAAAAACACCCCTCTGGGCGGTACATATAAATTACCGCCTAGGCCGCTCGTTAGGTGTTAAAGCTCCCTATCTTTCTCGATCCCACTATAGCACTTGGTAGCCTATTCCACCCATCTATAACTCTGTTACCAAACCAATATTTGCCTATATCTTTTCTGAAACGAAATTTTTCTAATTTGAAACCATTTGTACGAGTTTTTTCGCTATCACTGAGCTTTAGTACATTTTTCATGTCCCCTTTATTAATCCCACTAACCCACTTGAAAACCTCTATCATATCCCCTCTAACTCTGCATCTCTCTAACGAATGTAAGCCTAATTTCTTCAACCTTTTTTCATACGGAAATTTTTTAATATTATGGATAATTTGTGTCATTCTACGTTGTACTCTCTCCAATGAATCTATGTCCATTCTGTAATAAGGACACCAAAATTGAACAGCATAATCCATATGGGGTCTCAATAGTGACAAGTAAAGTTTTAAGATAACATCAGCAGTTCTGTTACTCACACTCCTATTGAAGCGGATAATAAGCACAGAGAGACACCATGGCTAGCTGCACTTAAATATGCCTCCGTCACATTTGTATAACTGCATTATGTTACTAACCCCTCTGTCCCCTACTGACATCCTAATCCTGCCACGGACATAAGCTCCAGGGCAGTAGTTCCCTTTCCAATTTTCCCTTACCCACTGTAAACCACTGTTTGGACACTTGATCCTCAGTGTTTTGGAGGACAAGCAGCCTAGAGGGGTCACTAGACCTGTTGTTGCTTGATTTTAGTTGTACTCAATTGTACCCTTTGTATGCGTGCACTATGGAGAACCAAGAAAGAAGGGGATGGGTCAACAGATAAAACAAAGGTATCTGCCATGTGGTTGCCAATTTATAGTGTCCCTGTCTGCATCAAAAGATGGTCTTAAGATGACACGATCAAATCTAATTCATAATCATTCATGAGACGAGTGAATTAACAAAAATGCAGCAATAAAGTAGTTTTGTATGGTTAGAAATTATAGTGAACTTGATTGTATGTATTTATAGATGCACTAAAACCGTATAAAAGCTACTAATTCTGTTAAATAGCAATACCTACTGCTCTAACTTCCTTATAGTCTGAATAGGCCTATCGCAATAACAGTACTGCTAGATAAGGACCAGAATGAAATTCAAACCGTATAAGTGAGTCTGTATTTATGTCGGTATCGCAAAATAAGATGATCGAGCATCGGGTGCAAATAACGTTAAGTGGTATTTACACAGTCGGGTGAAAATACCGCTCCCGGTATTTTCACGGTCGGGTGCAAATACCCACGTCCTATAGATAAATAGATAGATAGATATAGAATATCATTAAGCCCACTGTCTCCCACAATTCCTTCCTAATCTGCATAAAGAAGAAACGCGTCCTGGTATCTTGAAAGGGTTAATAGAGCTCTAGTAATGTAGGTTTCAAATTGAATACATTTCGTTTCAGGAAAGATATAGGCAAATATTGGTTTGGTAACAGAGTTGTAGACATGTGGAATAGGCTACCTAGCGCCATAGTGGGATAAACAAACGATAGAAAGCTTCAATATATAATTAGATAAACACATGGACGATATAAGAACATAAGAAAATGGGAGTCTGCAGACAGCCGATTGGCCTACACAAGGCAGATCCCTGTCACACCCAACCCTAATTATAAGCCCAGCTTTATGGGTTGGGTGTGACAGCGATCTACCTTGTGGACCAATCGGCTTTCTGCAGGACTCCCACATTCTTATGTTCTCTGTAGTAATCTCTGATCCAAGGACCAAATATTCAGAGCAGAGGGATTCTTTTTACTGTGGATTTGTTTATATGTGTTTGAGAGAGATAAAAGGTAAAACTGCCTGCAACGAGTGCCTCCCCTAGAGTTGAAAGAGTGACAGGGACAAAATCAAGGAAAATTCGAGCCAAAATACCTGGACACATGGAGTTTGAAGTAATGCGCTGATTGGCCCACACCCGGCAGATCCCTCCTCACACCCAACTCACCTCGTCCATATGCCAATCTAATTTTATCTTAAAATTCCCTATCGTTCTTTATCTCACTGTATAACCCGGTAGCATATTCTACATGTCTACAACTCTGTTGCCAAACCAATATTTACCTATATCTTTTCTGAAATTAAATTTATCTAATTTGAAACCATTGGTTCGAGTTATTTCGCTATCACTGAGCATTAGTACTTCTTTCATGTCCCCTTTGTTAATCCCACTAACCCACTTGAACACCTCTATCATTTCCCTCTAACTCTGCGTCTCTCTAACGAATGTAAGTCTAATTTCTTCAATATTTCTTCATATGGAAGATCTTCAATATTTCTTTATATGGAAGATTTCTAATATTATGGATCATTTTTGTCAATCTACGTGTACTCTCTCCAAGGAATCTATGTCCATTCTGTAATAAGGACACCAACATTTAACAGCATAATCCATATGGGTCTCACTAATGACAAGTAACATTTTAAGATAATATCAGGTTTGAATGTTTTTGTTTTCTTATATGTAACTTTACTCTTTTTCGACAGCAATGGCCCAGGCTTCACTCCAGGTGGTGCGTGTGGAGTATGAGAACATACAAGCCATACGGTTGTCCCAGGCCAAACTGACGGTACTTAGCAACGACACGAGTGCGGTGGATCTGCGCAAACTGGTCGTCATGCGTAACGTTCTCAAGAGGGGCAGTGAGGAAGCCAGGAGGGAATGGGTCAGACGACGGGAGGAAGCGAAAAGAAAGATGGAGGAGGCTAAGAGATTGTTGTTGGAGAAGGCCAAAGAGGCGGCCAAGCAAAGAGAACGAAAGAAGAAAGAGCGGGAGGAGGCCAAGAATATGAGTGACCAGAAGATCAAGGAAGCTGTGGGACCAGGTGGCGCAGGGACTCCGGCTTGCGCACCACAAAATGGCGATAAGAACGCATCTTCGGGACGGCAAAATGGCGATAAGAACGCATCTTCGGGACGGCAAAATGACGACAAGAAAGCATCTTGGAGACTACACAATGGCGACAAGAACGTATTTTGGGGACCGTTAAATGGCGCTAAGAACGCAATTTGGGGGCGACAAAACGGCGCCACGAACAGACCTGTTGTGCAAAAAGATGGCGCCAAGACAATGAAACCACAGTCTCTCCACGAGTGGCTGAGCGAGAAACAGAAGCAGAAGATCAAAGCCAAGGGACACAAGTACACAATGTTCAGTCTTAACATAAACAGCATCAGGTGCGGGCATGCCAAGAGATTCACTGACGGGAATAAGGAACAACCACAACATCACACAGAAAGAAATCTAATAATCGGAACTTCCAAAAACAAGGAAACCCCAGAAGTTCTAACAAACAACGACCCCAGCAAACATACGGTGGGATCAAACCAGGAGTCAAACGGCGAGCATATCACCCGCAAGATACCCTACGCCTCCCTGGGGGCCGCCAGGCGCCGCAGAGAGCTTAGGTTTAAGCGGATAGGAAGTGAGGGGCTTGGAGATTCTTTAGTAAGATAAGGCATCCCTCTTTGTCTTTGGACGGTATTGAGTTGTCTCGGTTATCAAACAATGTGTGTGTTTTATTTTTAGTATAATTTATTTGCATTTAGTTATGTTTTCTTTATTTAGTTTTGTGTATCACTTACAATGTATATTCAAAGACCAAACTATAAGCTATATTCTATACGGTACCAGCATTTGTTTTATTGTATTTAGTATTTTATTTTTAGCCATTTTTTGTCATCATATAAAATGTATATTCAAAGACCAAACACTATATTCTATACCAGCATTTCATATATTTTATTTAGTATTTTATTTGTGTGTTTTTGTTTATCGTGTAAAATGTACATTCAAAGACCAGACTACTGTATATTTCATACCAGCATTGACGAATGGTATTATCGGTATGAAGATATTTCAATGTTCGTTGTTTTATGTTGTGTTTGTGTTTTCCCTGTTCTTGCTCTGTCTTGAGTCGGCCACCCCAAGAAAAAAGCAAAAACAAATAATAAAATAGAATAAAATATAAGATAAAAATAGGAAAAGTGGGGATTGGGCCTGAGCATATAGATAGATAAATAGATAGAATTCGAGTATAATATCACCAGTGACACCAATATGGCGGAGGTTGGCCGATCTCAGTTACTATAAGGGTCTGTAGGTTACCAATATGGCGGAGGGTTGGCCGATCTCTGTTACTACAATGTATCTATTCGTTAAAAATTATAACTTTATTATTATTTTATCATTATTATCCTTATTATATATTACATTTGAATACATGAGCAATCCACTTGCTAGTCTTATGTATTATGATATTTTATATATATATATATATATATATATATATATATATATATATATATGGGGGTTGACGAGATGGGTTGGGTATGAGGGGGGATCTGCCGGGTGTGGGCGAATCGGCGCTCTGTAGATCCCCGTAATCTTGTTACGTTTTTGTGGGGTCGGTCCCCAGGGTATTGGTGAGTTGGGCCTATAATTAGGCCTTGTAATTGGGGTTGGGTGTGACAGGGTGCCTTGTGTGGGCCGATCGGCTTTCTGCAAACTCCCATTTTCTTATGTTCTTATTTGTAATGTGACTCATTATTACCCAAATGTCTTAAAGGTTATACGTTACACTGTAAATAAATCTAGGGTATCAAAAAGATATACCGGTATACAATCGTCGGGTATATTGATATACTCCGTTCCTGAAAAGTAGGTAACAAAATTTTGAACATTAACCTCTATATCTCACAAACGACTTGAGTAATCCAGCTATTAATTATACCATTTGGGAAGAATCAGCCAGTAAATAGTGTGGTAATATACAACCCATTTCCTCTAGCCATTTTGGAGTTACAGAACATAAGAACATAAGAACATAAGAAAATGGGAGTCTGCAGAAAGCCGATTGGCCTAAGCAAGGCAGATCCCTGTCCCACACAACCCCAATTCAATTACAAAGCCCAATTATAGGCTTCACACTCTAATACCCTGAGGATCATCTTACCAAAATGGTTAGAGATTAGCGCAGGATTATGGGGGTCTGCAGAGCGCTGATTGGCCCAACCCGGCTGATCCCCCTTCACACCCAACCCTTCTCGTCCATATGCTTATCCAATTTTATCTTAAAGCTCCCTACAGTTTTAGATCCCACTATAGCACATGGTAGTCCATTCCACCCATCTACAACTCTGTTACCAAACCAATATTTGCCTATATCTTTTCTGAAACGAAATTTATCTAATTTGAAACCATTGGTACGAGTTCTTTCGCTATCACTGAGCTTTAGTACATTTGTCATGTCCCCTTTGTTAATTCCACTAACCCCCTTGAACACCTCTATCATATCCTCTCTAACTCTGCGTCTCTCTAACGAATGTAAACCTAATTTCTTCAACCTTTCTTCATACGAAAGATTTGTAATATTATGGATCATTTTTGTCATTCTACGCTGTACTCTCTCCAATGAATCTATGTCCATTCTGTAATAAGGACACCAAAATTGGACAGCATAATCCATATGGGGTCTCACTAATGACAAGTAAAGTTTTAAGATAACATCAGCAGTTCTGTTACTCACACTCCTAGAGATGAACCCGAGAATCCTGTTTGCCTTATTACGAACGCTTATACACTGTTTTCTAGGCTTCAAATCATTGCTAACAAACACACCTAGAGCTTTCTCGCAATCTGAATTTTCTAATTCTAAATTAGCTAGTTTATATTTAACATTTGTTTGCATCTTCCCTATCTTTAATACCTTGCATTTGTCAATGTTAAACTTCATCTGCCAATTTACTGACCATTCATGTAAGGTATCTAGATCCCTTTGGAGGCACTCTATATCGCTATCTGAATCAATTGATCTCCCTATTTTAGTATCGTCTGCGAATTTACTTATCCTACTTTATACCTAAATCTAGGTCATTTATGTATATAAGAAACAACAGGGGACCTAATACCGATCCCTGGGGGACACCACTTTTGACTGCTCCCCATTCTGACTTGGTACCATTTATGCTGACTCTCTGCTTCCTACCAATTAGCCATGACCTAATCCATCCTAACAACGCCCCACCTATTCCATGTGCCTCAACCTTTCTCATCAATCTCTCATGAGGGACTCTGTCGAAAGCTTTACTGAAATCTAAATATATTATATCATATTACTTGTCATTATCTACTGCTTCATATACCTCTGAGAAAAAACTAAGCAAATTAGTAAGGCAAGACCGTCCCTGAGTGAATCCATGCTGAGAAGAATTTATTAAGTTAAATGTTTCTAAGTGGTTTCTCATTTTCCTAGCAATAATTGACTCTAGTAGCTTTCCTATGATTGAAGTGAGACTAATGGGACGGTAATTGGATGCTATTGATTTATCACCTTTTTTGAAGATCGGAACTACATTTGCAAGCTTCCAAGCTTCTGGAACTACACCTGTTTCTAATGATTTGTTAAATAGAAAATGTTAATGGGTAACTTAACTCATCTCTGCATTCTTTTATTACTCTAGCATATACCTCATCAGGACCAGGCGATTTATGAGGTTTCAGTCTGTCAATTTTTTTTTTTTTTTTTTTTTAAGAGACAATGAAAGGGGGAAGGAAAGGCAAAAAAAAACACAGATAAAACAACAAAGGTCGCATGTGCCTTAAAGGCATCCTCCATTCATAAAATGTTTTGTCATCAACTGGATTTAAAACATTTGTTGAATTGTAAGTTTGTGCGAAAGCAATGCGAGGGAAGTGAATTCCAAAGGAGTAGTGTAGGCTCTGGGGGAACCATAAATGAATTCTGCATCAAAGCAGAGTCTGCCGATTGTGGAGGAGAAAGTGTAAATTCATGCGGCGCTATCTAGCTAGGCCCTAGTTCTACGGGGAAAGATGTGGAGAGGCGGCCACAATTGCAAGCAAGTTCCGCGGAACAATTGCTGTGAAAATATCTGATAGAAATAATGAAAAGGGATAGCCAAAGTTTCTTCGTATCTGGCGATAATGTAGCGAAGGTCCTGTGTAGATTGGCAGGGTTCTTGATTAATCAATACTTTTCTTTATTTTTGAATTTTGGTCCAACTGCCTCAATGCAACCCACTCCACTTACACCCCTACAGCAGTCGTGAACATGTAAAAAATCCATAACTGAGAGCGCACCAGCTCTGACTTTTATTTATATTACGGAGCCCAAACTGCTCGTCAAGTGAAGAATTCTCGAACATCTGTACAAGGAAAAGTCCCAGTTTTTTGAGAGAGGCATTTCTTAGCAATGCTTCTAACATTAATGTGTCCAGCCTCAAGTTAAGGATAGTTAATGTTACACGCGAGAATGTCCATAATAGCTTTTCACCCCCCAAAGAGGAAAGTGAGGAAATATGTACATCATTAAAAATATATGTGAGTCAGTGAGATTCTGTCGGTTAGAAAATTGAATGTACTTGGTTTCTGTGCATTAAAGGAAACTAGATTCTCTTGTCCCCATTCATTAATTCTAGAAAGGTCCTGGTTCAGAGCAAATTGCAGTGTTTATTTTGAATTTATAAGATCGGGTGTGAAAGAATTGGTAAATGTGAAGGAACTGTGAGTGTTGAGTCATCTGCGTAGGAATGTATTGGATTATGAGTAGATATGAGATCATGATATGAATGAGGAACAGAGTTGGGGCCAAAACTGATCCCTGGGGAACCCCAGCATTATTGAGTGAAATTGAGAATAAAAGGCCATCTACCATTACACGTATTTTTCTGTTATGAATAAGAAGAAATTAGTGGAACTAATGATGCAAGGCCGTAGTGTGACATCTTCGACAATAAGGATTGAGCCAGACTCTATCAATGCCTTGATATATCCAGTGCTATTGTATGTGTTTCACCATGTTGGTCTGTAGCCTTGGATTGATTGGATGCGGGTAAGAAGGCAAAGAATGTTATCTCTGCGAGTTGATCGACCATCGGTTCTAAAACCCATATTGCCTATCACTGATTAATTTATTATTCTCCAGATGCTTAATTATGTGATTATTTAATATAATTTCAAAAACTTTGCCAAGAGTGGAAGTTATAGCTATTGGTCTGTAGTTTGATGGATCTGAAGAGGCACCTTTTTTAGGAACTGGATGGATGTTTGCTTCTTTCCAGGGTACTGGGAAGCATGAGGTATGAGTACACAGACGGAAATTTTTTGCCAATACAGGAGCGAGCACCAAGGAGCAATTCTTAAGTACTATTGGAGGAATTTCATCTGGACCAGGAGCCTTATCTACTGAGAGATTCTGCAAAATAGTTTTGACATGTCTGGTGTGGATCTTTAAGTGAGGGAATTTCAGGCGAATTAAAATTAAGTACAGGGACATCTTGATTTATTTCATCTAAGGTTGAGTTGGTGGAGAAAATATCTGCAAGAAGGTTAGCTTTACCTCGTGGGTCACTTACAAGATTGCCAGTCGGAGATTTTAATGGTGGAATGGATGAAGCAGTAGTGAAGTTGGATTTGAATGAGTTAAGAGTAGACCAAAATATTTTGTTATCATTTGGATTATTTAGAAGTTTATTTGCCTGCTTATGGAGAAAGTTTGATTTAGTTAGGTTTAATACAGTTTTGGCATGATTTCTGATGTTTCTAAGTAATTAAAGGCTTCATGTGTTTTTGATCTTGTGTATGCATTGTAGGCTATTGCTTTTTGTTCAGTTACTCTAGCACAATTATGGTCAAACCATTTAGGTGAATTAGATCTTTTACTGTACTTTTGATGAGGAATAAAAGTTTCCATTCCAATTTTTACAAAATCTTGTATGTGGCTCAAGGTGGAGTGTGCATCATTAGAAAAGAAAGAGGTCCAGGGAATATCAATAAAGAAACCTTGAAGACCCTCCCAGTCTGCCCTATCGTAATGCCATTTAGTCACCAAAACAGGTTCAGAGTGGGAAGGTGTGGTAGGTGATAGACAGGTGGCCTGTATCAGACAGTGATCAGAAGATCCAAGTGGGGACCTCACTGTAACATCATAATTTTCTGAATTGGTTGTTAAAAAATAAGTCCAGTAGGTGGGAATTATGATTAGGATTATCTGGTACACGGGTGGGTTGGTTGACTAGTTGAATGAGATTAAATGAGTCTGCAAATAGCTCACATTCAAGACCAGCATCATCAGTCCTGGCTGAATGAGTGAGCCATTCAACATTATGGACATTAAAATCACCCAACACAGTGATTTCAGAAGAAGCATTTAAGTTGAGGACACTGAGTTGTGAGGACAGAGAATCAAAAAGACTTTGCTCTGGAGGAGTATTTGGGGAACGGTAGATGCAACATATGTATTTAAATTTACCAGCAGAAATTAATTTGTATATAGAATAATCAAAATAGGGACAATTGAAACTAGTAACCTCCTCCAGGGCAATTTCAGATTTTGCGAAGCAACATACACCACCTTTAGGTCTGAAATTTTGGAGCAGTTGATAACCTGGAAAATTAAATCTAGATGTGTCAGATGTGGATGTTACTTGAGTCTCTGTCAAAAAAAGGAGAGTAGGGGATTCTGCTTGAAGAAATTGGTGTACAGAATTGATGTTAGAGTGAAGTCCCCTTATATTACTAAAGAAATAGCTGTACTGACAAGCAGCTTTGGGACGTTGCAATGCTCTTGACACAGTCGCATGATGACGACCGGGAGGGCCCTGTGTCAATAACCCAACCCTGCCGGGGGTGGATATCCGAGGGACCACCAGGTTTGCTCTTAACAATTGTACTGCCATATTTAAGGTAAGTGTATGGTGTTACATGTATGGTATGTAGTGTCAAGAGTAGTATTTTATGGATAGAGGATAGCGATGTAGGGCAATGTCGTGGAAGTTGGATGTGTATGTTATATAAAGAGGGTTTTCCTGATACCCCTGATGTGTGAGGCAGAAAGATATGTATCCAGCTACCAAGGCCTGGGAGAGAAAATGGAATTCAGGCTATTCACTGAGTCACCCGAAACCTTGGCGGTAGTACTTCCCTGGGCGGGGCTGCCTACCCCTCCTACCTGCAAAAAACCTATTCGATGAGCACTAGCTTAAGAATGTACGTAAAAAGAAAGATCTGGGGGTAAACATTGAGTAACCTAAAACCGAGTCAAACAATGTTAAGAAGTTGTTAAGAAGGCAAACAAAATAATTGGCTTTATAAGCAGGTCATTTGAGCATAAATCAAGACGTTATCCTAACCCTTTTAAATTCCTTAGTCCGCCCTCTCTGGGAATACTGCGTTCAATGCTGGTGTCCTTATTACCAAAAAGAAGAAACATAGAACGATTCAACGTAGAGTTACCAAAATGATACCTAGCCTAAAGAACAAACCATACGAAGAGCGTCTTAAATTAAATCTATTCCTTTAACCCAGCGCAGATAAGAGGTGACGTATTCTGTTCAAAATCATCAGAGGCATCGACAATATGAACTGTAGTAAGTACTTCACTATCGACCAATCTAATTACACGCGGGGGAACGGTTGCAAATTATTGGTAAATCTTTTAACACACGAATCTAAGAATTTCTTCTTCAATCAGGTGTCAACTTGTGGAATGGGCTTCCCGAGACGTATAGACTGCAGCACCGTTGATTCATTAAAATCCGCCTAGACAAATATCTCGCATCAACCCGCGATCTGACTGCGTGTGAAAACACTTATTTTATCCCCTCAGCTACTAACCCATATGTCCCCTACTAACTTCCTAGCACTGCCACGGACATTAGTTCCAGGGCAGTAGTTCCCTTTCCAATGTTCCCTTACCCACTCTAAACCACTGTTTGGACACTTGATCCTCAGTGTTTTGGAGGACAAGCAGCCTAGAAGGGTCACTAGACCTGTTGTTGCTTGATTTCCTTTGTACTCCTTTGTACTCTCTCTCTCTCTCTCTCTCTCTCACAGACACACAGGTAACCATGTGCACCAACCACCAGACAGGTGACTAAATATTGATTAGTACACACACACACACACACACACACTCACTCACAAACACATACAAACAGGTGACTACTTATTGATCAGCACACACACACACCACCTACACACCACCTACACACACACACACATCACCTACACGCAAACACACACACACACACACACACCTACACGCTCCTACACACCGAAAACACACACACGCTCCTACACACCGAAAACACACACACACACACACAATCACACACCGACACACACACACCACCTACACGCAAACACACACACACCTACACACACACCACCTACACGCAAACACACACACCTACACACACACACCACCTACACGCAAACACACACACACACACACCTACACCACCTACACGCAAACACACACACACACACACACCTACACACACACCACCTACACGCAAACACACATACACACACACCTACACACATAAACACACACCTACACGCAAACACACACACACACCACCTACACACACACACACACACCTACACACACACACCACCTACACACACACACACAGAGAGTATATAATAATTTCTGGAAGTTGTGAGGGTCCGGGACTTTTGAAGGGTACTGTACATTGGGTCGATATCCCTAACGCCCCCCCCCCCCTCTTTCCCCCACCACACACACACGCGCAGACCAATCACTTAAAGGAGAGAGAGGGAGCACTAAGGGAGGGGAGTTTCTGGACCCCCTTCTCCCTCATGCTTAGCCCCATTAGTTATGAGATTTTTAGATGTTCGCCCCATGACTTCGACGATTTTAATAAGACCTTTCACTCTATGTCTTTGTCAATATCAAGCCCTTTCGTGCCATTTAGGCATCGACTTTTTCCTGGCGAGCGAAAGCAAGCCTGAAATCTTAGGAGGAATCGGCCTTCGGTAGTAAAAAAAATTCTACCAAAAAATGTAAACATTTACCACGATGGGGAGTTTTGGGTTTTTGTTAAAGCTTGATGGAGGTCTAGGGAGCAAAATAATATATATATAATGTAATATTGGTAAAAAAAAAAAAAAAAAAAAAAAAAAAAAAAATAGTCTCTCACTCGAGTTGTCAACTTGTGGAGTGGGCTTCCCTGGGATGTCATAGACTGCAACAGCGTTTCAAAGTTCGCCTAGACAAGCACCTTGCCCTGAACCCAAGGTTGACTGCATTTGTAATTGAATAAATATTATCTTTAGTAGCGTTTGTTCAATGACCTAATAGATCTGGATATAATTTCCCCTGCCATGAACTAAGCCCCAGGGCAGCACTTCCTTCTCACATTATCTACGAAATACTGTTGCAACACTTGGAACACCAGTATTTTGGAGAGCAAGTAACCTCGAGGGGGTCGCATGATCTGTTGTTGCTTGTTTTCCTTTGTACTCCCTCTCTCTCTCTCTCTCTCTCACAGGAAACAAAATCGACACCTGAATGAAACGAAAACTATTAATATTAACAAAGAAATGTGGCGAAAGGTCTTAAAATCGACAAACTAATGGGTCGAACGTCATCAAATCTGGAAACTAATGGGGCTAAAAACGAGGGAGAAGGGGAACCAGAAATACGACCATTCCCCTTAATCAAAGGTCAATAAAAGGTTAATTAAAAAAATGGTACAATCATATACTGTGCAATCTTTCCTGTCTTGTAACTCTCTCTATCTCTCTCTCTCTCTCTCTCTCATATACACATTATCTCAGTCTCATAATTACCGTTCTCTCTCTCTCTCATATACACATTATCTCAGTCTCATAATTACCGTTCTCTCTCTCTCTCTCTCTCACATATACACATTATCTCAGTCTCATAATTACCCTTCTCTCTCTCTCTCTCTCTCTCTCTCTCTCTCTCTCTCTCTCACATATACACATTATCACTTTAATTCTCTCTCTCTCTCTCTCTCTCTCTCTCTCTCACATATACACATTATCTCAGTCTCATAATTACCCTTCTCTCTCTCTCTCTCTCTCTCTCACATATACACATTATCTCAGTCTCATAATTACCCTTCTCTCTCCCTCACATATCCCAGTCTCACTTTTTTGTCTCCATAATACTTTTTTTCTCTATTACCTCTCTCTCTTCTCTCTCTCTCTCTCTCTTCTTCTCGCCCCTCCTCTCTCTCTCTTCTCACATATGCTCTTCTCTCTCTCTCACATATACCATTATCTCAGTTCATAATTACCTTCTCTACTCTCTCTCTCCCCTCTCTCCCCTTTTCTCTCTCTCTCTTTTTTCTCTCTCTACCTTCTCTCTCTCTCTCTCACATATACACATTATCTTTCAGTCTCATAATTACCCTTCTCTCTCTCTCTCTCTCTCTCTCTCTCTCTCTCACATATACACATTATCTCAGTCTCATAATTTACCTCTCTCTCTCTCTCTCTCTCTCTCTCTCTCTCTCTCTCTCTCTCTCTCACATATACATTATCTCTCAGTCTCATAATTACCCTTCTCTCTCTCTCTCTCTCTCTCTCTCTCTCACATATGCACATTATCTCACAGTCTCATAATATCCTTCCTCTCTCTCTCTCTCTCTTTCTCTCTCTCTCTTTCTCTCTCTCTCTCTCACATATGCACATTATCTCACAGTCTCATAATTACCCTTCTCTCTCTCCCCTCTCCCATTGCTCCTTCTCCTCCCTCTCTCTCTCTCTCTCTCTCTCTCTCTCTCTCTCTCTCTCTCTCTCTCTCTCTCACATATACACATTATCTCAGTCTCATAATTACCCTTCTCTCTCTCTCTCTCTCTCTCTCTCTCTCTCTCACATATACACATTATCTCACAGTCTCATAATTACCATTCTCTCTCTGTCTCTGTCTCTCTCTCACATATACACATTATCTCAGTCTCATAATTACCATTCTCTCTCTGTCTCTGTCTCTCACACACACACATAATACATACTCTCTCACAGTAGCCTACTATCTTCCTCCTCCTCTCTCTCTCTCTCTCTCTCTCTCTCTCTCATCATTATCCCTTTCCCACGAACCCTGATCACCTCTCCTTCCTCCCCCTTCTCTCTCTCTCTCTCTCTCTCTCTCTCTCTCTCTCTCTCTCTCTCTCTCTCTCTCTCTACTAAGCTATTCCACGAAGCAAATAAAAGGAATTGGGAAAGCTGAATAATTATGTGGTCGGGAAACTGGTGAAGGGGGGGAGGGAGGGAGGGGGGAGGGATAAAAAGAGAGGGAGAGTGGGTGGAGGAGGAGGGGGAGTGGGTGGAGGAGGAGGGGAAGTGAGGGGAGGAGGATTATACAAAGGAATACAAAGGACTTACAAACTGCAACAGACCTATCGGTAGTTTGGATATCTACACTGCTAAGCTACTAACTACTAGGGAAAGACAAGGATAGTAAAGCAAACGGCTCCCCCCCACCCACCACAGACAAACCTAATGCCTACATAGGTTCGAATCCTACACCTTGCTATTATATATATAACACAGTCCCATTCCTATTCTGTAGCTCTCTAGCCCAAGAATTGGCGAATTTTCTCAGTCTTTGTTCTACTCAACAAGTGAACTCTGGAACTCTCTCTCAATAAATCTTCCCTTCATCTTATAACTTAGACTGCTTTAAACTTTGTGTGTCCTGGCATTTTTTTCCCTTCATACTCAAGGAA
This sequence comes from Paralithodes platypus, assembly GCA_032716605.1. Classification (NCBI taxonomy): domain Eukaryota; kingdom Metazoa; phylum Arthropoda; class Malacostraca; order Decapoda; family Lithodidae; genus Paralithodes; species Paralithodes platypus. The sequence goes on from CM064488.1 coordinate 1,046,544, forward strand.
AAAAAATATATATATATATCGGGTATAATATATATATATATTTATATATTTATATATACTGCATATACTGTATATATATATATATATATATATATATATATATATATATATATACTGTATACTGTATATATATTTTTTCTTTTCTCCACAACACAATAGGGTTGGGTATAAAAGAGTGTGTTGTGTTGGCGACAGTGTTACCCAAGTGGTGGTGGTGAGCTGCTCTGAATGGACAAGAAAGACAAGGGTGGGGGGGGGGGGGGGGAGGTGACATCAGATGGTGTAATAGATAGAATGTGGGGGCAAAGGCGGGGGGGGAGGGGTTATTGTGTGGGTGTGGGTGTGTTGTGGGTGGGTGGGTGTGGCAGGGGGGAAGGTGACAATCAGATGGTGGATAGTATGTGGGGGAAGAGGGTGGCAGTGGGGGGTACTGGATGGGTGTGTTCTGGGTGTGGGAGGGGGCAGGGATATGGTGTGGTTGTGGATGTGGGAGGGGAGAGGGGGTGACAATCAGATATTGTAATAAATATAATGTGGGGGAAAGGGGAAGGGGGATCTAAAGGATGTTTTTTTAAGTTTGATGGAGGTCTAGGGAGGAAACTAAAAACAAAAATAAACATATGAAATTATCGACCAAAAAATAAACTCGTCTCCCCTAAACCTGCAATACTAGCCTTGTTTGGGCTATTTGACCACTTCCAAAGACAATACGAGAAGGAATTCATTTTTCTCAGTAGAACAATGCCCAGGTGTAACAGTCGGCAATGATGGTATTACTGACTGTCAGGTGCGATAGTGATTTTGACAACTATTATTATATTACTGTCAGGTGCGATAGTGATTTTGACAACTATTATTATATTACTGTCAGGTGCGATAGTGATTTTGGCAACTATTATTATATTACTGTCAGGTGAGATAGTGATTTTGACAACCATTATTATACTACTGTCAGGTGAGATAGTGATTTTGGCAACTATTATTATATTACTGTCAGGTGAGATAGTGATTTTGACAACTATTATTATATTACTGTCAGGTGAGATAGTGATTTTGGCAACTATTATTTTATTACTGTCAGGTGAGATAGTGATTTTGGCAACTATTATTATATTACTGTCAGGTGAGATAGTGATTTTGACAACCATTATTATACTACTGTCAGGTGAGATAGTGATTTTGGCAACTATTATTTTATTACTGTCAGGTGAGATAGTGATTTTGGCAACTATTATTTTATTTATTTGTTTTATTTGTTTTCTTTCATTATGATTTATATATTCATTAATTTATATATTTTTGAGTTTCCTTGATAGACCTCCATCATGCAGGCTTTAAAAAGAAAAAAAAAAAAAAAAAAAAATAGACCCCCTTTCAAGATAAATGTGTACATTTTTCGGTAGAAGAATGTCCCTATCGAAGGCCTTTTCCTTCTAATATTACAGGCTCGCTATCGCTCGCCAGGATAAAATTGACACCTAAATTTTCTTAAATGGCACGAAAGGTCTTAATATTGACAAAGCAATGAGGCGAAACGTCTCAAAATCGCCAAACTAACGGAATGAACGTCTTAAAGTATCATAACAAATACCGTATACCAAACACGAGGGAAAACGGGGTCTAGCACCTTTCTAGATACTGTTCCCTCCCACAAATATTTGGGGGTTGACATCTGAGCGGACATAATAGCGGAGACTAATAAGGCCCTGGGCTTCCTGCGCAGAAATCGCACTAGCATTTAAAACACTTGTTTGGCCACACTTGGAATACTGCGACACCGTCTGGGATCCACACACTCACAACAACAACATAAATAAACTAGAGGCCATACAAAACAAAGCTGCAAGATGGATGTTCTTATGTTCTTATGTTCACACTACATCTGTTACTTTGCTCAAACAAGACCTTAGATTAGACCCACTTGCGTCAACAAGACAAATACACAGACAACAGATGTTATATAAAATCACTAACAACTTAGTAGACATAGACAGAGATATATATTTACACCCAACAAGTATACCATTTACGAGACGCAGCCACAACCTAAAATACCACACCTATCAGGCAAGCACGGACATATTTAGACAATCATTTTTTTTCCCCCGCAGCATCCAAGAGTGGAATCACCTCCCATCTCATGTAGTTAATAGCCCCACCCTTGATTCTTTTAGAACTAGGATCACCAGTCATTACATCCTTAATCCTTCCCCTGTCCCCAACCACTAGTCCCCATGCACAACCCCTGCACATCATGCCGCCCGAGAGCGCCCCTCTGCACGTCCCACTACGTAAACGTAAACATTAAAAAAAAAAAAAAAAAAAAAAAAAAAATCCCCTTAAGGGGAGATTTCCACTTGAGGGACTTTTTACTTTACCCCTTTCTCCCTCATGTCTAGCCCCATCGCTTTTGAAATTTTAAGACGTTTGCCCCATTAGTTTGGTGATTTTTAAGAATTTCCGCCCCATTCTGTCAATTTTAAGACCTTTCGTGCAATTTAGGTGTCGATTTTATCCTGGCGAGCGATAGCGAGCCTGTAATTTATGAGTAATCGGCCTTCGGCCGGGACATTTTTCTACCGAAAAATTTACAAATTTATCTTGAAAGGGGGTCAAGGGGGTGAAATTTAAAGATTGCTGGAGGAGTAGGAAACAAACTAAAAACCTCCCCTTAAAGTCAGGTTTTTCCCTAATGATTCCTATGTAAGGGGGGAAAACGGCCACGAGGGGGTGTGGGTGGGTGTGGGTGTGGGTGTGGGTGTGGGTGTGGGTGTGGGTGTGGGTGTGGGTGTGTGTGTGGGTGTGGGTGTGGGTGTGGGTGTGGGTGTGGGTGTGGGTGTGGGGGTGGGGTTATATCCTTGGCCACTCGGAATCCCCCACCCCCTTCTCCTCCACGGGGGAAAAACAGCCCAGGCCACTTTTCCCGAATGGGAAGTTGAGCCTAGACTACCGTACCGTACTTGTCCAGGGGAGGAATTTCAGTCAGGGAGGGGGGATTTCCTGCTACACCCACCAACATGAGGCAGATCCCATTCACACCCTACCCATCTCGTCCATATGCCTATCTAATTTTATCTTAAAGCTCTCTATCGTTCTTAAGAACATAAGAACATAAGAAAATGGGAGTCTGCAGAAAGCCGATTGGCCTACACAAGGCAGATCCCTGTCACACCCAACCATAATTATAAGCCCAGCTTAAAAACACCATTAGGACTTACCTCACCGAAAAGGTCAGAGGTCAGACAAACGGGGATCTGCAGATCCCCACACCTGGGCCACACCTGACAGATCACCCTCACACCCAACCCATCTGGTCCATATGCCTATCTAATTGTATCTTAAAGCTCCCTATCGTTCTTGATCCCACTATAGCACTTGGTAGCCTATTCCACCTATCTACAACTCTGTTACCAAACCAATATTTGCCTATATCTTTCTTGAAACGAAATTTATCTAATTTGAAACCATTTGTACGAGTTCTTTCGCTATCACTGATCTTTAGTACATTTTTCATGTCCCCTTTATTAATCCCACTAACCCACTTGAATACCTCTATCATGTCCCCTCTAACTCTGCGTCTCTCTAACGAATGTAAGCCTAATTTCTTCAACCTTTCTTCATACGGAAGATTTCTAATATTATGGATCATTTTTGTCATTCTACGCTGAACTCTCTCCAAGGAATCTATGTCCATTCTGTAATAAGGACACCAAAATTGAACAGCATAATCCATATGGGGTCTCACTAATGACAAGTAAAGTTTTAAGATAACATCAGCAGTTCTGTTACTCACACTCCTAGAGATGAACCCGAGAATCCTGTTTGCCTTGTTTCGAACGCTTATACACTGTGTTCTAGGCTTCAAATCATTGCTAACAAACACACCTAGATCTTTCTCACAATTCGAGTTTTCTAATTCCATATTAGCTAGTTTATATTTAGCATTTGTATGCATCTTCCCTATCTTTAATACTTTGCATTTGTCAATGTTAAACTTCATCTGCCAATTTACTGACCATTCGTGTAAGGTATCTAGATCCCTTTGGAGGCACTCTATATCTCTATCTGAATCAATTGTTCTCCCCATTTTGGTATCGTCTGCAAATTTACTTATCCTACTAGTTATACCTAAATCAAGGTCATTTATGTATATAACAAACAACAGAGGACCTAATACAGATCCCTGGGGGACACCACTTTTGACTGCTCCCCATTCTGACTTCGTACCATTTATGCTGACTCTCTGCTTCCTACCAATTAGCCATGACCTAATCCATCCCAACAACGCCCCACCTATTCCATGCGCGCAACCTTTCTCATCAATCTCTCATGGGGGACTCTGTCGAAAGCTTTACTGAAATCTAAATATATTATATCATATGACTTGTCATTATCTACTGCTTCATATACCTCTGAGAAAAAACTAAGCAAATTAGTAAGGCAAGAACGTCCCTGAGTGAATCCATGCTGAGAAGAATTTATTAAATTAAATGTATCTAAGTGGTTTCTAATTTTACTAGCAATAATTGACTCTAGTAGCTTTCCTATGATTGATGTAAAACTAATGGGACGGTAATTGGATGCTATTGATTTGTCACCTTTTTTGAAGATCGGAACTACGTTTGCAAGCTTCCAAGCTTCTGGAACTATACCTGTCTCTAATGACTTGTTAAATAGAAATGTTAATGGGTAACTTAACTCATCCCTACATTCTTTTAATACTCTAGCATATACCGGTACCTCATCAGGACCAGGCGATTTATGAGGTTTCAGTCTGTCAATTTCCTTAAGCACATCATTTCTACTTATAGTAACCGTACTTAACCTATTTTCTATACTATCGCTGTATACCTTACGGACTTCTGGAAACTGTGCCAAATTTTCATTAGTGAAAACGGAAAGAAATTGACTATTTAATGTACTGCACATTTCTAAATCATTTTCTGTCATTTCTCCTATCGAAGTTTTAAGGGGATCAATTACATCTCTAACCTTGGATTTATATAGTTGGTAAAAAGCTTTAGGATTATTTTTTGAGTCATTGGCAACCTTAATTTCATAATTTCTTTTTTCTTTCCTAATATCCTTTTTTACCTGTCTTGATAGATTCTGATAGTAAGCAAGTAGGTGAATTTCGCCTTTCCTAATTTTTCTATATATTCCTCTCTTTTGTCCTAGAAGATCTAATAGTCTATTATTCATCCATTTGGGTTGGTTCTGTGTTGATCTAAATTTTCTTTTGGGGATGTATTTATTTTGTGCATTGAATACTGACTCGATAAAATTATCGTATGTATCTACCAAGGTTGACGTCTGTTCCTGACTTAAGATGGCAGGTGCCTGAGAAGGGGTACACTCATTTGGACACCTGGTCCCACATTCTTGATCCCACTATAGCACTTGGTAGACTATTCCACATGTCTACAACTGTTACCAAACCAATATTTACCTATATCTTTTCTGAAACAAAATGTATCTAATTTGAAACCATTTGTTCGAATTCTTTCACTATTTCTGATCTTTAGTAGCCTACATTTTTCATGTCCCCTTTATTAATCCCACTAACCCACTTGAACACCTCTATCATATGCCCTCTAATTCAGCGTCTCTCTAACAAATGTAAGCCTAATTTCTTCAACCTTTCTTCATACGGAAGATTTCTAATATTATGGATCATTTTTGTCATTCTACGTTGTACTCTCTCCAAGGAATCTATGTCCATTCTGTAATAAGGACACCAAAATTGAACAGCATAATCCATAAGCCTATGAGGTCTCGCTAATGACAAGTACAGTTATAAAATGTAATCAGTAGTTCTCTTATACTCACACTCCTTGAGATGAACCCGAGCATCCTGTTTACCTTGTTACGAACGCTTAAAGGCTAACACTGTTTTTTTAGGCTTCAAATCGTTGCTAACAAACACACCAAAATCTTTCTCACAGTCCGAGTTTCCCAATTCCGTATTAGCTAGTTTATAAATGTTTCAGTTGTAATTATCTTCCCTATCTTTAATACCTTGCACTTGTCAAATGTTAAAATTCATCTGCCAATGTACTGACCATTCGTGTAAGCCAGGTTTCTACAGTAGATCCCTTTGGAGGCTTTAAACCGTTCCTGAGCTTAGGGGGGGTCACCTGTTTTTGTTCTGTCCTTTTCTATCTTTCTCTGGCTTGTATCCATTTGGCCCCATTCAGCCTACTGTTTTAAGATGTTTATCCCCATCCAGGTGTCAATTTTTTACTGGTGAGCGGTAGCGAGCCAGCATAATTTTTTATTTTTGTTTGACAGCAGTCTAAATTTGTACATTTTTCGATAGAAAAATGTCTCGGGCGAAGCCGGATTTCTTCATATAATGCTGGCTCGCTATCGCTCGCCAGGAAGAAATCGACACCTAGATGGGGATAAACGTCTTAAAATAGTTGGCTGAATGGGGCCGAATGGATACAAGCCAGAGAAAGAGAGAAAAGGACAGAAATAACAAAAAGCAGGTCACCCCCCTTAAGAGCTAATAACTGCACTAGGCAATCTATTCCACATGATAGCCTATCTACAACTCTGTTCCCAAACCAAAGCTTACTTATATTGTTTTCAAAAGCGGAATTTATCATAATTGTCAAACATAATTTAGGATAAGGATAGAATGCACAAAAAAATAAAAATAAAAAATAAAAATTATATATATATATATATATATATATGGGGGCCAACAAATAGGCCTACACGTAAGTACATACACATGTGTTTGTCCCTAGCCGGGAATGGAACCCACGCTATAACCATAATTAATTATTGATATATCTCACATAAGGATAGGCTACTATTCCAACCCATCACACACTGTAAACCCACCTTCCTGGTCGACTACACAGTTTGTTTGTCAATAGGAACTAAATGTATATACAATATGTATATAATATAAATGTATATACAATATGTATATAATATAAATGTATATACAATATGTATATAATATAAATGTATATACAATATGTATATAATATAAATGTATATACAATATGTATATACAATATGTATATACAATATGTATATACAATATGTATATACAATATGTATATACACAACAGATTAACTTGCTCATGTAGTAATGTACACCCTATGTGGTGGATTGTGTTCTTTTATTTAATATTTTTCATTTTAGTAAGCGTTGTTTCCACATAGCGATTTTGATAATTTAATTTGACTTTATATTGTCCTTGTCCTAATTTTGGTTTGTTTAGTTTGCAAGTTTTACATTTTAATTTATGTGATTAGTCTATCGCAAATCTAAGCTGATCTGTGCAAAACGATCTCAAGATACTTTTATAAGAAATTATACAGTATAATAATAATAATAATAAAATAATAATAATAATAATAACAAATAATAATAATAATAATAATAATAATAATAATAACAATAATAATAAAATAATAACAAATAATAATAATAATAATGATACTAATAACAATAATAATAAAATAATACAAATACTAATACTAATAATATAAATATTAATAATAATAAAAATAATAAAATAATAATAATAACAAATAATAATAATAATAAAAAAATATATAATAATGATAATAAAAAACAATAAAAAATAATAATAAACTCATACTAATACAAATAATAATAATAATAATAATAATAATAATAATAATAATAATAATAAACTCATACTAATAATAATAATAATAATAACAAGTACAGTTCTTGTATTCGCTGACTCAAACACGTGCATTTATTATTAAGCTACCAAGTTATATTAAGGGGAGATCTCCACTTGAGGGATTTTTTTCTTGACCCCTTTCTCCCTCATGGTTAGCCCCATTGTTTTTTATATTATAAGACGTTCGCCCCATTAGTTTGGCGATTTTAAAAACTTTCGCCCCATTTCTGTCAATTTTAAGACTTCGTGCCATTTAGGTGTCGATTTTTTCCTGGCGAGCGATAGCGAGCCTGTAATTTAAGAGGAACCGGCCTTCGTAAGGCCGGTTCCTCTTAAATTACAATATTTCTCTACCGAAAAATATACAAATTTATCTTGAGAGGGGGTCTAGGGGCTGTAATGTTAAGCTTGATGGAAGTCTCGCGAACTAACTAAAAACCTCCCCTTAAACAAACTCAATTGTAGTGAAATTAAATCCATACATATATAATATATAACACGATATAAACCAACCAATGTTGCCGTTCGTGAGGCTACTTACCTTTTATAAGTATTGATATTCCAAATTCCAGAGAAGACAAAAAATATATAAATCTTCACGAAGTCACTTTTTTTTTCTAATCCCAAGTATTTTTTGACATAAACACTAACAATTTCCGAATAGTATACACGTTAAAAGTACATTAATTGTCACAGTCATGATGTCTGTCATAGCATCAATCACTGACCAATGATATAAGTCATGACAAAGCCGTTAGCAGAGTTTGTGTGGTAATAAGACGAGGAGCGGCGGCACACATCCTCCCACTTACACGACTGGAAGGTGACTGAAGCTGTGAAGCGTATGTTCACAGTTCACTGCAGGGTTACCAAAGCAAAACACAAAATACCGCTAGATCCGGTCTCAATATATCGCTAGATAATACAAAATATACAACAAACGCTAGAATAATGCCACAATCTCTACAATATCGCTCTAAAATTATAGAGTATCGCTATAATTCATGTTGCTAGATATAAAAATGTGCCTCTAAATCAGAGTAAATGCCTCTAATCTAGCTGGAAAGTAGCTAAATTGGCAACAGGAGGGTAGCTAAATTGGCAATACTGGTTCAGGTAGGCGGAGGCAGGCAGGTGAGAAGACAGTCCAGGATAATTTGGCTCATAGCATTTTTCGGAGCCCATTCAAGATTAAATTCGTTTCAGTTGGCTTAGATTATGTGAAGTTATGTTAGATTAAGGGTGGTCACCGGCTTTGTTTTATCTTTCTCTCCTTATCTCTTTCCATGGCTTGTATCCATTCGGCCCCATTCAGCCAACTGTTTTAAGACGTTTATCCCCATCCAGGTGTCGATTTCTTCCTGGCGAGCGACAGCGAGCCATCATTGTATGGAGAAATGCCGGCTTCGCCGGAGACATTTTTCTATCGAAAAATTTACAAATTTAGCTTGCTGTTAAAACAACAAATATATTTATACTGGTTCGCTACCGATCGCCAGGAAAATGTCGACACCTGAATGGGGGTAAACGTCTTAAAACAGTGGGCCGAATGGATAAAAGCCAAAGAGAGAGGGAGAGAAAGAGAAAAAAAAAAGCGAGGTGGGCTCCCTTAAGTAATTAGGTTAGTTAATTAAGGCTAAGTTTTGTATTATTCCTCTAAGATTGAGAATAGTGATGTTCAAACACTCAAACTGTTAGGATTCAAAACGTTATACATTCCTTGCAGGCGAAAAATGCGAGGCCGAAAATGGGGTGGCCGAAACAAGGAAGGAGAGAGAGAGACTATAAGAAAGAAAGAAAGTGAGAGATATGAAGGAAAGAGAGAGAGAGAAAAAAAAGGAAAAAAGAGAGAGAGAGACTATAAGAAAGAAAGAGTGAGAGATATGAAGGAAAGAGAGAGAGAGAGAGACAAACAAGAAGGAAAGGAGGAAAATAAGGAAAGAAAAAGAGAGAAGAAAGAAAGAAAGAGAGAGAGAGACTTCCCTCGAGTTACATAGATACACAGACCTTGCCGTCCCTACTAGGCAGTCCGACCTTGCAGCGATAGGAACAAAAAATATATATAGTGTATATCATATGCCAGAGTTTAAGACAAGGATAGTAAAGTGGGGGAGGGAGAGAGAGAGAGAGAGAGAGAGAGATATGCCAGAGTTTAAGACAATGATAGTAAAGTGAGAGAGAGAAAGATATGCCAGAGTTTAAGACAAGGATAGTAAAGTGGGGGAGGGAGAGAGAGAGAGAGAGATATGCCAGAGTTTAAGACAAGGATAGTAAAGTGAGAGAGAGAGAGAGATATGCCAGAGTTTAAGACATGGATATTAAAGTGAGGGGGAGAGAGAGAGAGAGAGAGATATGCCAAAGCTTAAGACAATGATAGTAAAGTGAGGGAGAGAGAGAGAGAGAGATATGCCAGAGTTTAAGACATGGAGAGAGAGAGAGAGAGAGAGATATGCCAAAGTATAAGACATGGATAGTAAAGCGAGAGAGTTAAAGAGTTACACAGATACTCAGACCACACAGACCTTGCGGTCCCAACTAGGTGGTCCGTACTGGTCCTACTACTAGACAGGGACAGTTTATAGTGGAAGAATAGGACAGTAGAGTAGAAGGCTCTCTCCCCACCCTCCGGCTGAGAGAGAGAGAAGGAAAGAAAGAAAGAGAGAGAGAGAAGGAAATAAGTAAAGAAAGAAAAAGAGAAAAAGAAAGAAAGAGAAAAAATAAAGAGAACAACAAATTAAAGAGAGAGAGAAAAAAAAATAGAGAGAGAGAGAGAGAGAAGTTATTATCTAATAGACCTTGCTGTCCATTAAAGAAGGTGGATATTCGACCACAGTGAAAACGGTTTGCGTTAAGGGAAGATGGGTCGTTTTTCTAGATCCCCTTTTCCCTCATGTTTAGCCCCATTGCTTTCGAGATTTTAAGACGTTCGCCCCATTAGTTTGGCGATTTTAAGACCTTCCGCCCCATTTCATTGTCAATATTAAAACCTTTCATACTATTTAGATGTCGATACTTTTCCTGGCGAACGATAGTGAGCATGTAATTTAGGAAGAAACAGCCTTCGGCCGGGACATTTTCTACCAAAAATGTGTACAAATTAATCTAGAAGGGGGATCTAATGGATTTGTTTTAAAGTTTAATGGAGATCTAGGGAGCAAACTAAAAAAAAATACTATTAAATTAACAAAATCGACCAAAAAGTGAACCATCCCCTTTAAGAGGAGGTATTTAGCTTGTTCCCTAGACCTCCATCAAGCTTAAAATTACACCCCCTTGAGTCCCTTTCAAGATAAATTTGTACATTTTTCGGTAGAAAAATTTCCCGGCCGAAGGCCGGTTCCTCTTAAATTACAGGCTCGCTATCGCTCGCCAGGATAAAATTGACACCTGAATGGCACGAAAGGTCTTAATATGGGGTGAAAGTTCTTAAAATCGCTAAACTAATGGGGCAAACGTTTTATAATATCAAAAGCAATGGGGCTAAACATGAGGGAGAAAGGGGTCAAGAAAAAAATTCCCTCAAGTGGAGATCTCCCCTTAATCTAATTATGTAATGTGCTCGTTGCAGTTGTTGCCACATTGTTGATATAATATATGTAGGTGTTTAGTTTGTTCCCTAGACCTCTATCAAGCTTTAAAAAAAAAAAAAAAAAAAAAAACTTTCAAGATAAATATGGAAATTATTTAGTAGGCTAGTACTAAATTACAGGCTCGCGATCGCTCGACAGGATAATATCGACATCATTAATGGCGCGAAAGATCTTAATATTGACAACAAACTGGGGCAAAACGTCTTAAGATCGCCAAACCAATGGGGCGAACGTCTTAAAATCTGCTATAATGCAGAACAATTAGTAACTTCAGTTTTGTGTTATTCCATGATATTACAAAGAGAAGAGTTGCTGGAACTCCTGTTTCATTTGTCGGGCTTCCCTCACTTTTTTTTTTTTTTTTTTATCTCACCTACACAGAGAGTAATCCAGCTAGCTCTCACAAACACCTCCTCCTCCTATCTATTTCGCTACACTAAACAAACAAACCAGTTTTATTTCCAATACTGTAGGCTACACAAAAAATAATAATAATAATATATATATATATATATTGGGGGCGACACTTGTTAAAGGCAGCTTTGCCTTTTATTAATCTTTCATCTAGGGAAGTATCTGACAAAACTCGCGGGACACCCTATATAAGCAAATCACAATAAATCTGGGTCAGAGAGAGAGAGAGAGAGAGAGAGAGAGAGAGAGAGAGAGGGAGAGTAATAAGGCGATTCGATTCGTTGTTAGAGAGAGAGAGAGAGAACACCACTACAGCCGTGATTCGTGTAACCCAAGTTATGTGTATAGAGTCTCAATTTGAAAATACAATACATATTGTATTAATACATTCTTACTAAATATTAAATGTTGGCCATTGTAAGCATGTGCAATGATGGTTTATCTATTAATTTACAAGACATGAGAACAAGTGTGGCTAATCACCTCCACGACGTATAGCCTACAGACTATATAATAACACACATAACAAAGCCACTCCAACAGCTTTACTACCCTGTGATTTTCATGAGTGGTAGTTGCAGAGTCTGGTAAATGTTTGGCACAGTGTGTGAAAAATGGAACCTGAAGGTAAATGCAGGGAAGAATAAGGTTATGGTCTTGGAGAGGTGCAGCCACAGCTAGAGTGTGAGGTGAGGTTGAATGGTCGGGTTATAGAGAGTGTCAGCTCATTTAAGTCTTTGGGCAGTGTGGAAGATGAAGTGCGGGAGAGGGTACAACAGGGGTAGAGGATTGTAGGAATGCTGAAAGCAGTAACAAGAAATAGCCGGGTGGTCAGCATGGAAGTAAAGAAGTCCTTGCATGACAGTGTGGTAATCCCGACATTGACGTACGGGAGTGAAGCATGGACGTTGGTGAAGAGACTCAAACCAAGAGTGGGATGGGTGGAAATGAGTTATTTGAGAAGTGCGTGTGGATCGAGTTACATGGAAGGATAGACAGAAGAACGAGGATCGATGTACGAGAGGTGTGGTGTGGATGTAGATAGGCTACATACATACACATACATAACATTTTAAGACTGAGTGCTCCACACATACATGTAGTTTCAGTCTCTTGTCCTAATGTCCAGGCAACCCTGTTAAGGGCTGCTTCATTTGTCAAGTTTTTGGATTTGAGATCGGCACGTATAGTCCGATCCCAGGTCTTCCTCGGTCCACCCCTTGGTGCAGCTCCCTCCACAATCACAGACCTGCATCTTTTCACCCAATTTTGTTCATCCATTCTCTCCACATGTCCATACCATCCCAATCTACTTGTAAGCATCTCCTCGCTAATACTCTTTATACCTATACGTCTCCTCAGCTCATCATTTGTTATTCTATCCTGCAGCCTGGCCCCTCACAACCATCTCACCATTCTCATCTCATTACGTTCCATTCTGTTGACATCCCCTACTTTAACGGCCCATGTTTCTGAGGCATACGGCATTGCACTTTTAACACATGAGGCATACACCTTTCCCTTCAGGGGGAGAGGCATTCTTTTCATGGTCAGAAATGGCAGCAGTTCTCTGAACTTCCCCCAGCCACATCTAATTCTAGCAACAGTGGCAGCCTCAGCCCCACCACCGGCAAAGATGGTATCTCCTAGGTAACAAAACTTGTCCACCAGCTCCAATGACTCATTTCCAAAATTCACAGCCACAGGATTATCACTTAACACAAGCTCGCCTTTGCATACTACGCACTCAAATTTCTCGATTTCTGACTTATCCTTCGGCAGGGGTTCTTTTATTCTACTACAGCGCTTACTCCCATGGTGCACCCAACATCGACAGATGCTACATCGAATCGAGTTAGCTAGCGCCCACATCCTTTCCACACACTACACATGGGTATGCACCGCTCTTTTCCACATTGCCTCGTCTCAATCTACAATGCATAACCTTGGTTTTGTTAATATTGACTCTTAAACCCTTGCTTGCCATGCCCTCTCTCTATCTTCTGAATTTGGCCTCAGCATCTTGCACATTGTCAGCTATTAGGACTAAATCGTCTGCATAAAACAGTTCCCACGGGAGTCCGGATCTAAAAACTCTAAACAGTGCCTCCAGGACCATAATAAAGAGGAGGGGGCTTAACACTGAACCCTGATGGACTCCAACACGGGCTGTGAACTCCTCACTCAGCACACCTTTCACCCTCACTGCAGTTCGCGAATCCTCATACATCTTCATTATCACACGCACCAACAACTCTTCCACACCAAGTTTCCTCATAGCCCACTGCACAACATCTCTAGGCACCCAGTCAAAGGCCTTCTCCAGGTCTACAAACACAAAGTAAAGATCCCTGCCTTTTTGTATCTTTTCTGTATCTGCCTGACATGAAGATAGCATCGATTGTACCACGTCCTGGCATAAAACCAAACTGCATATCATCAATGGAGATGCTTTGCCTGATCAAACCCTCAAAGACTCTCTCACAGACCTTCATGATTTGGTCAAGCATTTTCAGGCCCCTATAATTACCTCTATCTAGCGCATCCCCTTTTCCTTTGTATATATTTACTATTACACTTTTGTGCCAAACCTCAGGGATTTTCTCATCTTTAATAATGGTGTTTATCAACTCAGTGACTAAGCTGACACCAGTATCCCCCGAGGATTTTATCATCTCAGCGACAATGGCAGAGCACCCTGGAGCTTTACCGTCCTTCATGTTATTGATTGCGTCGCTCACTACAGCTGGTGCTATCAAAGGAGGGGCTCTGATTTCATTTTCTGCATACACAATCTTCCCATTATCGTTTCTAACACACTATTCACCTATAATATCCCTACTGTCATGTTTAACTCGCCTAGCTAGGTTGAAGATCCCATTGGGATTGTCAGTGTTACACACTTGTTCGAGGACCAGGTCCTTAATGCCTTTTTTAGCATTGTAAATAACTCTTTTGGAAATTTGTTTAGCTGCCTGGTATTTCTCCTTGCTGCCTCCCTTCTTCCATGCTTTGAAGCATCTCCTTTTCTCTGTCACAGCATGTTCTACCTCATCATTCCACCACCAGATGTGCTGGAAAGTGTGAAAAGGAACACCTTGAGATGGTTCGGCCATGTGGAACAAGTGGGAAGAGAGAGAATAACTAAGAGAGTGAGGTGGAAGGATGCAGTTGAGAGGTATATGCGTGAAAGCGGTGTTGGATGGGAAGGGGTGTTGGATGGGAAGGGGTGTTGGCTGACGGGGAACTGAGGTGCATGGGGCAATTCATTTGTGGCCACCATTCTGGGGATCATGGCATCTAGCAATATAGATAGATAGATGGATCTATATTTCATTATAGTTCTACACTTTAGTAGTATCATTCTATCTATCTATCTTTTGCCTGACGCCGTGATCCCCGAAGGGGTGGCCACGAACGAACCGGCCCCATGCACCTCTGTCCCCAGTCAGTCGACGCCCCTTCCCCCAACCAGCACCGACTTCGTTCATGTACTTCCTCACGCCATCCTTCCACCTCTCATTTCAGTCTACCTCTCTCTCTCTGTCCCTCCACCTCGCTCTCGTACACCCTCTTAGTCATTCTCTCGCTTTCCATACGTTCCATATGGCCGAACCATCTCAAGTTGTTCCTTTTCACACTTTCCAGCACATCTACCTCCACACCACACCTCCTTCTTACTTCCTCATTAGTCTGTCTATCCCTCCATGTAACTCCGCACGCACTCCTTAAGTAATTAATTTCCACTGCTCTCACTCTTGGTCTGAGTCTCTCAACCAAAGTCCATGCTTCGCTTCCGTAAGTCAGTGTCGGGATTACCACACTGTCATGCAAGGACTTCTTCACTTCCATACTGACCACCCTATTTCTTGTTACTGCTTTTAGCGTTCCTACAACCCTCTTCCCCTGTTGTACCCTCTCCCGAACTTCTTCATCCATAGTCCCATCTTTACTCAACACACTGCCCAGATACTTAAAAGAGTTGACGATCTCCATAGCCTGACCGTTCAGCTTCACCTCACACTCTGTGACTTCAACCCTTTCGAAGACCATGACCTTGCTCTTCCCCGCATTTACTTTCAAATTCCGTTTTTCGCACACTGTTCCAAACTCATTTACCAGACCCTGCAACTCCCATTCATTATCACTCATCAGAACTGTATCATCCACAAACAGCAGTATAGGTAGCTTCCACTCAATTCCCTCCCTTTTCAGCGATACACCAACATCCACTGCTCTTGATAGTATTTCTTTCATGACTCCATCCATATATACAGTAAACAACCACGGGGACATCACACACCCCTGTTTCAAACTAACATTCAGGTCAAAGAACTCGCTCTGCTCACTCTCCACACGTACTGCCGCCTTTGCACCCTCATACATGCTCTTCACTGCTTTCAGCAACTTTCCCTCTACTCCGTATATTCTAAGTACTTTCCACAAACCTTCTCTATCCACTCTGTCATAGGCCTTCTCCAAGTCCATAAAGGCAACATACACCTTTTGTTTCTTCTCCAGATATTTCTCAACAACACAATTCAGGGTAAAAATTTGATCTACACATCCTCTTCCATTCCTAAAACCTCCCTGCTCGTCGCCTATCCATTTCTCCGTTCTCACTCTCACTCTCTCAATCACTACCCTACTGTATACCTTCCCTACTACGCTTAGAAGACATATTCCTCGGTGGTTACCACACACTCCTCTTTCCCCTTTGCCATTATATAGGGGGACTATTATGCCAGTCTTCCAGTCATCGGGTGCACTCCCCTTCTCCCATGCTAGTTTGCACATTTTCCATACCCATTCTATCACTATCTCACCACCATACCTCAACATTTCCCCACACACTCCATCTGTTCCTGGTGCTTTCCCCAACTTCACTCTTTTCATGGCTTCCCACACTTCTGACCTCCTGATCCCCACCTCCTCCTCCACTACTTCTCTTCTTCTCCCTCCCATACCATATCCAGCTATGTTTGCTGGCTCTTCATTCCTTACATTTAGCAACTCACTGAAGTACTCCCTCCATCTTTCGACTCTCTCTTGCTTCTCGGCTAGCATTAATAATAATAATAATAATAATTTATTTCAGACTCACACAGTACAGAGGGGACCATACTGGGGTCCATATATACCTTACAGTAACATAAATATATATAAGCTACTGTAGGCTACATAGGCTACATAAAATAAAAAGAAATTAAATAATACCCAGCTTGCTATTATGTAGTTCACAGCACTGCCTCAACCCAAAACAGTGGTCATCAAACTACTGTGTTACCAAAACCACTGTCCTAATTGTGTACAGTACCATGCCTCACATCATTTAGCTTCTGGTACAGTATGTTGCTACAGTACAGTATAGGAATATCGGTACTGTACTGCACTATGAGGTTCAGTACCAGTATGCTAATTCTGTAGAGTAGCAGACCTGAAATCATTACTTAAGGTTAAATATAGAGCAACTTCCTCCAGTGTGCCTGGATCCTAGAGGTATATTCTCCCATTCTTATCTTTCACACCCTTACTGTTTCCCTTGCTACCTTCCCTAACTTTCTTGACTTCTTTCCAGAACAGTTTCTTACTCTCCCTCCATTTTACACTCAGATTCCTTCCAAATTCCTCATCTACTCTTCTCTTACTTTCCTTCACCACCCTCTTACTCTCCATGTACCTCGCTCGTTACTGTCTCTCGAAATCTTCATTCCCTCTACTACCCAACCACTCTCTATATGCTTTCTTCTTTTCTTCCACAGCTATTCTTACCTCTTCTGTCCACCATGCTGTACCTTTCACTCCCATCCCTCTTCTCCTCACTCCACACACCTCCTCACATGCTGCACAGATCTCATCATTGCTTGCCTTTATTTCCTTTGTTTGTACTATCTATCTGTCTAACAGTATCTATTGCCTGACGCCCGAAGGGTTGGCCACGAACGAAATGCCCCCATGCACCTGTCCCCAGTCAGTTGACGCCCCTCCTCCCAACCAGCACCGCCTTCATCCATATACTTCTTCACACCATCCTTCCACCTCTTTCGGTTTACCTCTCCCTCTCTGTCCTTCCACCTCACTCTCGTATACCCTCTTAGTCATTCTCTCACTTCCCATACGTTCCATATGGTCGAACCATCTCAAGGTGTTCCTTTTCACACTTTCTAGCACATCTACCTCCACACCAAACCTCCTTCTTACTTCCTCATTCGTCTGTCTATCCCTCCATGTAACTCCGAAGGCACTTCTCAAGTAACTCATTTCCACCCCTCTATAAATGTAAGTTATTTAAAGGGTAACATTTGGTATGGTAGGGGTCTATGGTATGTGCCCTATGTACCTACCCAATACCACTTTCTTTTGTTAATATGTATTTTGTACTATTGTTCATATCTTGTCAAATTGCAAATTTGTTTGCATATTGTAATAATGTATGTAGCCTACAGTATGTATAATTATACTCTGGCACCTTCCCCATTTTTTTTTTTTTTTTTTTTTTTTAATGGGCTTGGCCTACTCGAGACAGAGCCCGAACAGGGACATCACAACATATCAGAAAATAAACAAAACAAAACACAAAATCACACACATCTAGGTCACCTAGGAGAAATAACAAGAGACCCAGGCCCATTTGGGGTCCCTAGCAAAAGATTCCCAGGTCCCAGATCCCCCGGAGAGGCGCCGATTTCCTCAGGCAGACCCGCAGCAAAGCTGCACCTCCACAAGCCTGCCCACCATGCTTCCAGGCACACCCTTCATTACCACCGGCTCCCCGGGCCAGGCGCCTGATGGACTACTATCTAGTCCAACTGGCGCATGACCCTCTCTCCCAAACGACCGTGTTTACATTCATCTATTCACAAGCATTCTCCATTCATTCCTGTTTATATTAATAAATAATTTTGAATATGCAGTTTTATGCATTAATTAATCAGTGTAGAGTTGAATAGAATACTTGAACTTGAATTGTTGTTTCTTTATTCATACAGAATTTACCTGAACAACCTGAACTTCCCATTTTATCGGTTCTTTGAATATGACGAGAGTAGGCTACATTACTATAGGCTATTTGCAACTAGTTTGCTTTGCTTGGGAACCAAACATATTTGTTCATATAGTGATGTACTAGTACCGGTACATTCTATGTCGTGGTTTTGTTTTTTGTTTTGTAGTACGGTATTGTTTTGCTAAACCTTCTATGTGGTGGTTTTATGTTATACAGTATTATTTCATAACATTGTTTTGCTAAATCTTCATTGTGATTTTCAGGAGTTATTTTGTCTATAGAGTATTCACGTTCCCTCGCCACTTTCTCTGTCTCATTGAGTAGGAGAATTTTACAAGGGAAGGAGGATTCCTAGCCTCCTTCCCCGAGAAGGAATAGTAGGACAACAAAAGAGACAGACAAGGTAGAATTATATATTTTATAGAATAGGGATATTTCCCCATAGGCATACAGTAGGGTCTCACATAAAACGAGTATATGGTCGATAAACGAGGGTGTTTTATGCGATTTCGTTTTATGTGAACACAGCATTTTGGTGGCCCAATATCGTCAATGTTCACTGGAAGCGTAAATTTCCGTCAGGAGCGTACGATATTTTGTACGTTTTGTAAGATATTTCGGCGTTCTATATGAAAGCGTACGATATTTTGTACGTTTTGTACGATATTTCGGCGCTCTATATGAAAACTCCTCGGATTTGCCCCACTTTGGCGGCGGACTCGTTTTATGTGATCACATTCGTTCTGATCGAAAATTAAATATTAATATTTTAGGTCGCTCGTTTTAATCGAGACTCGTTTTATGCGAACACGTTTTATGCGGGACCCTACTGTACTTATATTATATAGATACACAGATTGGACAGACCTTGTGGCCCCTACTAGGCAATCCGGACTTAATTAGCCTATAACAAAATTGTCTACTATGTGAAAGGTAAGGCTAGCAAAGCAGAGGCCCTCTCCCCACCCACTATGCCCTCCGACCAAGGGTTAGAATAAAATGCCCCTAGTAGAATGAGATTTTTTTTTACCGGGAAATTTACAGTAAAGATTGAATTTTGAAAATAAAGTTAACTACAGTAGGGTCTCACATAAAACGAGTTTATGGTCGATAAACGAGGGCGTTTTATGCGATTTCGTTTTATGTGAACACAGCATTTTGGTGGTGCAATATCGTCAATTTTCACTGTAAGCGAAAATTTTCGTACAAAGCGAACGATATTTCGTACAAAGCGAACTATATTTCGTACAAAGCGAACGACATTTCATACAAAGCGACGATATTTCGCACAAAGCGAATTTTAGGTCGGTCGTTTTAATCGAGACTCGTTTTATGCGAACACGTTTTATGCGGGACCCTACTGTACCTCACATGGACCACCCGAAAAGCAAGAACCACCTCTGAAGTCAACCAGGTGAGGAACACACACCTGCTCAAAACTCATAACAACAATACTGTACTGTACATGTATTTTAAGGAGAGAGGTTTTTTTTCTGGACGCCCTTCTCCCTCATGTTTAGCCCCATTAGTTTAGTAATTTTAAGACCTTTAGTGCCATTTAGGTGTCGATTACACAAAGGTTTGGTATTTTATTGGTTGTTGCGAAACTGCGTATAACGACAGTGACGTCACTTAGATTTTCGTCTCTGTTGCCTGATGAAATCTCAGCTTCGGCCATAATGGAATTGAGAAAGGGTTGCCCTCTGATCAGTGAAGTTGTTTTGATGTGTGAGGGTACTATAGTCTATTCGCTGTAAGTAGGCGAGAAATCATGAACTCTAACCTCTGTAACTCGAAAGCGACTAGAGTAATCTAGCTACTATTTTTACCATTTGGGAAGTCAGTCAAGGAATAGATGTGGCAATTAACAGCCAATTTGCTCTAGCCCTTTTTGAGTTACAGAGGATAAAGGTCATGATTTCTCGCCTACTTATAGCGAATAAACTATAGAACATCTTTTACACCAGATTATAAACCGCTTCTGTACCGGCAACGTTTTTAAAGTTATATTTTAACTACTCTATATTCAGACGATTTTAAGCAGCTTAAGCGGGATCTGTGATAGTAAAAAGGGCCATGTGACATATTTTGAAGCCTGTTCATTGCTGGAGGCCCTTTATAAACTGAATAAAATCACGTAATAGTCACCAGGATATAGTTTAAAGACGTCGCCGGTACCAAAAGGATTAACCGAATTTCCACCGTTGATAGTCCGAGGCTCGAAGCCCGTTCATTGCTTAAAATTAATAAAATTGTCTAATCTATATCCCATACCCTTTTATTTAAGCTGGGGTGGATGACTCGAGACAGAGTGTCTAATAATAATCGATATCTATATGCTCAGGCCCAATCCCCACTTTTCCTATTTTTTATTTTTATTTTCCTCTATTTTATTATTTTTTTTGTTTTTTGTATTTTCTTGGGGGTGGCCGACTCAAGACAGAGCAAGAACAGGAAAACACAAAACAAAACAACGAACAAACACAGACAAAACACAAAATTCACACACATCTAGGTCACTCAGGAGAATACCCAGAGACCAGGGTCACCAAGGTCGCTCCAGCACTCCCCCAGCCCCCGACCACCCAGAGAGGCTCCGATCTCAGCAGGTAGACATGCAGCGGATTAATAATAATAATAATAATAATAATAATAATAATAATAATAATAATACAAGTCTCCAGAATATGACAGAAAGTACGTCAGCGACCTACATACTCCGATAGTCATGAAATTCAGTGATAGGAGAGGCTGGGAATGCGATATCCCCCGGATGAATAACAGGGGTTTAGCTTATAATCTACCTTTAGGACTCAAAGGGATATATATGATATCAATAAACCCTCTGAATAACATCAGTCCTTCTTAAATTGCATAACCTCATTTAATTTTAGTCAGTATCAAAGTTGAAATGGCATCATCGTGCTGAAGGTGTTAACTTCATGCATAATGTCGGTGAGGAGGAACTATGGCATTTGACTTCACAACTCTTCTCTCTACTGATACAGAGTTGTCAAGTTTCACATTCCTCTTAGTCATTATAATGTAAAACTTGCAAAATAAACAAACCAAAACTGGGAAAACACAAGATAAACGCAAAGGAACTAATCAAAATCGCTATGTGGAAACAACGCTTAATAAAATTAAATTTGAAATATATACATACATACATACATTGGTTTAATGTCATTTTTCCATTACATGCATTGTAACGGCTCAGACGGGGTTGCCTTTCAGTAGTTGGAGTGTACTGTAGTACAATAAAGTCCCGCCACAGCACTGCCCCACCAAGTCATCACTGTGGCTGATGTTGGTATAGTGCTAACCGTGCCTCAGCAAGACTCAACAGTCCCCCTGCCGCACTTGCACCTGCAGTATCTGCAACCACACCAGCCTTAACAGTGTTACAAAAAGACAGCACCATAACAAGACTCTACTGTATATTAGGCAATTTGGACTATGGAACAATAAAGTCCTGCCCCAACACTGCTCCAACATGCAAACACTGTTGCCGACACAGATGTGGTGCCAAACGGCGCCCAGGTAAGACTCAGTCCCCTGTGGCACCTATCCGCACCCCACCAGCCTCGGCAGTGCCATACCAAGACACAATCAGATAATCTCCAACCACATCCCGAGTCTTGTAATCAATTATTATTAATTTCACTCCCAACACTAAACACCTAGCTCCCAATGAAATTAATGAAAGCATGTGATCCACCGGGATTCGAACCTGGGTTACCACATACAGATTTTAAAAACTTTTAACCATTACACCATTAAGATATGCCTTGTGGACCTGGAAATGTTGATCTAGGCTGCTTTGCGTTAAGAAGATTTTTGCACGCTAAGCCCACCATACAGTGAGAGTGGGTCTTTATCATCCATCAGATTCAGAATCAGACTGTAGTCTATTCGCTGTAAGTAGGCGAGAACCTAACTTCTATAACTCGAAAACGACTACAGTAATCGAACTAATATTTCTATCATTTGGGAAAAATCAGTCAAGGAATAGATGTGGAAATTTACAGCCAATTAGCTCTAGCCCTTTTTGAGTTACAGAGGATAGAGGTCATGATTTTTCGCCTACTTACAGCGAATAGACTATAGTATTGCGGTATCTAGGGAAACATGGGCATTATCAGGTTCACAAGCCTTCGCGCCCTGATCTTCGTGAGCATTCTTTTGCGTACAGTCGCGCTAATAAGTGAACCAAGTATGTTTTGATCAATATTTGGTATCAGCAGTATCTAAGCTTAATTTCTTCATATTGAGTTAAATATACCAACATGTTCCTACACTTACCCACCCTATTCAACATCTGACAGACATTAATACAGCACAGAGAAAGCCAAACATAATGACAGCTGGGGCATGACTTACAGGTCTCCCTCACTATCCGATGCCCTGATTTACAATATTATACCAGATTTTTAGGCGTTTGTGTTTGTGTTTTGGCTGGTACGAGAACTCATCCCCATTTACCCCATTAATTTTAGGGTTCGCTGTACAATTTTTCCTTTTAAGATCGGGTTTTCAGGAACGTAACCCAATCGTAAATCAAGGGAGACCTGTACCATCACATCACGAGAACTTCTTCCATATGTGGATTTACATGAATCCCACCCAGTCGGGGGGATACCTCGACGACGTATACTGACTAATAACACGCCCAACAAAGCCACTCCAACAGCTTCATCTCTCTCCAACACCCCTCTATACAGACCTGCATTAGCGCCACCGTACCTGCCCTAACATCATCTTTGGAAACATGGATATGATCAGATTCACAAGTTCCCACATTATCAATAGGAACAACGGTTGACATTATACAGTTTTCTCTATCTCTCACATCAGTAGTAGAAATGTAGGTTCACTATTTGGTCCATTTATTAATTATTTTTCTAGTTTCCTCCCTAGACCTCCATCAAATTAAAACAACACTTCCATTAGATCCCCCTTCTAGATTAATTGATAAATTTTTCTAGGAACGTGGCTTAAGGGGCAGATAGATGCTTTTTGGGGACCCCTTCACCCTCATTCTTAGCCCCATTAATTTTGAGATTTTAAGACGGTCAGCCCCTTAGTTTGGCGATATAAACACCCTTTTGCCCCACTTTGTTGTAAATTTTAAGACTTTTCGTGCAATTTAGGTGTCAATTTTTCCCTGGCGCGCGATAGAAAGCCTGTAATTTTAAGAGAAACCGGCCTTCGGCCAGGACATTTTTTATCAAAAAATGTACAAATCTATCTTGAAGAGGGGTCTGGGGGGTGTTTTCTAAGCTTGATGGCAGTCTAGTGAGGAAACGTAATAAATAAATTAATGAATAGACTAGACAAAAAAAAAAAAAAAAAAAAAACCAGCCACTAGCCCCTTAAATCAGTTTCTACATCACCATTCCCATCCTCACGGGGAAACATTTATTTCTGCCTAAGGATTAGGACTGCCGGGTTCAGATTTTATGTATACTTCCACCGCGCCACTAAAGTCATTGACGATTGTGTTGGCATCACACTCAGTTTTAATCTCGGTTACATTTCCGTAGGAGCTGGTGGGGTAATTAATGTTTTCATGTAATTCACCACCGGCTTCAGTAACGGGATTATCGACATGAACTTTGATTAAGTCACTAATATCTCGAAGATTATCATTGCCACTATCGCCAACGCTTCCACTACATCCCTCGCTGTCCTTGTGTGTGTCTTTGGGCTGAACATCCAAGGTACTTCGATCGCCTTTTTCTTTGCTATATTGACTTGCCCTTTTTCTATGCAGTTGGAGTCCAGTGATGCCCTTCGTATCAATATTCATTTTAGCTGTCTCACTTTCATAGCTGCGGAAAATCGTACTACCGCGACAGGATTTTGTCCCACTAGGCTCATTGATGTTCGTTTCCTTTTGCTTAGTTGCCTTTGGAGAAACACTGATACTTTTTGTCAAATTGTCACCACTATCAACGGAATCAGTCAAGTTACCATCGGCACATCCTGGACTATTACTCAACCTGTCTAACCGTGAGCCTGAGGACATGGATTTGCCGTCTGTCTTGCCTCTCATACCATTACCGTTGGACTTGTCGTTAGCATCTTGGTGCATCTGTTTATGTTGGTTCAGTAGTCTTCTATAGGGGAACGTGGCACCACAAACGACACAGCTAAACCGATCTTCTTCATGGTTGAGATTATGTCGGCTTAAGGCACTTTTTCTGTTGCACTGGAATTCGCACTGGTTACATTGATACTGATACTGCTTTGGGCTTGTGTCAATGGTTGTTGTTGTTGTTGTTGTTTCCTTCTTTAGTGTGACCTGGTGTTGAGCTAAATCAGTCTTGTTAGATTCATGCTCTTTTAGGTCTGCGTCTTTGGTTTTGTCTGTGTGTTTGAGTTGATGCTGAATTAAAGTTTTCTTGTTAGATTGACATGTCTTTAATCCTTTGTCTTTGTGGGTGAGTTCGTGTTGAACTAAATCAGTCTTGTTAAATTGATGCTCCTTTAGGTCTGCGTCTTTGAGTTGATGCTGAATTAATGTTTTCTTGTTAGATTGACATGTCTTTAATCCTTCGTCTTTGTGGGTGAGTTGGTGTTGAACTAAATCAGTCTCGAGGGAATATACTTTGCAGCAGATATTGCACACGAACGTTATTTTCACCTGATGAATATGTTTGTGCGTATTTAGACTGCCTCTGGAAGAAAATGATTCATCACAAACAATGCATACGTAGGTTGTGGAAAATGCATGTGTAGGTTGTGTTAAGTTCTTTGCGAGTGGTTTCTTCTGATCGATGTTCTTTTTGTTCTTTGCGAGTGGTTTCTTCTGATCGATGTTCTTTTTGTTTGTTTCTCTTCTTTCATGAGCCGATTGATGATGCTTCAGGCCACGTTCAGTGTTGAATTTTTTATCACATCGAGAACAATTCAAAAATTTCTCGTCAACGGACTGAACTTGAGGGGATTGGCTTTCACACAGCGAACATGTATACTTTGTCTCACCCACTGCCAAAATGCTACCGACTTCACCACACCGAGAACACACTATTTCTCCGAGGTTACTCTCTTCTTCCCATTCCTTACTACCTTCATACTCTTCGTTTTGGTGTTTCAGCAAGTGTTTATCAAAGAGACGCCTTTTGGTGAACTCTCTTCCACAAGCTTCACATTTCAAGCGTTCCCCATCACAGGTCGGCAATGTGTTGAGCTGTGAAACACCCGGGTTGCTCTCAGAGGGTATAATGATTACTTTATCCTTAAAGTCTTCAAGTTTCGTTTTTATATTATTGCCAAGTTCTGTTCTCTTGTTTTTGGAGCCTTCAAGTTGTATTCTTTTGATTTGGGAGCCTTCAAGTTGTGTTCTTTTGTTTTGGGAGCCTTCAAGTTGTCTTCTCTTGTTTTTGGAGCCTTCAAGTTGTCTTCTTTTGTTTTGGGAGCCTTCAAATTCTGTTTTCTTAGTTCTGGAGCCTTCAAGTTGTTGGTTTTTGGAGCCTTCAAGTTGTGTTCTTTTGTTTTTGGAGCCTTCAAGTTCAGTTCTTTTGTTTTGGAAGCCTTTAAATTGCTTTCTCTTAGTTTTGGCGCCTATAAGTTCCACTCTTCTTATACTTTTAGTGCCTTCAAGTTCTGTTCTGCTTTTCTTAGCAAATTGTGTCCTCTTATTCTTGGGGTGCTCAACTTCAGCTTCTCTCTTTCTCTTCGACCTTTGAAGTTCCGTTTCTTTCTTCTTTGTGCCTATTAGTTCCGTTTCTCGATTATTCTTGGCAATTTTGTTTTTTTTGTTTTTGAAGCCTTCACGTTTTGTTCTCTTATTTTTAGAGTATACAAGTTCTCTTCTGTTTGCACTTTTGACAAGTCCTGCTCTATTCTTGGAGGTTAGAAATTTTGTTCCTTCTGCTTTAACCCATTTAGTTTTTCTACCATCAGCACTTTTACATTTCCCATCATCTTGCAAGCATTTGGGCACACTGTTTCTTATATTATGATGGGCTTCCTCGGAGCCACTTATCTCCGAGTCACTGTCGTCGCTTGGGTCATCCGGCTGACAATCATCATCACTTTGGTTGCCTTTCGTCGACTTGGCAATCACAGCGTCAAATTTTACGCGGTCATTGCTGGTATCATTTTCACTGTTGTCGCCACTTAAGATTTCGTCTTCACTGCAATCATCCTTCAAGCTTCCATTTTCACTGTCATTGAATTCAACACTACAGGGTTCCACATTAGGAACAGATTTCTCAAATAGGGAACAATTTTCTTTTTTAATAGGAATGGTTAATTTTAAGGCCGCATGAAACTCTTGGTGCTTTATAAGGTCTTTTTTGGAAGAAAAATCTTGGTCGCAAATATAGCATCTGTAGGCCGTGCTAATCTTGATTTGATAGGCTTCAGTGTTCGGGGTCACTTGTTTTTCCTTTTCCATTTTTGTTCCCTTATTTTTGGAGTCTTCAAGTTCTGTTGCCTTACTTTTGCCGTCTTCTATTATTCTGCTTACGTCATGAGTCTCCTTATGGTGTCTCAGGCTCTGCTCACTATAGAACTTTCTATCACACTGAGAACAATTAAACTTTTTCTGACCCAAACAAGGGACATTTAGTTTAATAAAGTTGCTTTTATTTTGGTTGCTTTGGGTTTGACTGTGGTACTTTTTTAATTTATTTGCATTACCAGTCGAGTTTGTAGGCTCACTGGCTTCATCACAACTCAATTCCATAGCATTATTATTGTCTGAATCGCAAAGAGTCGAGTCTAAATCCACAGCATCGTCATCGTCTGATTCCCTGTTGGCGGTATCAGTGGAAATTGAGCCCTCTTCATCAAACTCTGAATCAGTATCCTCACTGTCACTGCTTGATGAAGTCTCAATTCCTATTTTAGCGTCTCTCTCACGGACTTTACATTTGGTGTTAGCCAGTCTGTCATGTTCAATTTGCTTCTTCTTGGGTTGTAGGGCTTTGTCTTGCGTTCCATCATCTTTCCCGGTGAGCATCCTTAAATAATTTATTGATGCCTCTCTTCTGTTTTTGTTCATGATCTTGTGGCTACCTAAAGAGGCTTTGTTGAGTGCCTCATCTTGCTTACTGTTGGTCCGGGCAGTACCAGTAAAGTGATCTCTGAGGCAGCTAATCCTCTCCACCAAGCCATCACCTCGTTTGATGTGGTTGGGCTTAGTCATCCCCGAGCGTAGGATGATCACCGGCTTCTTGGCAGTGACTCTGGCAGTGTTGTTGTTGTAGTTCCCTAGACTGTCTTGCCGAGCAGTCCCGAGTCTTCCCTCCTTGGTGCTCTTGATACCAGGCCTATTCTCTCCATGGTCCGAGCCTTCAGCCTCTTCGGAATGGTTGCTATTACTAACTGGCTGGGTGTAGGTCTTTCCGCTAGGATTGCTAGGAATGCTACGAGGTTCAGCCCGGACATCATCACCAGATTCAGCGGAAGGACTCCCAATATCATCGGTTGCAAGGGGTTTAATGGGAGATTCAGCAAAATCGTTATTGCTGCCTGCTTTATCTTTCACATAGGTTGCTTGCTGTAAAGAGCCTTTATCATTTCCAGGAGATTCACATTCAGATTTCTGGGCGCGAATGTGACTCACAAGATGGCGTATCATCTCGGAAGCCTTTGAAAATCCTACACCACAAAATTCGCACTTGTGACTGCCCCGTTTGTGAATGAGGACATGTTTCTTGAGGTTGCCCATTAAGCCAAACCGCAGGCCGCACTCCTGGCATTCGTACCTCTGTTCCTTGGAGTGGCTGCGCAGGTGCCGAGTCAGCAGGTATCGGAAAGTGAAACTCCTGCTGCAAATATGGCACTCGTGTTCCTTGACCTGGTGGTTCAGTTGATGTACCTTGAGGCTCTCCTTGGTCTGGTAATGACGGCCACATTCTTCACATTCAAGCGGTATATTTGTTGAACTATGAGGTTTGGCAGAGTCACCATCATTATCATCACTTGAATGGTTCTTATTGTCGGCTTCTGTTGTGTGCTGGTCAACAGATGGTTCGGTATCATTGCCGCCATCATCAGACATCTTACTTTTACTACATGTTTGTGAGGAATCGGTTTTATTAGCTCCATTCCCTTCACTCTCAGAATACTCGGTGCTTTTGGGAGTTCTACTGGTACGAGCAGGAGCGTCTACTTTATCACAACGATCACCTGCTGCATGGATCTCCTCGTTTACCTGTGAGGAGCCTTTTCCATTCTCACAAATTTCAAACTTTTCACTTTTAGACTTCTGGGTGTTCGTGTGAATTTCAAGATGGCGTGTCAATTGAGGTTTCTGTGTGAATCTCATACTACAGAAATAACAACTCAAGCTTTCCTTCTGGTGAATGAGCACATGTTTCTTGAAGCTGCTTTTCAAATCAAACTGAAGTCCACATTCCCGACAGTCAAACTTCATGTCTTTGGCGTGTATCCGCATGTGGCGCTCCAGACAGAACTTCACCACAAACTTCTTACTACAGATCTGGCATTCATGTTTCTTCACCCCCCTGTGCCTCAGCATGTGAACCTCGAGGCTTTGCTTCGTCTGGTAACTGCGGCAACATTCACTGCATTCAAACACTTTATTCTCAAAAATGCTCAAACCTTGGGCTAAAATATTTTGAGGTTCGGTAAAGTCGCCGTCGGATTCAACTGCAGGATTGTCAGCACATGGTTCACCTATATCACTAACATTATCAGAATTACTTGGCGAGTTACTATTTTCTTTGTTGTGTATTTCTTCATTTTTTATCACTGTACTTTTCTGAATTACATTAGTATCAGTTGGAGGATCAGCTAAGTTAATTTCCCATCCTACATCTTTATTCTCACTGTCATCTTCATCTACCGGTAATACAATCTCTTCAATCTTGGGACTTATTTTAATGTCCCCATGAGCCTTGTTTTCATTGAGCTCTTCACCCGACCCAATCCTTTCACTCTCAGATATCTTGGCACTCTTTTGATTATCTATATTTACTCCTGATTTGTTGGTGGAGTGTGAAAGTTTGTGTATCTGAAGCTGGCATCTTTCCAGGAAGACTCTCCGACATTGTTTACATTCATATACCGTCACCCCAGCGTGGGAGAACATGTGGTGGTCCAGGCTGTTTTGCCGGACATACACATTATCGCAACGAGTACATGCATACTCTCCATGAAGCGCTCGTTTCTTTTTGCTATATGTGCGTTTCTGTTTACCAAGTGAGCGTTTCTGTTTACTAAGTGTGCCTTTCTTCTCGCCAAACAGGCCTTTCACGTGGAGTTTTATGTGGTTAGTAAAACTGTACTTAGAAGCATACTTTTTAGGACAGATAGGGCATTTATAGTTCTTTTGGCCAGTATGGGAGCTTTGGTGAGCGATCATGCTGGCTTTGTACAGAAAGATCTTATCGCAGGAGTTGCAGGGATAGATTTGGACGCCCTGGGGCACCAGACCTTCCGCTAACTGTTTCCTTGCTGCGTGGAGTTTTTTGTGGGCCCGCAGTGTGGACATCATAGTAAAGCCGTAGTCACACTCGTCACAGGAATACTTTTTAATCCCTGTGTGTGAGATCATGTGCTGCTCGAGGGTGCACTTCTTCGTGTACACTTTATTACATATAGTACAAGTAAACTTTTGGCGCACTCGTTTTTCCTCATGAAGTAGTCTGTGCGTATTCAGAGTCCCCCGGGTTACAAACTTCTTATTACAGTCGGGGCATTCAAATTTACTGTCGCCCGTATGTAAGGTCATGTGGTTACGGAGAGTGTACCTGAATCTGAAACTCCTTTGGCATATGTGACATTGGTGATTTTTGATCCCCTGGTGAATTTTCTGGTGTTCTTTTAATCTCAGAACCTCCTTCCCACATACATTACATTTTGCTGGGAGTCCCCTGTTCTGGACAGCATTGATCCTTTCAGGGATTATGTCATGTTTCCTGCGCAGGTGTTGGTAGTAGGAGCCTCTCTGTCTGAACCAGCGGTCATCGCACAAATCACACTGATACCTCTTGATGCCCAAGTGTATGTCTTGGTGTTCAACGAGGCGGTCGTTGGATATAAAGGCCAGTCCGCACTCCTCACACAAGTGCCGCTTGGGGGTCTTTTTACTGGTTTTGATCCCCAGGTGGATATTGTTGCTGTGTCTCTTGAGAGTGCCGCGGGAGCCAAAGACGACCCCACACTCCTCACACATGTAGCCTTGGTCATGACTGTGCTGAAGGGTGTGTTGGTCCAGGTGAGCCTTGGAGGTAAAGCGACGCAAGCACTGATCACACTCATGCTTCTCGTGCTTGCTTGGTCGGGCGGACTCTGAAGTGTCCTCCATTTGTGAGCCTGCGTCCTCCATATGCGAGTCTGCATCTTCCATTTGCAAGTCTTCATCTTGCATGTGTGAGTGCGTGTCGTGTATATGTGAGTGTGCAACCTCTATTTGTGAGTGTGCAATCACTATATGTGAGTCCGTGTCCTCCATTTGCAAGTGTGGGCTCTCTATATGTGAGTCTGGGCCCTCTATATGTGAGTCTGGGCCATCTATATGTGAATGAGCAACCTCCATATGTGACTCTGTGTTCTCTATCTGCGAGTGTGGGCCCTCTAACTGTAAGTGTGTGTCCTCCATATTGCAGAACGAGCGTTGAAAGTTAAAGGCACAGCAAATTATACTTTATCCGAAATCTTGGGTATTTTAAACAGAATTTCATGGCGTAAAACAACAACATACACTTACAAATAAATCTTTACATAAAATTAGGAGTTCAGTCTCATAATGTCATTCATAACACAGAATTTAAATAAAGAACACTTAAATACTGGCACGGTGTTTACATAATCATAAATACCAGTACACCACTTACAGTATATAAAAATTATAATGTAAAACTTGCAAAATAAACAAACCAAAACTTGGACGAACACAGTAAAAAGACAAAACAACTACAGTAATCAAAATCGCTATGTGGAAACAACGCTTAAGCAAAATAATAATTATTTACAAATAAAAGAACACAATATTATAATAAGTTAATATTTTGTTTCTATAACACACCGGTAGTAAATAATCCTCAACTTCGGCTGTTCGTATAAATAGAATTAAGTAGCACGATAAAGGCTGGAAAAGTCCGACTCGATGACCCAGTCTGACGTAACGGCGCTTTGCTGAAACTAGTACCTGTGTATCAGAAGTTTAGGCTTGATCTTGGTGGTGTTTAACGGGAGGTTTTCAGTTTGTTCCCTAGACCTCCATCAAGCTAAAGGAAATATGAGAAACTACTATGCCTCTGCTTCAAATCAGTGCCAAGTTTTCAGAATCAACTACAGGAATCCCTCACTATCCGATGCCCCGATTTATGAATATTATAGGTTTTTAGGTGTTTGGGTTTGGGTTTTGGCTGGTCTGAGAAAGCAGCCCCGTTTGCCCCATTAATTTTAAGGTTCGCTATACAATTTTTCTATTTAAGATCGGGTTTTCAGGATCGTATCCCAATCGTAAATCGAGGGTGACCTGTACAGACTTGGCTGGAAAATCTGCATAATAGCAGAGTAATCAAGATGAAGACATGACAATTTACCATCAGCTGGAAAAAACAAGAGTATAGTTATAGTAGAGTGGTGACTGTTACTCCGGTAGCCTCATCCAACCTCGGAGAAGTGAGCGTTGTTATCCCTAAACGCTGGTACCAGAATCACAACGTAAGGTGTCCGATCTTGAGCCAGGCTTCCACTCCACACCTGAAAATACATTAATATGTAAAACTTGCAAAACAAACAAACCAAAAAAACAAAACACACAATATAAAGACTAAAGACCTTATGAAAATCACTACCCAGTATGTGGAATTAAAATGTAAAACTTGCAAACTAAACAAACCAAAACTGGGACAAGGACAATATAAAGTCAAAATATTATCAAAATCGCTATGTGGAAACAACGCTTACTAAAATAAAATTTATGAAATAAAAGAACACAATCTACCACATAGGGTGTACATTACTACATGAGCAAACTAATCGCACACATAACAACGCACTATCGTCACGTTCAAGGAATTAGTCAATTAACCTCTTAACTGCGCAGCTATGGTATTTAAATGTGCCCGCGGTGCGAAGGTATTCTGATCCATTCCTCACTAAAATCGTTAATTTACCATATATATAATTAATACTTATCCATATGCGCCTATTTTACTTTTAATATGAACATATGAACATGGGAAAACAATAAAACAATTGGTAACAGCAATTTGCTGGTGAAAATTGTATATTTTAGCTCCGCGGTCGTAATCTGGTCTTGAGCAGTGAGAGACTTACTCCCTCACACTCTCTTGTCTAGTGTGGGACTGAGAGGCCAGGGGAGCTTTCAGACTGGCTTGGAGGGTCAGAGTTACACTCGTCCACCCCCCTCCTTCTCTCCCACCCGTTCTCCCACGAAAATACTCGATAATTATCGGGAATAATAGAGAAAATACCTGATAATTGAGGAGGGGGGAAAAAGGAGGGGAAAGGGGGGTTGAGACACATGTGTAGGAGTGGTAGAAAATAATGGAGGGAAATTATATAGGGGGTCTACAAATTCGTATGAGTGGGCTAGAGACTATGGTATCTGAGTGTACAGTCAGGTCTCGATATACTGTACATGTGTTTCGTATACAAAGATTTGTTTGGACACGGTAACCCCAAAATATAGGTTTGAGTCTCGAAGGGAAGAAGGAAAACCTAATATTTAGTAGTGGCCCCGGAATCATTGACGATGCGCCTTACGTAGGTAATGGCCAATCTTTGAACTCTAGCTTGCTGTTCAAACTTCCCGCCCGGGGAGAACTCAAAATACGATTGCCTTACATCGTGAGCGAAACGCTCTTAATAACCACTCACGGACTCGTCCTTATGATGTGGGTACTACTACTACTAGAAAAACTAGTAAAATAAATAAAGAATAAAAATAAAAATTAAACTTGACCTAGCTTTGCGCTTTCCATGCGTCTGCTCTTGGGTACAGCTCGCCATCTTGTTCACAGCGAGTGTTCACTCTTAATCTGACATATCGAGACTCTCAAAAATGTAGCAGATGAATGGGAAGGGGACGGAAGGGAGGGCCAAAGTCGTCAATGATTCCGAGGCCACTACTAAATACAGTATTAGGTTTTCCTTCTTCCCTTCGGGACTCAAACCTATAATTTACTAGTGGCCCCTTCATCATTGACGATGCGCCTGAATTCTCAAGACTGGAGGGGGACATTCATCATAAACATCGCATACCACTAATAAACCAGGTAAGGTCCAAGTAAATATGTACTAATCAGGCCAGTTTAATATCAAAGTAAATATGTACTAATCAGGCCAGTTTAATATCAAAGTAAATATGTACTAATCAGGTCAGTTTAATATCCAAGTAAATATGTACTAATCAGGCCAGTTTAATATCAAAGTAAATATGTACTAATCAGGTCAGTTTAATATCAAAGTAAATATGTACTAATCAGGCCAGTTTAATATCAAAGTAAATATGTACTAATCAGGTCAGTTTAATATCAAAGTAAATATGTACTAATCAGGTTAGTTTAATATCAAAGTAAATATGTACTAATCAGGCCAGTTTAATATCAAAGAAAATATAAAAGAGGGTTACAGGCGGCGTTTCTTAAAAGAAGCCTGTGGTGTTAGCACCTTTAAGTTTGATAGAACAGTTGGTGTAACACAAGAATAAACTATTCATTTAGCTTATATATCCCAGGGTAAATGAAACATTCATTATCACCCAAATTTGTTAATATGTAGGCCTACATATTTATGACCTTAGGTACTGTATTACCAAAATATTTGTACTCTTACTGTCTTCGTGGCGCAATGCATAAGTGTGTTGATTTTCGGTGTGAGCATCCTAGGTTCGAATCCCCGGACTGCCACATGTGTTTGTTAATTTCATTAATCGAGTTTAGGAGTAGAGTTGGTTAGTGGAGAGAACATATTAACTCTAAATCTAATCCCTGAGATTATTGAGTATATTGGAAACCCTATTGCATCCATAGTGTTTAACCTAAAAAAATAAGAAATGTTCCTGAGTAGGCTTACTTTAGCCTAAGGAACGGATTATCACATGACCTTAATACTTTTTACATTTTGTCTCATTTCAGAGGCAGGTTTAGCTAGGATAACCCCCCCCCCCTTCCCTTTTTACATCACAAAATTAGCTTAAAACTAGACTTTCTGCCTTAATGCTACACATGTACGAGAAGGTTTCATGAGATTGACGGACAGGTAACGTGTGAGGAAGGTATGATTTGATGACCACAATTGGGTCTGCTGAATATCTTCTAGGGAGTAATTATGGAGGAATCAAAGTGATGCTGAACATTTACGGATATCGTGTGATCTCGCCAACACGCCCGGATTACTCTCTCGAATGACTTCCAATAATAACGCAGCTAGCCGGCGTTTTTGTAACCGAATACCTGTCCGTGAAACCCAGAGGGCTCCCGCCTGTGAGGGCCGGGAAGCCCGCATAAATAGAATGGTGTCGGCGGCAATGGCGGGAGGCAGACACAAGCTTTTAAGGCTCCGGCATATGTTCATGGGAAAGGACAATTAACACGGAATATAGAGTGCATACGGAGCTAGCAAGGAGAGGAAGGACTCGTGAAGTGTTTGGAAGATATATTGGTGTGGTGGAGGGGTGATATATAGTGTAATAAGAGTAGAGTAACGGGACAGCGGTAGTGTTGGGAGTTGTTGAGATTGTAAACAAACATGGCGGAAGGAAGTCGGGATTGACGGAGGCGGAAGAAAGGCTACAATGTTTTCGTGGGTTTAAGAGCACAGATGAGAAGTTAGAAGAGGTTATTAATGTTGTGAAGGATTTGGAAAAGTGGAAGAGTGATACAGTGAAATGGAAGGGGGATATTGGTGAGAAAGTTAAGGTAATGTGTGGTGTGTCAGGTGGGGAAGGGAATAGGCCTAGCGAAGGAAGCGAATGTAGACCTATTTCGGAAGTAAATAATAGCCTAGAGATGGTATTGAAAAGGGTAGATGAACTGGGAGCAGAGAATATGGCACTGAAGGAGCAGCTGAAGGAATACGAAGGACGATTCAAGGAAGTAAAGGAGTCAACTGCATGGACGGTGGTAGGTGAACAGAAAGTTAAGGATTTGGAGGATATTATGAAAGTGCAAAAGGAAGAAATGAATATGACCAAAAAAAGTTTTGAGAGTGCAGTTGTAGGGGTCATGAAGAACAAGGAGAGTGTCATGAGGGAGGCCATGGACAGGGATAGAGGTGTAATCATGCATGGAGATATAGAGGCTCATGTGAATGATAATGGAGTGAGAAAAGTGAGGGATATGGAGAAAGTGAAGGAGGTCATGAAAGGTGTGGATGTGGACGGATGTGGATGGGAAGGGCAGGTGGAGGAAGTCAGTAGGATAGGTAGATATAAAAGGGGAGAGATGAGACCAATAAGAATACAGTTTAAAACCAGGACAGTGGCAGAGACAGTGACAAATTTTAGTTGGAGGCTAAACACAAATGAAGAACTGAAACATATAAGACTAAAGAAGGATTTGAGCATAGAACAAAGCAAAATAAATAAAGGAATTACAAGAAAAGGCTGATGAAAATAATGGAAAGTTGGGTGAGGAGGATAAGAGGAATTTTTATTGGAGAGTGTGGGACGGGAAATTGAAGAAGTGGTTTATACGAATAGAAGGGAGAAGGAGATCAGGGAGGGAAGAGAATGTGATAGGAGTTGTGACAGAGGAGGAGAACAGGGTGGAGGTGTCACAGGGAGAGACAGGAGACAAAGCTGCAGACCCAGTAGTGCTAAGGGGGGAGTAGGGTACGGACAGGAGGAGCGGGATGGTGTAGTTGCTGAAGGAATGGTAGATAGATTAAGGATTATGTTTAGTAATGTGGATGTGTTTACCCAGGGCAAGAAAAGAGAACTGATATGTAGGTTGCAGGATGAAGAGGAAAAACCTGATGTAATAGCCTTACAGGAAGTAAGACCAAAAAATGATAGAATTGAGAGGGCACTGGTGGAGTATAGTTTGGAGGGTTTTGAGTTACATACATACATACATACAGTACATACAAATTTAAAGACCGTTAGTCCACAGAAGTTGTGGTTACAGTCTCACGTCCAAAATGGCAGCTTTCCAGGCGGTCCTGTCGAGGGCCGCCTGTGTTGTCAAGTTCTTTATTTTGAGATCGGACCGGAGTACCCGAGCCCACGTCATTCTAGGACCACCCCTACACGCAGCTCCCCCCAAGTTCACCGTCCGGCACCTCTTCACCCAGTTCTGATCATCCATTCTCTCCACATGTCCAAACCAACCAAGTCGGCTCGTGCGCATCGCTTCACTGATACTCCTAATGCCCAGACGCCTTCTCAATTCCTCGCTCGATACCCTGTCCCCAAGATTAACCCCACACATCCATCTCACCATTCTCTTCTCATTTCGTTCCATTCTATTGACATCCTCCGCTTTAACCGGCCACGTCTCAGAGGCATAGGTCATCGCGTTCCTAACACACGAGGTACAGTATACACCTTCCCTTTAAGGTGGGGTGGGAGCCCTCTCATGGTCAGTTATATGAGAGGAATGCTATTAGAGCAGAGGTTGGAAGAGGACTGTTTATTTATGTAAGAAAAGAGCTCAAGGTAAATGAGGTGGATATGAGACAGCAGTATTGTGAGTATTTGTGTATTGAAGTAAAATGTGCAAGAGGATCAATTCTAATTGCCTCTATATATAGAAGCCCAAATAATAGTAGGGAAGAGGATGATAACCTACTGAAAGCAATGGAGGAAATAGATAATATATCTATCTATTGCCTGACCCCGTGATCCCCGAAGGGGTGGCCACGAACGAACCGCCCCCATGCACCTCTGTCCCCAGTCAGTCGACGCCCCTCCCCCCAACCAGCACACCGCCTTCGTTCATGTACTTCCTCACTCCATCCTTCCACCTCTCATTCGGTCTACCTCTCCCTCTCTGTCCCTCCACCTCGCTCTCGTACACCCTCTTAGTCATTCTCTCGCTTTCCATACGTTCCATATGGCCGAACCATCTCAAGTTGTTCCTTTTCACACTTTCCAGCACATCTACCTCCACACCACACCTCCTTCTTACTTCCTCATTAGTCTGTCTATCCCTCCATGTAACTCCGCACGCACTTCTTAAGTAATTCATTTCCACTGCTCTCACTCTTGGTCTGAGTCTCTCAACCAACGTCCATGCTTCGCTTCCGTAAGTCAGTGTCGGGATTACCACACTGTCATGCAAGGACTTCTTCACTTCCATACTGACCACCCTATTTCTTGTTACTGCTTTTAGCATTCCTACAACCCTCTTCCCCTGTTGTACCCTCTCCCGAACTTCTTCATCCATAGTCCCATCTTTACTCAACACACTGCCCAGATACTTAAAAGAGTTGACGATCTCCATAGCCTGACCGTTCAGATTCACCTCACACTCTGTGACTTCACCCCTTTCAAAGACCATAACCTTGCTCTTCCCCGCATTTACCTTCAAATTCCGTTTTTCGCACACTGTTCAAAACTCATTTACCAGACTCTGCAACTCCCATTCATTATCACTCATCAGAACTGTATCATCCGCAAACAGCAGTATAGGTAGCTTCCACTCAATTCCCTCCCTTTTCAGCGATACACCAACATCCACTGCTCTTGATAGTATTTCTTTCATGACTCCATCCATATATACAGTAAACAACCACGGGGACATCACACACCCCTGTTTCAAACCAACATTCAGGTCAAAGAACTCGCTCTGCTCACTCTCCACACGTACTGCCGCCTTTGCACCCTCATACATGCTCTTCACTGCTTTCAACAACTTGCCCTCTACTCCGTATATTCTAAGTACTTTCCACAAACCTTCTCTATCCACTCTGTCATAGGCCTTGTCCATAAAGGCAACATACACCTTTTGTTTCTTCTCCAGATATTTCTCCACAACACAATTCAGGGTAAAAATCTGATTTACACATCCTCTTCCCTTCCTAAAACCTCCCTGCTCGTCGCCTATCCATTTCTCCGTTCTCACTCTCACTCTCTCAATCACTACCCTACTGTATACCTTCCCTACTACGCTTAGAAGACATATTCCTCGGTGGTTACCACACACTCCTCTTTCCCCTTTGCCCTTATATAGGGGGACTATTATGCCAGTCTTCCAGTCATCGGGTGCACTCCCCTTCTCCCATGCTAGTTTGCACATTTTCCATACCCATTCTATCACTATCTCACCACCATACCTCAACATTTCCCCACACACTCCATCTGTTCCTGGTGCTTTCCCCAACTTCACTCTTTTCATGGCTTCCCACACTTCTGACCTCCTGATCCCCACCTCCTCCTCCACTACTTCTCTTCTTCTCCCTCCCATACCATATCCAGCTATGTTTGCTGGCTCTTCATTCCTTACATTTAGCAACTCACTGAAGTACTCCCTCCATCTTTCGACTCTCTCTTGCTTCTCGGCTAGCATTCTCCCATTCTTATCTTTCACACCCTTACTGCTTCCCCTGCTACCTTCCCTAACTTTCTTGACTTCTTTCCAGAACAGTTTCTTACTCTCCCTCCATTTTACACTCAGATTCCTTCCAAATTCCTCATCTACTCTTCTCTTACTTTCCTTCACTACTCTCTTCACCACCCTCTTACTCTCTACGTACCTCGCTCGTTTCTGTCTCTCGAAATCTTCATTCCCTCTACTACCCAACCACTCTCTATATGCTTTCTTCTTTTCTTCCACAGCTATTCTTACCTCTTCTGTCCACCATGCTGTACCTTTCACTCCCCTCCCTCTTCTCCTCACTCCACACACGTCCTCACATGCTGCACAGATCTCATCCTTAAACACCTTGCTCATCTCCTCCACTTCCTCCATAACTTCCAGGTCGAACCCACCTAGTCGTCTTTCCACTGCTCTCCTGTACTCCTCCCTGACTTCCTCCTCCTGCAACCTCTCCACCCTCCTCACCATTCCACCCTCCTCTCGCCTCCCTCCAGCTCTCCTCACCCACTTCTTTTGTATCCTAACCTTAGCTACCACTACATAATGATCAGACAGACCCCCCCAATACCCCTATACACCCTAGCATCCATCACAGATTTCTTCATTCGT
The DNA here is from genome assembly GCA_032716605.1 of Paralithodes platypus. Classification (NCBI taxonomy): domain Eukaryota; kingdom Metazoa; phylum Arthropoda; class Malacostraca; order Decapoda; family Lithodidae; genus Paralithodes; species Paralithodes platypus. The sequence continues at coordinate 1,086,337 of CM064488.1, forward strand.
TCATCCACACATACATAATCAATCAATGACTTTCGTTCCACCACTGTATTATCCTTCATCGTCAACATCCGTTTCCACGTGTACCTGTGGATCATTCTGTGTCGGAAGAAGGTGTTGGCTATCCACAGCCTCCTCCCCACACATACGTCCACAAGTGCACTACCATTCCCATTCACCTCTGATTCACTGAGCTAAGCTCGTGTTGTCCCGTCTCTCAGTCTACTTTAATCCAATTTTTTCTTGAAAATATGGATGTTCCTTGCCCCTACCACCTCCTCCTCCAGCCTATTCCATTTGTCAATACATCTATAGGGGAAGCTAAACTTCCTGATATCGTTCTTGCAGGTAGGTCTTTTTACTTTGTAGCTGTGGCCTCTAGTTATTCCTGTATCCATAATTAATATATCCTCCCTATCCAGCCTCTCCAGCCCTCGGGTGCATTTGTACATCATTAGCATGTCTCCCCTCTCTCTCCTCTCTTTTAGACTCGGTAGATTTAATTTGTCTAGCCTCCCTTCATATGGCAGTTCTCTGAGACTTGGAACCAATCTAGTAACTGCTCTCTGGATTCTTTCTAACTTGTGAATATGCTTCTTTAGATGCGGGGACCACACCACTGCTGCATATTCCAATCTTGGTCTAATCATACTTTTTATAATTTTCGCTACCATGGTCTCATCCAAGTAGTTCAGAGCAACTTTCATATTCCCGGCCATTGCATACATTCCGCTAAAGAGCTTGTTAATATGTTTCTCTGGCGACAATTTATAATCTTGTATAATCAACCCTAAATCCTTTTCTTTTTCGGCCTTGCTAATTATATTATCTCCCATCCTGTACTCCCAATTTGGTCTATTCACACTTCTTCCCATATTTAACACATGGCATTTACTTATATTAAATTTCATTTTCCACTTGGTGTACTGTACACTCGAGGAAAAAACAATCTTTACACTAACGATCTAAACATTCTAGAAATGGGTCGATATCTTGTGATAATACCGGTACCTTAGAGACCAATGTTTCACCCGCTTCATTCCGTTCACTCTAAGATTATATACAGCTCACCAGTATAAAGATTGTTTTTCCCTCGAGTGTACAAGTATATACAAAGGCATATACAGTACCCCATTGCAGGGGGTAGCCGACCCGAGACGGAGCCAATTCTTAGGGTCCGGGACCACTTTCGCGTTCCCTCTGCCTCGTCTCATAAATTAATTTTACAAGGGGAGGAGGATTCCTAGCCACCCGCCCCCAATACAGTATCTTGAAATATAGAAACCCAAAACCACCACATAGAATGTACATCACTATATGAATATTAATTAAAATGTAAAACTTGTAAACTAAACGAACCAAAACTGGGACAAAGACAATATAAAGTCAAATTAATTTATCAAAATCGCTATGTGGAAACAACGCTTACCAAAATAAAATTTATGACATAAAAGAACACAATCATATACAGTAAGAGAATATTCACTCTCAGTTTAGAACTTCTACTCTCTGGAATTCACTTCCTCGGAGTTGCTTTCCACAATTTACAACCTACTTAACCCCTTTTGTACAGCGACGTCTTTTTGCCTTTATTCTGGCTATTACACAATTGTACAGTATTCAGTCTTAAGAGGCTTCGAACTATCTCACTCAACCCATTTTACTACCACAGATCCTTCTTAAACTGCTAAAAAAAAATCTAAATACAGCTAGAATACAATGAAAAAGCCGTCGCCAGTACAGAAGGGGCTAAATACAATTGTTACAAACATTATAATAATGAATGGAGGAAGCCTTTAGACACATGGACCTTTATTAGATTGTCTTCATTTTTCTTTCCTCTATTTATTGCCTTGTAACCCGTCCAGAACCGGTGACTTCTTTTTCATATTATTCCGCCAACTATTAGACGAATAAACAATTAAAAGGCTACAGACTATCCCATTTAAATTACTTGGACCTACCACAGATCCTTCCTAAGCTGAAGAAAACTTGTCTAATAGTGCCCAGAATATGGTGAAAATAATGTCACTGGTACGGAGTAAAAAAAAAAAAAATAAAATAAAATAGAAGCCCCAGAACTGCTCTAGTCTACATATTTTCAACCCGACAAATTTGCACTTAGTTTAACACCAATTATGATAGTATTTAAGCCGGTATCAATCAAGAGCGTTTACAGTCAACATTCGATGATCAACATTTCTGGAATATTTTGTACTGGTATCGGAAACTAGACTGATGGTAGATGAACTTATGTAGCAGAGATATTTTATAAGTTTACCTCATTAGTTGCGAGACCAGTGTTAAGGATAAATGTTAAGGGAAAAAGCGCTCTTGTGATACCGGCTTAACCCTCTTGTTTAACACAAATTATGATAGTATTCACCTTTCGTTTAACTGACTACCTGGTGTCTCGCAGCTCTGGCATCTCAGTCTTGTGTCTTCTCTCGGGTCATCCACCGTCGCATCTGTCTTGGTCCCGTATTCCTTTTCAGTCTCACAACCAAAGTATATATTCCAGTTGCAGGGGAGGTTTGTTTTGTCTGAACCCCCTTCTCCCTCAGTCCTCTGTCTTGTCTCAGGAGTTGCAAGTGGTCTAGAAGCAAATTGAGGGTGGCCTGGCATATCTGGAAGGATGTATTATAGCCTAATGTAAAACTTGCAAAATAAACAAACCAAAACTGGGACGACACAATATAAAAGCAAAAGAACTTACCAAAATCGCTATGTGGAAACAACGCTTTAATAAAAAATGTCAGATTAGTATCAGAACAAAATATAGACTGCAGAAACGAGACAATTCAAACAGTTTATCTAATGATAATGTCTTACAGGTTGGGAGAGAGGTATCCTGACCAGGATTCAAACCCACTCACTCCAGGTATGTTTAGGAGAGTCGGGCACCGTAACCACTCGGCCCTGAGCGAGTGGTTACGGTGCCCAACTCTCCCAAACATACCTGGAGTGAGTGGGTTCGAATCCTGGTCAGGATACTTCTCTCCCAACTCAAACAGTAGAAAACTTTAGGTATAATCCTGTGTAGTGGGTGGACCTGTACATATATCTCAATAATTTGCTAATGTTACAATATATTTTTACATTTTACATTCATAAATAGGCTAGTCCACTAATATACTAGGTTAGGTTAGGTAAGGTTTTGGTTAGGTTAGGTTAAATATATTGTTCAATGTTTCTTAGTAGGCCTATAGAGGCATCTGAAAAACGGTTCCTCCCGCTACACAGGATCTTACCAAACTTTACTGTATACTCATACACTGTATTCATATCTATATAAATATATATACAGTATATAAAAATAGATGGTGTGAGAGGGATCTGCCTTGTGTGGGCCAATCGGCTTTCTGCAGACTCCCATTTTCTTATGTTCTCTACTGAAGAGACCACATTCTCTGTGGACAAAACGGTCTTTAAACTTGTATGTAGTGCACTATGAAGATGGGTGGAGTAACATGTAGCCAATCATGAGTGTAGGAGGGAGTGGTGGACACAGAGTTACAAGACAGTAAGTATAGTAAAACCTCACTCATTCGGACCCCGCCGATCCGGACAACCGCGACTTATAGACTAGCAATTCAATTCAAACTCCAACCTCAGATTTTCGGAAGTCTTTGAAAGTCTGAGAAATATAGTCCAAATACGATCTCATCCGGACTAAAGTACTCAGGCTTCCAGACTTTTCAGGAAGTTTGAGTAGTCTAATATAGTCCAGAAAATTTTACTAAAATTTCCGGAAAAGTCTGGAAGTGTGAGAAATATAGTCCGGATGTAAGATCTTGTCCGGACTATATTCCTCAGACATTTTTACTTTTCCGAAAGTCTGAGGTCAGAGTTTCAGACTTTCGGACAGGTTCTCCCCCCAATTACTCAAAAAATACGAGGTTATACTGTGGTGTGTGTGAGGGAAGGGGAATGGGTCAGGTCAAGACCCTTTACAATCTGTCAAGACAGCCGACTGGTCTAGTGGGTAACATCGTGACTTCCTACTCCGGAGTCGGGAGTTAGCCTTGCATTCAAAGAAGATATTTTCACTAACCCTGGTGGTACCATCTCCTTTGAGCAAGGGGATGGGTAATGGTCTCTGTTGGCTGTTAAAGTGCATCTCGAAGAGAAATCGAGCTTAATAAAAGACCAACCTTGCGCGGCGGTATTCGCACACTCTCGGTCACGACCATTCCGAGTCTAATACTTACTTACGGAGTTAATATGGAGGGTTCCACGGTCCACCCATTACTGACAAAGCTGAAGGCGATTTCCACTCAAACCAGGTTATACTTCATCCACTTCCCCATCATAGATGGCTTCAGACAGGGTGTTGTTTTGACGGCTGCGGTATCCTGGTATTGGTGGGTGGTCAGGTAATCCACCCAGCCACCTGCCCAATCTTGTCGTAAAGTTCTTCGGATTGGTTCCACTAAGGTCCCGACCATTTTTGAGGGAAGAATGTATTATCTGGGCGTATCGCCACCTTAGTTTACATTACTCGTATGCTCGCGGTTATGTTCCCGTATATTTTGACTGCTTTATTTCCTGTTAATTGTCCGCTGCTGACAATATAATATGCTGATAACAAACCCCCCTCTCAACCTATTGTATCCCACCGTTCCCACGGCAGTCAAAATAGACGGGAACGTGATCACAAGCATACGAGTACGGCGTAATATAACCAAAGCCGGTGATACGCTCAAATACTACATCCTCACCTTTTTTTTCCAAAATGTTCACACAGCCAGCCGTTGCTTCATTACTTGCCCCTGCTGGCAATAATAGGGAAGGATGTAGTGTCCAGGCGTACAGTCGTTATGCTTACATAGGCCTAGGTTCGATAGGTCGATCGCTGAGGTTAGGCTAAGTTTGCGTCTATTTTGACGGCGAATTTTTTATCATTTTTTTCAGTTAGGCCTAGGCCTAGGCTATTTGCCCCCTGCTGGCAATATAGGCCTATAGGCTATGATGATGACAGTAAGTCATGGGGGGGATGAGGGGGGGCTCAACATATCAGTGTATCCAATGGCAGTCAAAATAAACGGGAACATGATCGCGAGCGTCCGCTCCGTGTAGTGTAAACAAGGCGGGCGGTAGCCTAGCCTACGCGGCGCCCGAACACTACATCCGGCAAGAGTTGGTTTATTGGCGTATCACCTACCTCTGACTGAGTATAGGGATAATTATCGCGAATAGACTCGCAGCATTATTATACATAATTTATTAGGGAAAGTGAAGCTCTATGTCTATGGAATCCTTATAATATACTCACATAGATTCCGTTGTGGTAGAATAGTTTTGATAAGTTTTGTAACTCGATTTTGTCGATATAAATAGTCCCGCGCGTAAACAAACTCAGTCCCGCAATCTTGAGAGCTCTGCTACGGACGTGTTCGAAATGGAGTAGGCTACACTCGCTACGGTAAAGTGTTATGTTCTACAAAGATGTTATTGTATGTCTAATATATGAACCCACAGTAGCTGGCATGCAACTTGCAAGGGCTAGTGTTGTATCCCACGTGGGTCTAGGTTAACACTCTAGGTTAGGTTAGGTTGTTTGGTTAAGTTAATATACTAGGTCTCGGAAACGAGATTCGTAGTTGCGGTAGTATTTACATCAAAACTATAGTTAACTAGGCCTATCAAAACTATTCTTCCACAGTGGAATCTATGTGAGTATATTATAAGGATTCCATAGAGCTTCACTTTCCCTAATAAATTAGCCTAGGCCTATGTAGGCTATAATAACGCTGGGAGTCTTTTCAAAAAAATTACCAGTAGGCCTATAGGCTATCCTAGTGTTTACTAGGCTATACCCGGGATAATACTCCTTTGAAAGGACATTAGCCTAACCTATCCTAGTATTATGGGTGAGGGCTGCTGCGGCGCCGCCCCCACACCCACACTGTTTGACATCATCTTACGTGTTTACACGATGTACGCACTAGTACACTACGCCCGGTAACAGAACTCATTCCCTACATCGTTGCCCAATAGCCTAATATGCTGATGACAATAGGACTAGCCCTAACTCCTAGGCTAGGGGGGTGTTTCCCTCCTTAACCCAAAAGCGGTCAAATTAGGCTAGAAGCTAGCTGCAAGCCTGCAATGACAGGGCGAGGAAGGTTAAGATAATAAATGCAATCCAAATCACACTCAGGAACAACTCAAATAAGCTAGACCTAGGCAGCAGGCCTCTAGCCTAAACAAATAAAAACATTGCTAAGCCTAGGGTCGCCTAACAAAAAACAACGCTAGTTTTGTAAAAGCTTACAAAGTTGGTCACTTAAGTTATGTCAACAAGTTTGCTTCATACCATTAGCAGTCCATGTCAAGAATAAATAGCCAGTTCATTCCCATTTGTCAGAAAACGTCGAAAATGTCGAACGCTAAAAAGGAATAAGGAAGATGGCTGACATTGGCTGTGTAGATCGCTATCCAAGCAACCCTACTTTTTAATTTTCTTCTTCTTTAGCTCAGCCACGCCTTTATATCGGCTTCATCCCTTTAGGGAAAGCTAGGAAAAAAAAAAAAAAAAAACGAGAGATATCAAGTAGAAAGGAATGGAGGATATAATAAAGCAATAGAATAGATTCGAAACAAAAAGCTTGCCAGGAATCTCCTCTCATCCCTTACACTATTCTTTCCCATCATCACCCTCCATATGTTCCTCAGATAATCTTCAGTGCACTCCATCCTCTCTTATGTTCATTTCCTCAACGCCCTCCAGCCCCAAGATTTACGCTACATCTATGTCCTCATTCGTATTTACTCTCTGCCACTCGATCTCATCCCCTATAGGCTACATTCACAATCTTTCTTTCCATGCGAGCTCTCTCCCTCTCATACGCTGCTCATCAGCACATGCTCTAACATCTGTTTGACTTTCCGTGGATTGACCTCCCAATCTACCAAGATTGGAAGCTAAAGCATCACATTTTTCTTTTGCCACTCAACTTTCTCTTCATAATTGCTGAGGGGCACAGGGCCCTGGGTAGGGCTTTGGTTTCCCGGGCGTTTACGCACCCTCTCAGCTCCCCGCCATGGAGTGGCTTCGGTCACCCAGGCTTTATTGTGGTCGGCAGGGAGGGTTCTGTGGGGGTGCTCGTTTATGGCCTTGGCCTTACTCGGGGCCTTGGGGCTGTTCGGCCAGGCAGCTTGGGGAACAACAACAACAACAACATCTGTTTGACTCTTTCACCCCTCCATTCCACCTCCACGTTCGTGCATTTACATTCTTTCACCCCTCCATTCGGCCATTCCATCCCCAAGTTCGCGCATTTACTTCCGCTGCTCATGCTCTAAATTGAAAGAACTGAGACCCCCCCCAATTACCCCTCATAAAAAGGCTTTCTCCTTGGTCTCTCTTTCTTCCTATTCCTCTCCAGCGTCTTCTTTTCCATCCCCCTCCTCCAATCTTCCCGTCCCCTCTGCTCGAGTCTCTTCACTAACGTATACTCTTAAGACTTCTACCTCTTGCATTAACCATTTTCCGTTTCATAAATTAATTCTCCATACCCTCCCCTTCTCATTCCAATCTTCTTCAATTTGTTCCTACATTCCCTTCCCCGTCTACTGTTCTCCCCTATCCACTCGATCGTTAACCTCCTTACCCACGTCTCTTCCACCATTTCTTTCAATCTCATTTTAAACTTGATCTTTGCCTTGGCCCATCTAACCTCTAATTACCTCCACTGCCGTCCATCTTTTAGCACGTAATCCTAGTCTTGCTATCCTATTCTGCAGTCCTTCAAGTGATTCCACTTCTCTTCCGGTGCACCATATCACTTCCATACCATACATGATCCCCGGTACCCCTATCCCTTTCCAGAAAAACGGCCCATCTCCCCTTAACCAGTCTCTCGTTTGACAGCCTGCTGCACGATTGTCACTTGCTTCGGCTTGGCTTCTTTCTTCTTCTTATCCTTAGCATCCTCTTTCTTATCATCCTTCTTCTTCTTCTCCTTGTCCTTGCCTTCCTCCTTCTTCTTCACAACAAATGATGAGCTGAGGACACGTTTAGGTATAAAGAGTATTAGCGAGGAACTGCATACAAGTAGGCTGGGATGGTATGGACATGTGGAGAGAATAGATGAACAAAATTGGGTGAAAAGATTCAGGTCTGTGATTGTGGAGGGAGCTGCACCAAGGGGTGGACCGAGGAAGACCTGGGATCGGACTTTACGTGCCGATCTCAAATCCAAAAACTTGACAAGTGAATCAGCCCTTAACCTCTGAAGTGCACATGGGGGGTATGAGACACCACACTCCTGTGATGACGTATTTGAGCTGTTCCCATCACTAACATCGTTATTTTACCATAAATAGCATTAATACTTATCCATATGCACCTATTATAGGTTGATTATAAAGGTATTAACCTGTTACAACAATAAAACAAGTGGAAACAGCGTTTGGATGGTCAAAATCGGCGATACAGGCCGGGAGTTACATAATGTATGGCTGAGGCAACCTCCCTCCCCACCACACTTTCCCAAGTCTGGAGAGAGACTGTCGATCGATACTCTCTCTCTCTCTCTTGCACTCGCTTGCTAACAGTGATGACAATGCCCTGCTTGCAACTCGCTGATGTTAGCACGAAAATATACCACAGAATAAGGGAATAACAGGGAAAATAGGTGATAACTGAAGGAGGGGAGGAAAGTGGGGAAGGAGGAGAGGTGGAGGAGTGATATTTGGCATGGCCCAGGGGCAATAAAAAAATAAAAACAAAAACAAATTTGTTTTTGGGTGTTTTAAATGGATTTTTTTTCCCTTACTCTTAACCTCTGAAGTGCGCATGGGGGTAATTGGAAACGTCCCCCTGTGCTGACGTATTTGAGGTGTTTCCGTCACTAAAATATTCATTGTGCCATTAATAGCATTAATATTTATCCATATGCGCCTATTATGGGTTGTTGTTGTTGTTGTTGTTGTTCCCCCAGCTGCCTGGCCGAACAGCCCCAAGGCCCCGAGCAATTCCAAGGCCATAACCGAGTGCCCCCACAGAACCCTCCCCGCCGACCACAATAAAGCCTGGGTGACCGAAGCCACTCCATGGCGGGGGGCTGAGGAGGGTGCGGAAACGCCCGGGAAACCCAGGGCCCTGTGCCCCTCAGTAATTATGAAGAGAAAGTTGAGGGGCAAGGGAAAAATGTGACGCTTTGGCTTCCAATCTTGGTAGATTGGGTGGTCAATCCACGGAAGAGACGCCGTCACTTGAGATCTAGAAAATATATAAGTTAAAGGAAAAGTCAGAATAAGCTATGGGTATGGCAGAGATTGCTCAGCTCTCACTCTGATAGACCAGCCCATCACCACTAGACCAGCCCATCACCACGTCACCACCTATTATGGGTTGATTATAAAGGTATTAACCCGAAACAACAATAAAACGAGTGAAAACAGCGTTTGGATGGTCAAAATCGGAGATATAGCCCGCGAGTTGTATAATGTATGGGTGAGGCAATCTGCTTTCCCGCCAATTTCCCCCAAGGCCACTGAGACACAGTCGATCGATACTCTCTCTCTCTCTCTTGCACTCGCTTGCTATCAGTGATGACCACACCCTCCAATCGGATTTCTAATGTTAGCACGAAAATATACCTCAGAATAAGGGAATAACAGGGAAAATAGGTGATAACTGAAGGAGAGGAGGAAAGTGGGGAAGGAGGGGAGGTAGAGGACTGAGATTTTGCATGGCCCAGGGGCCAAAAAAAAAAAAAAAAATATAAATTTTTTTTTTTTTCGATGTCAAAAGTTGATTTTTATTTTCTCTGACTCTTAAGAGTCTTCCCGCAGTGCGCCGGGGGAACTCTTAAGAGTCTCCCCGCAGCTCCCGGGTTAAGAGTCTTCCCGCAGTCCGCCGGGGGAACTCTTAAGTCTTCCCGCAGTTCCCGGGTTAACAGGGTTGCCTGGAACGCCGCCATTAGGACAAGAGACTGAAACTGCACGTATGTGTGGAGCACTCAGTCTTAAAATTTGATGTTTTATGTTCTCCTTGGCTTCGTTCTTCTTTCCTTCCTTCGTGTATAGCATACGCGATATGCCTCACAGAAGCATAGCCATGAAAAAACCCTTCCAAAATGCCCCAAGGGCTCTCAAAACAAAGGAATATGTGATTATGTGAGCTTCCCAGAAGTAAATAAGGTGAAGATATTATAATAACACAATGACAAGTGTAATTGGACTTTTATGTATTCCAGTTTAACAAAGTATATTTATTACAGTGGAACTTAATATAGTTACACAATAACAATTAACCCTTCTGCACTGGCAAAATCCTTTCCAATATATTTTGGCTGCTGTTAGATGACTTTATTCTTTATTCAGCTTAGGAAGGACGTCTACCAATGAAAAAGCTACCGACTATCTCAATTAATCCTTTTAGATACCAGTACACTTCCTAAGCTGCATCAAATCGTCTAAATGTAGCTGAAATCAAATGCAAAAAGAGTCCTCGGTACAGAAGGGGTTAAAGGGGGTCACCGGCTTTTTTTTTATCTTTTTCTCCTTTTCTCCCTTTCCCTGGCTTGTATCCATTCGGCCCCAATCAGCCAACTGTTATAAGACGTTTATCCCCATCCAAGTGTTAATATCTTCCTGGCGAGCGATAACGAGTCAGCATTTTATGGAAAAAACTGGCTTCGCTGGAGACATTTGTCTATCGAAAAATGTACAAATTAAGCTTGCTGTCAAAACAAAAATATATGTGCAGGCTCGCTACCGCTCGCCAGGAAAATATTGGGGTTAAACGTCTTAAAACAGTAGGCTGAATGGGGCCAAATGAATACAAGCCAAAGAGAAAGGGCGGTGGGCTCCCTTAACCTCTGAAGTGCGCATGGGGGTAATTAGACACCTCTGCCTGTGCGCATGTATTTGAGCTGTTTCCATCACTAAAATATTAATTTTACCATAAATAGCATTAATACTTATCCATATGCGCCTATTATAGGTTGATTATAAAGGTATTAACCTGTTACAACAATAAAACAAGTGAAAACAGCGTTTGGATGGTCAAAATCGGCGATACAGGCCGGGAGTTACATAATGTATGGGTGAGGCAACCTCCTTTCCCGCCAATTTCCCCCAAGGCTGGAGAGACACTGTCGATCGATACTGTCGATCGATAATCTCTCTCTCTCTCTCTCTCTCTTACACTCGCTTGCTAACAGTGATGACAATGCCCTGCTTGCAACTCGCTAATGTTAGCACGAAAATATACCTCAGAATAAGGGAATAACAGGGAAAATAGGTGATAACTGAAGGAGGGGAGGAAAGTGGGGAAGGAGGGGAGGTAGAGGAGTGATATTTTGCATGGCCCAGGGGCAAAAAAAAAAAAAAAAAAAATCAATGTTTAAATTTTTTTTTTTTTCTCTGACTCTTTAAGTCTTCCCGCAGTCCGCCGGGGGAACTCTTAAGAGTCTTCCGGCAGTTCCCAGGTTAAACATGTTGAATTATAGCATGTTACAGCTAAAATATGCATAGAAAAATCAAGGCAATGGACTATATTTTCAACCCCTATAGGTCAGCTGCTGTATGAAGACACTCTGTATTTCCCATGGTATAATATTATGTGAATTTGTGTTTTGTTTTGTGTGTTCATTATTTTGTTGTGTTTTGTTGTCCCTATTCGGGCTCTGTCTCGAGTCGGCCACCCCCAGAAAAAACGGAAAAATAGGGAATGGGCCCGAGTATATACGTATATACATACATACATACATACATACATAAGAACATAAGAAAATGGGAGTCTGCAGAAAGCCGATTGGCCTAAGCAAGGCAGATCCCTGTCCCACACAACCCCAATTACAAAGCCCAATTATAGGCTCAACACTCTAATACCCTGAGGATCATCTTACCAAAACGGTTAGAGATTAACGCAGGATTACGGGGGTCTGCAGAGCGCTGATTGGCCCAACCCGGCTGATCCCCCTTCACACCCAACCCTTCTCGTCCATATGCTTATCCAATTTTATCTTAAAGCTCCCTACCGTTTTTAATCCCACTATAGCACTTGGTAGTCCATTCCACCCATCTACAACTCTGTTACCAAACCAATATTTGCCTATATCTTTTCTGAAACAAAATTTATCTAATTTGAAACCATTGGTACGAGTTCTTTCGCTATCACTGAGCTTTAGTACATTTGTCATGTCCCCTTTATTAATCCCTCTAACCCACTTGAACACCTCTATCATATCCCCTCTAACTCTGCATCTCTCTAACGAATGTAAACCTAATTTCTTCAACCTTTCTTCATACGGAAGATTTCTAATATTATGGATCAGTTTTGTCATTCTACGCTGTACTCTATCCAATGAATCTATGTCCATTCTGTAATAAGGACACCAAAATTGGACAGCATAATCCATATGGGGTCTCACTAATGACAAGTAAAGTTTTAAGATAACATCAGCAGTTCTGTTACTCACACTCCTAGAGATGAACCCGAGAATCCTGTTTGCCTTATTACGAACGCTTATACACTGTTTTCTAGGCTTCAAATCATTGCTAACAAACACACCTAGATCTTTCTCGCAGTCTGAATTTTCTAATTCTAAATTAGCTAGTTTATATTTAACATTTGTTTGCATCTTCCCTATCTTTAATACCTTGCATTTGTCAATGTTAAACTTCATCTGCCAATTTACTGACCATTCATGTAAGGTATCTAGATCCCTTTGGAGGCACTATATCGCTATCTGAATCAATTGATCTCCCCATTTTAGTATCGTCTGCGAATTTACTTATCCTACTAGTTATACCTAAATCTAGGTCATTTATGTATATAAGAAACAACAGGGGACCTAATACCGATCCCTGGGGGACACCACTTTTGACTGCTCCCCACTCTGACCTGGTACCATTTATGCTGACTCTCTGTTTCCTACCAATTAGCCATGACCTAATCCATCCCAACAATGACCCTCCTATTCCATGTGCCTCAACCTTTCTCATCAATCTCTCATGAGGGACTCTGTCGAAAGCTTTACTGAAATCTAAATATATAATATCATATGACTTGTCACTATCTACTGCTTCATATACCTCTGAGAAAAAGCTAAGCAACTTAGTAAGGCAAGAACGTCCCTGAGTGAATCCATGCTGAGAAGAATTTATTAAGTTAAATTTTACTAAGTGGCTTCTAATTTTCCTAGCAATAATAGACTCTAGCAACTTTCCTATGATTGATGTGAGACTAATGGGACGGTAATTGGATGCTATCGATTTATCACCTTTTTTGAAGATCGGAACTCCATTTGCAAGCTTCCAAGCTTCTGGAACTAAACCTGTTTCATATCTGTTACATATAATATAATATATACTCCAGGGTAATATGTGGTGGTACAGGTTTCCCTCGATTTACGATTGGGTTACGTTCCTGAAAACCCGATCTTAACCCTCCCGCCCCGGCTACGCATTACATAAATATTCGCCGAAATCCGGGTGTTTTGGCCGAAAAACGTCTAGGCTAGGCTACCGTATCATTGTTATGCTGACTGCTTCCCGCATTCCCGCGCATCCCCAAGCGTAGCTGTGTTATTTACCTGTAGAATGGCGTTAAGTAGAGCTCTCTAAGTCAAGTGCTTGATTTGTGATGATGATTTCATTGGAGATAACTTTATGGCCAAAACAGCCACTTTACACTACTTTTCGATACTTAACAACAACATACAGGCACACACGAACAAGCGACGCTCTCCTTCTTGTGGCCGGAGATGCGGGGCGTCGGTCCCGCCGGCTGTTGTTTACATGCGTCGGACCGACGCCTCGCACACGAAGCTCACAGGCTTTCAAGCAATGGTACAATGTTGTACCACCCGGGTTCCTGGGGGCAAAACATAATGGTACACATGTGTACCACCCGGGGTTGAAGGGTATAGAAAAATCGTATAGCAAACCCTAAAATTAATGGGGTAAATGGGGATGCATTCTCGGACCAGTCAAAACCCAAACCCAAACACCTAAAAACTTATATTATCGTAACTCGGGGCATCGGATAGTGAGAAAGACTTGTACAGTCGTTGGAATAAGTTACCCTATCTATCTATCTATTTACTCAGGCACATTCCCCATTTTTATTTTTGCTGGGGGTGGCTGACTCGAGACAGAGCCCGAACAGGGGCAACACAACACAAAAGAAAAACAATGAACACACAAAAACAAAACAAATTCACACACCAGAAGACCCAGAGACTAGGGATCACCAAGGTCACTCCAGCAGGCCCCTGGCCCCCGACCACCCAGAGAAGTCCCGGTCTCAGCAGGCAGACATGCCGCGAAGCCGCCACCACAAGCCCGCCCACCACACTTCCAGGCGCACCCTTCATATATACCGGCTCCCCGGGCCTATGATTTTCATTATGTAAATATAACTGGTATAATTAATACAGTACATTAAACCTGAAAACTAACTAAAAGATTACTGATCAAATTAATATAATGAACTCCTCAAATAAAAAGTTTTGAAACAACAACACACTAAACAAAAGCTATATGTGGAAGAAATGCATTTAAATTTATCGGTTATGGCCTAGGCCTTGCTCGGGACCTTGGGGCTGTTCGGCCTGACAGCCTGGGGAACAACAACCACTGGTGATGGGCTGGTCTATCAGAGTGAGAACTGAGCAATCTCTTGCAGGCGCACCCTTCATATATACCGGCTACCCGGGCCTATGATTTTCATTATGTAAATAGAACTGGTATAATCTATTTTTTATTAATTTCACAACAACACCAAACACCTCCAAATGAATTTAATGAAAGAATTAATACAGTACATTAAACCTGAAAACGAACTAAAAGATTACTGATAAAATTAATATAACTAACTCATCAAAATAAAAACTTTCGAAACAACACACTAAACAAAAGCTATATGTGGAAGAAATGCATTTAAATTTATCGGTTATGGCCTTGGCCTTGCTCGGGGCCTTGGGGCTCTTCGGTCAGACAGCCTGGGGAACAACAACGACCACTTTTAGTGTAAATCTTCAGACTGAGTTTATAATCCTACTAACTCAATCCATAACCAGTTATAGTCTATTCGCTGTAAGTAGGCGAGAAATAATGACCTCTAACCTCTGTAACTCAAAAAGGGCTAGAGTAAATTGGCTGCAAATATCCACATCTATTCCTTGACTGACTCTTTCTAAATGGTAGAAATATTAGCTCGATTACTCTAGTAATTTTTGAGTTACAAAGGTTAGAGGTCATGATTTCTCGCCTAATTACAGCGAATAGACTATAGGAGTACTGTATATCTAATCTGTTGTATATCTAAACTGTTGTATTATTGTATATTATAAGTTACTATATAATTAAGCTTTCTTTACTCCTTATATATATTATATATATATATATATATATAGTTGTTGTTGTTGTTGTTGTTGTTGTTCCCCAAGCTGCCTGGCCGAACAGCCCCAAGGCCCCGAGCAAGGCCAAGGCCATAACCGAGCGCCCCCACAGAACCCTCCCTGCTGACCACAATAAAGCCTGGGTGACCGAAGCCACTCCATGGCGGGGAGCTGAGGAGGGTGCGAAAACACCCGGGAAACCAAAGCCCCACCCAGGGCCCTGTGCCCCTCAGCAATTATGAAGAGAAAGTTGAGGGGCAAAGGAAAAATGTGACGCTTTGACTTCCAATCTTGGTAGATTGGGAGGTCAATTCACGGAAGAGACGCCAATTTCTCGATACCTGTACTTAACCCGGCAAGCGCGATAGGCCTCACGGAAGGCTTCCTATAGGGAACGCGATAGGCCTCACGGAAGCAAGACCATAAAAAAAGCCTTCCATAAAAAAAAAGGGCCTATCAAAACAAAGGAATTTTTCTCTAGGTGAGATAATTCCCCTCCAGTACTCATCCATGTAAATCTCACCCATCCCCCTCCCCTCCTTCCCCACCTTATTCCCCCCTCCCTCCCCTCCTCAATTATCACCTATTTTTCCTCTTATTATCATCATTTATCGGTTATTTTTCTCTCCCGCGATAATGTAGCACAAGTGGGTTGCAGAAAAGATCGTTATGCAACACCCAGACACCGGCCCACACCGCCCCACTCGTCTCAGTTACCTCACAGACAGCGAGAGAGGAGGGTTGCCTGTGGCTCTCTCTCGCCTGAGATTATGACCGGGTGGCCAATATCTTCGTTTTTCACCACCCAAATGCTTTTCCCACTTATTTTAGCACTCTTGAAGGTTCATATATACATCATATATGTAAAATAAAAGCATACCGAAAACAAATAATGCTCTATATTGTAAATATAACGAATTCTGTCAGAATCCAAGGCTAGAAATGCACAAATAACTACCCTAGCCCCTAGGTCTATTTAGCGCTTGTCAGGTTAATGGAAATACAGTACAGTATATGATACTGCCATGTCTCTGCATCATATTACTGCCATGTCTCTGCATCATATTACTGCCATGTCTCTGCATCATATTACTGCAAAGTTTTCATAATTAGCAACATACTTCTCGCTACAAATCTTGGTTTTGGTTTGTTTAGTTTGCATGTTTTACATTTTAATTAATATATATTATTGACTTATATACAGTATATTCCCCCATCATACCCAAGATTACAATTATAAGTGATCCAGAAAATCCAAATACAGTATTTACACTTCTTGGAGTCTGATCAAGTACAGTACTCCTTAATTTTTTGCTTAACCCTTTGAGTACCAGCGACGTGTTATATTTGACTCCAGCTATATTTAGGCGATATTATGCAGCTTTGGAAGGATCTGTGGTAGTTAAAAGGGTTGATTGAGATTGTTTGATGCCTTATTATTGCTAGAGGTCCTTCCTGATCTGAATAAAAAATAGTCTAAGAGTTGCCAAAACATAATGAGAAGGACGTCACCGGTACAGTGTGGGTTAAGGGGATAGTGGCTGTTTTTTGGTGTATTTATTCAGTTATTCATATTTTTTTTTAGTTTCTTCGCTAGAACATCATCAAGCTTAAAAAACACTCCCAAGACCCACCTTCAAGATATATTTATACATTTTTTGGTAGAAAAATTTCCTCTTAAAATTACAGGCTTGCTATCATTCACCTGCTTGTTGGAGATCGAGGGAGGAAACTAAACAATAATAAAAGATAAAACAATAAGCAAATAAACACGCCCATCTCCCCTTAACCCAGCCCACCTCGCTTTTTTTCTCTTTCTCTCCCTCTCTTTGGCTTGTATCCATTTGGCCCCATTCAGCCTACTGTTTTAAGACGTTTACCCCAATCCAGGTGTCAATATTTTCCTGGCGAGCAGTAGCGAGCCAGCATATAGACATTTTTGTTTTGACAGCAAGCTAAATTTGTAAATTTTTCGATAGAAAAATTTCTCCGGCGAAGCCGGATTTCTCCAAACAATGCTGGCTCGCTATCGCTCGCCAGGAAGAAATAGACACCTGGATGGGGATAAACATCTTAAAACAGTAGACTGAATGAGGCCCAATGGATACAAGCCAGAGAAAGAGAGAAAAGGAGAGAATAAAAGCAGGTGACCCCCCTTAACCCTTCCTACCCGGTCTGCCTTAGGTAAGGACAGCACGAAAGAAGGGCCGCTACCCGGTATGCCTTATCTAAGGCATGAGCTTAATAGCCTAATTAAGCTTGGTCTGAACGCCGTGCGTACGACGTATGTCAACAAACCCAAGCGTTCGTCACCGCACCTCCGAAAACAAGAAGAAGACTCCTCAATGTTATTGTTATGACGTCATGACGAAATTAGTGTCTGAAAAGCCCCCATATTGGCAACATCTCTGCAATATTGGCTCCACTGAAATCGTCATCACAACTGAACCAGTTGACTTACAGAGCTCTACTCAATGCCAAAATACAGATTGAAAACCGCACTACGATTATAGATGAGTGGGAAAGTTCTAGCAGTGAAAATAAATATAAATACGGTAGCCTAGGCCTAGACGTTTTTCAGCCATTTCGCCCGGGTAGGGGCGACCGTCATTGGGTAAGACAGCCCGGGTAGGAAGGGTTAATCACTCATGTATACGTCTCATATGAGTTAATAAAGTATTACGGCAGTTGTACTGAACTCCACACTCCCCACATTCAAATATTCCCTCCACATTGTACCACTCTTTCTCGCCCAATCTCTCCGTTCCCTCATCCTCACCATCGGAACTCTCCTCCTCCGAGCTTCCACAGTCCTGGCTCACTTCCGTCTTCCCCTGGGACTCGGACTTTTGGGGGTGAGTGAGCGCATGTCGGAGTAGATCCATTTTACGGTCAAACTGGGCATTGCAATCGATACATTCATAGACCATGCTTTGTTTGTGCTGTCTGGCATGGTCTATTAGGCTAGATTTGAGGATATATTTCTCGTCGCAGATGTGACATACATATTTCTTCTTGACATTTTTATGGACCTTTTTCCCTAGGTGGAGTAGGAGGTTACCTTTGGATACATATTTTTTGCGGCAGATGGGACATTCAAATTTCTTCCTGTCACTGTTGACCTTAGCCTTCCGCCTGCGAACACATGTGACAGAGTTCATGTGACGGTCCACCCAACCAGTCTTGAAGAATATCGTTCCACATCTTGGGCAGGTCATATTCTGTTTACGACGCTTATGAGAAAACCTGTCTCTGTGATACTGATGTAAGTGGCTCTTAAGTGCAAACCTCCGAGTGAAGCTCCGATCACACCAATCACACTTCCAGATGTCATTCCAATTTTCTAGGTCTTGGTGATTTATTAAGTGTTCGCGTTTGTAGTGTACTTGGAGACCAACTGTAGACTTGCACTTTTTTCCACACTCCGTACAACTCACCGGTTGACTGGCTGAGTGCGCTTCCATGTTCTTGGCTACCGGTACCTTCTGCATCTTGTTAAACACGTCAACACACCTCGCATTCATACCCTTTACTACTATCGCTCAACGCATACATTTTGGACGGATATTGGTGAAGTGCGGTCCTTTTCAAGTTATCCAGATTGACTAATTCCTTGAACGTGACGATAGTGTGTTGTTAATTTATATGTGCGATTAGTTTGCTTGGGAAACAGATTAACTTGCTCATGTAGTAATGTACACCCTATGTGGTGGATTGTGTTCTTTTATTTATAAATTATTATTTGGCTTAAGCATTTTTTCCACATAGCGATTTTGATTAGTTTTGTCTTTTTACTGTGTTCGTCCAAGTTTTGGTTTGTTTATTTTGCAAGTTTACATTATAATTAGAGCAAAATTGATCGAAGTGTAAACTGATTTTCATTTCTATCATTTCCTTTCCTCCGTAACACTGGTGCCGTCGTTGCTAGAGCACCCGCCTCACATAAGCAAGGAGTCGTGAGGGCGGAGGTTCGAGTCTCCGCCGGGGTGAGGGCGATGCTGCCGAATCTGTCACCTTGATGATCAGGGTGTAAAACTGGGGAAATTTTGTTTGACGACTATGAGAAGGAATACAAGAAAATAAATAAATATGTTCTGGGTGTGGTGTCCCGAGTTGGAATCCCGGGAGGACCATATGCTTTCATTAGTTTATTCAAGTGTATTGGGGTTTGTAATGGATGATTAATGTTCTGGGTGTGGTGGCCCTAATTGGAATCCCGGGAGGACCATATGCTTTCATTAGTTTATTCAAGTGTATTGGGGTTTGTAATGGATGATTAATGTTCTGGGTGTGGTGGCCCTAATTGGAATCCCGGGAGGACCATATGCTTTCATTAGTTTATTCAAGTGTATTGGGGTTTGTAATGGATGATTAATGTTCTGGGTGTGGTGTCCCTAAATGGAATCCCGGGAGGGCCATATGCTTTCATTAGTTTATTCAAGTGCATTGGGGTTTGTAATTGATGATTAATGTTAAGAACGGGGTGTTACTTAATAGCATTGTTTTGGCCATTGATCACTTCCAAAGAAATAACTTGAACTATGAGCCTAAATTTTGTCTTTACATATAAATAAGAGTGAATAAAAACAATGGACTCTGGGGCTAAACATGAGGGAGAAGGGGGACTCTGATTTTCTTTGACACCCTGTTGATGATTCCTTGTTGCCGGTCGTCCACTCACACCAGGGCTGCTATTGTGTAAATCAGGAACACCCGGTACAAAGCAACTGGCGGCTGAAAAGAAGATAAATCCATTAGATCCCCCTTGTAGAAATATTGCCTACGCGACCCATCACTTTCGGTAAGAGTTGTGTGGTAAGATCCTGTGTAGCGGGAGGAACTGATTTTCAGATGCCTATTTACTAAGAATCATTGAACAATATATTTAACCTAGCCTAACCAAAGCCTAACCTAACCTAGTATATTAGTGGACACTGGACTATTTATAAATGTAAAATGTTAAAAATATATTGTAACATTACCAAATTATTGAGATAAATACAGGTCTACCTGCTACATAGGATTATACCTCGGTCTTTACCTGTGGAAATTACGAATAAGTGAGATTACATCCTCTATTCACCATTACTGTACAGTAGGGTCTCGCATAAAACGAGAAATTGGTCGATAAACGAGGGCGTTCTATGCGATTTCGTTTTATGTGAACACGGCATTTTGGTGGCCCAATATCGTCAATGTTCACTGTAAGCGTAAATTTCCGTCAGGAGCGTACGATATTTCGGCGCTCTATATGAAAACTCCTCGGATTTGCCCCACTTTGGCGGCGGACTCGTTTTATGTGATCACATTCGTTCTTATCGAAAATTAAATATTAATATTTTAGGACGCTCGTTTTAATCGAGACTTGTTTTATCTGAACACGTTTTATGCGGGACCCTACTGTACTTTCTTACAGGTCTCCCTCAATTTACGATTGGGTTATGTTCCTGAAAACCCCATCTTAAGTAGAAAAATAGTATAGCAAACCCTAAAATCTACGGGGTAAATGGGGATGCGTTCTCGGACCAGCCAAATCCCAAACCCAAACACCTAAAAACCTATAATAATAACGTAAATTGGGGTATTGGATAGTGAGGGAGACCTATATTTTCCTTTGGGAACCGATATTTTTTCAGTGTTACCTTATTCAGGAACTTCAGGAAGCCCTACTGATGCATGGAATGCGGGTTTATGGGGGCGGCAGCGTCCAGGTTAAATTAGGTTGTCAAGTTAGGTTAATGCATGCGAGTTGGCAAGGCTTGCCGACTCGCACGCATTAACCTAACCAGGCAAGGCACTGACAGACATAAACAAACAGATTCGCCATGATCGTGACTCACGGTGACTGTCCACTTCGAAAAATTACCATTACCTTAAGCCTAGATGCTTCCTTATTAGTGGTGCATGTCTTAAGATTGTTGGATAACGAGTTAAAAGTAAACTGCGGAATACCTTAGTTGGCCAGCCTAGGGTAGGCTATATAAATCCCTGGTAGGTGGTGCCCAGCCACGCTGCCATTAAGCCTAGTGGCCCTATTCTGCCTTTATCTCGGCAAAATTGTGGGATCCAAGTTCAAACCCTAACTAGGCACCCTACTGGCTAGATGTATATTTCAATAAGCCACAGGAGGGGGGGGGGGGGGGGGACACCCCCCAACTCGGGGGGACACCCCCCAACTCCCACCCGGGCGACCCCAATAAAATCCGGTAAACCTGACTTTTTGGACCGACAGCGATTTCAGTAAGTTTTATTTTGTTTTTTTGAATTTTTCCTTCAGATATAGTGTTGTTTTATACTGAAGAGGAGCTGAAATGAGTATTTACCCATTATCCAACAATCTAAAAACACGCCCCCCACTAGTGGGGAGGGCTATGAAGTTCAGGGAAAATGAGGGGTTAAAGCATAAGAAAGACATGATTAGCCTAACCTAACAACATAAGAACATAAGAAAATGGGAGTCTGCAGAAAGCCGATTGGCCTAAGCAAGGCAGATCCCTGTAACCTTACCTAACCTATCCTATATAGGCTAGTATTATGGGTGGGGGCTGCTGCCCCGGGCCCCCACACCCCAGCAACCCAGCTAGTTTGGTAACAGTGCAAAAAACACAGTACAGTACTATGGGACATATCTTACTCCAGCAACGAGTGGCAGTGAGAGGGCCGAGAGGTTCACAACAATAACATGAGTGCGGCGGCGGACGGAAGTTAAAATATGGGTAAATTGATACGGTGTGACAGTCACAAATTGTAGCATGTGTGTTTTTTTTTTTGGTAGCATTCAAGGAGACTACTGCAGACTCTTCTTCTTCTTCTTCTTACCTCTGACCGGGTATAGGCTATCCTAGTGTTTACTACCCTATACCCCTTTGAAAGGACATTAGCCTAACCTAACAACCTTACCTAACCTAACCTAGTATTATAGGTGGGGGCTGCCGCCCCCACACCCCCGCTTTGACTTAGATTTTTGGTGTATTTGTCTGTGAAGTGGGTATTTTTCAATGTGTTGATAACGAAAATCCTCCATGCGGACTATATGGAGAAAAATATGGCGAATCTATTGGTGCCTATTTTCCCTAATAAATTGTTTCTCATAACGTCGCACTAGTGTCCTTGAATATTATTTTTTTTTTTTTTGCATTTTTCTTTGATATACAGTGTTGTTTTATACCAAGGACTGCAGCAAATGAGTATTTACCCATTATCCAACAAGCTAAAAACACGGCCCCCACTAGTGGGGCAGGGCTATGAAGATCAGGGAAATTGCGGGGTAAAAGGGGAAAAATAGAGGTAATATGGGAAGAACTCTGAACATAAAATATAGAAAAGTAAGAAAACGTTAAAATGTGAATATCCGAGCCAAGTTTTGGCAAAAGTTGGCTCGGATTTGGGTATTTTTCAGAGTACAAAAACCCCAAAATTGGGAAAAAAAGTTGGCTCGGCTTTTGGCATTTTTCAAAGTAAAAAAACCCAGTACAGTAATTGAATTTTGAAAGTTGGCTCGAGTTTTCATGTTTTTTTAAACCCATTAAACCCCAAAATTTGAAAACCCGAGCCAACATTTGCCAAAACTTGGCTCGGGTTTAGCGATTTTTTGAAGTAAAAAAACACAGTAACCTAACCTAGAACGTTGGATACAAGCCATAACCCTTACCTACCAGCTAGTATGTGTCCCTAGTTTATCCCATACCTACCAGCTGATCCCTTGTCATGAACCTAACCTAACCTAAAAGTAATACGTGGATAGATGGATCGCGCAACTGTAAGGTCCCCGAGTAAGGTAGGAGGGAAAAAAAAATCTATAAAGCAGAAATCCCGTAAAACAGGACTTGTCATTATGCAGACAAGACTCTGTGTTTTACCCTATATCTCCCTTATAATACATTTGCGAAGGGTAGGACATAATATTATATAGGACTGAAGACTATTATATAACATACCTATAGGCTACACAAACATCGATGGGGCTTGTAAACTGTCACACCGTAAAATCTTACCAAAATATGAAATCATCGTATTTATTACCCATTAATTTCCGGAAGTTTAAACGGTATAATCCTGTGTAGCGGGAGGACCTGTACGTATATCTCAATAATTTGCTAATGTTACAATATATTTTTACATTTTACATTCATAAATAGTCGACTAATATACTAGGTTAGGTTAGGTTAGGTTTTGGTTAGGTTAGGTTAAATATATTGTTCAATGCTTCTTAGTATAGAGGCATCTGAAAAAAAGTTCCTCCCGCTACACAGGATCTTACCGTTTAAACCTATGCGAAAAAATCTTAATCTTTGCTACTCTGCCATCACCCATTAAGATTGCACTGCTAGCTAGCTGTGGTGCATAGGCTATTTTAGCGTTTTATTTTTGTCCTCCCTTATAGCCTAATACATTTTAGCTCTTAATGACATAGGCTATAGCCTATATAGCAATGATGTATATGCTCTACCGCACCTATTAGGCCTAAAAAGATCAATGGGCATTGGGCTAACTGTCGGTCCAATTCCAAATCATCAGTATAACCTAAAAATCTAGCCTAACCCTACACCCTACAGGCGTAGGGTAAATATCCTGTTTTACACCAGGGACGATTTTTACAAATAGGCCTATTTTTTATTTTTTTTCCTTGTTTTGGGGTTTTTTAGGTTTTTTTTTATGAACCCCATCAGAAAATGCAAAAAAATTAACCTAACCTAAGTTATCTATCCTAACCGAAAACTAACCTGTCTCGCCGACGGTCTAAACCCAGCTCACGTTCCCTGTTTTACAGTTTATGGGTGCGCGACGCGGCGACGGTCTAAACCCAGCTCACGTTCCCTGTTTATATTTTTTTTAGAGATTTAGGGATTTTTTTAGGCTATAGGCCTAGGCCTAGGCCTAAATTATTTCCGACGGGGTGGACATAAATGGCAAAAGTATATGACCTAACTAACATAGGCGGATAGGCCTATTTGTCTAAATAATATATCGATGGTTTCGACCCTGTGTAAAACTGGATACATTCCTAGGCTA
This sequence comes from Paralithodes platypus, assembly GCA_032716605.1. Taxonomy (NCBI): domain Eukaryota; kingdom Metazoa; phylum Arthropoda; class Malacostraca; order Decapoda; family Lithodidae; genus Paralithodes; species Paralithodes platypus. Next base: position 1,110,708 of record CM064488.1, read on the forward strand.
CAGTAGGCCTAGGCTAGTTTTAGAGCCTAGGATAGCCTAGGCCTAGCCTAGGCTAGCCTATATTTTTTTATTTTTTTATTTTTTTTGTACCCGGTAGCATAGCCTAGCCTAGGCCTAGGCCTATGGGGTATTCTGCAGAGCAATTTCTCCTCGGTGACGGGATTCCTAGTTGTTCTACAAAATTTCCAATAGCCTATAGGATAATAGGGCATAGGCTACGGCCCCGGTTCCGAGAATATTAAAACAAAACAAGTGGGGAGGGCTTTGAAGCTCAGGGGAAATGAAGGGTTAAGAAGTTTAACTAATAATTAGGCCTATGGGTAAAACTACATTGTCCATACCTTTAATAGTACATTACTACAGAAACTCGAGCTAAGTTATGTACTTACAAGATGCAATAAAGATATAAAATACGATAAACGAGGGTCAATCCAGGTCAGGTGAAGCCTTGAAGGTATTAACCCCTTCAGACTCATATGACGCAGAGGTTGCCAGATTAGAGTTCTCTCACTATTATAATTACCTCTCCACAATTAGTTTTCTGCCCACAGCTAACTCAAAGACAACTGCAGAGGTTGAAGTAACTAAACTAAAGGTTTCTAAATACCCCTGATGGTAACAAAGGCTTTAAAGTATCCCTAATAAGCTCAACACAGCTAACTCAAAGACAACTGCAGAGGTTGAAGTAACTAAACTAAAGGTTTATAAATACCCCTGATGGCAACAAAGGCTTTAAAGTATCCCCAATAGGCTCAACACAGCTAACTCAAAGACAACTGCAGAGGTTGAAGTAACTAAACTAAAGGTTTTTAAATACCCCTGATGGTAACAAAGGCTTTAAAGTATCCCCAATAGGCTCAACACAGCTAACTCAAAGACAACTGCAGAGGTTGAAGTAACTAAACTAAAGCCCGGCTAAAGGTTTATAAATACCCCTGATGGCAACAAAGGCTTTAAAGTATCCCCAATAGGCTCAACACAGCTAACTCAAAGACAATTGCAGAGGTTGAAGTAACTAAACTAAAGGTTTCTAAATACCCCTGTTGGCAACAAAGGCTTTAAAGTATCCCTAATCGGCTCAAAATCGCGTCATATGTCGGAGAGGATTAAGGGATAAGCCTTTACAACGGCACCATCACTCGAACGTCACCAGGTGAAGGTATTGAGGTGCCTTTACAACGGCACCTCGTAGCTACTTCCCATACCATCAGTGGTCTTCCACTACTAGCTGTTCCACTCACATGACTCCCATATATCTTTCTTGGCATTCTGTCTTCATCCATTCTCTGAACATGACCATACCACCTCAAAGTAGCCTACTTCTCTTTATCCACCCAACCACTCCACAATCAATGCCCAATTAAAGCTTGCTCTTCCATTCCAAAGGACTCATACACTTCCCTATTAGCCTACTTGACCCATCTAGCCTATTCACACCAGCTGCCATTCTAAAAAAGCTCATCTCCACAGCTCTCAGTTTGTAGAGGTCCTCGTCACTTGCTGTCCATGTCTCACTTCCATACAAGAGTGTTGGGAGCAGCACACTGTTTCTCAGTGACTTTTTCACTTCTTGGCTAACCATTCTTCCTTTGAGAATACTATCAAGTTCTCCAATTACCTTTCTCCCTTGCATTTTGTTTTTCTCTTTTATCTCTACTCTCCATTTTACCATATTTGCAATTTTTTTTTTTTTTTAAAGAGACCATGAACGGAGGAAGGAAAAACACATAAAACAAAAAGGTCCATGTGCCTAAAGGCATCCTCCATTCATAAAATGTTTGTAACAACTGGATTTAAACTTTTGTAGATTGTAAGTTTGTGGAAAGCAACTCGAGGGACGTGAATTCCAAAGAGTAGTACGTAGTTCTAGGGATAAATTAATTTTGATAAGCAAAAGTTCTGCATTGTGGAGGAGAAAGTGTAAATTCATGGGTGCTCTCAGCTGCCCTAGTTCTACGGGGAAAGATGTGGAGAGGCGCGCGGGCACAATTGAAGCAAGTTCCTCGGTACAATTGCTGTGAAAATATCTAGAATAATGCAAGGGATGCAACGTTTCTTCGTATGGATAATGTAGGAAGGTCCTGTGTGATTGCAGGGTTATTGATTAATCTAATAGCTTTATTTTGAATTTTGTCCAACTGCCTCAATGCAACCACTCCACTTCCACTCCACAGAGGTGAACAGTAGGCCTAATCCATCTGAGAACGCACATGACTTTTATATATTACGGCCAACTGCTCGTCAGTGAAGAATTCTCGAACTCTGTACAGTAGGGTGGTCCAAGAAGAGGGGGTAAAATTTCAAAGTGCACTGGTCCTTTCTCCACACCGCTGCTTTTTCTTTTGTGTTGCATTCCTCTCCTTGTGTGCAAAATTTCATCGCGATACAATGATATTTAGAGGTCGACCCATCATCTCGCTTTCTATCATAGGATTTAACCCGGAAAATATCACATACCCGAATTGGAGCACTTCCCGACATCACAGACCCAAATGGTGTTGATTTCTGAATTCTCCGGGGTTGATAACCCCATAGACCACATTTTATCAACTAAAAACTGATATACAGCTGTCTGAATGCTGAATTTCATTATTTGGTTTTCACAGTAAATTTTAGGGGTAGGCCATACCCTGGTTAGGGTACTTCTAGTAGAGATAAAGCAAAATGGTTCGCATTTTAGAACTCAGATTTACACATAGAAGTGGTTTCATCGACACTGATTTATTGACAATTCACAAAATATTGCCAAAAAAAATCGTTTTTCTATAGGAAAATAGAGAACTTGACATTCTCTGTCATATTTTGCAGGTTTTAGTAAATAAATGAAATATGAAAGCATTTCTATGTATAAATCGACCCTTCTGAGTTAAAAAATGCAAACCATTTTGTTCTATCTCTATTAGAAGTACCCTAACCAGGGTATGGCCTACCCCTAATTTACGGTATGAAAACCAAATAATGAAAATCAGCATTCAGACAGCTGTACAGGTATATCAGTTTTTAGTTGATAAAATGTGTCTATGGGGTTACCAACCCCGGAGAATTCAGAAATCAACACCATTTGGGTCTGTGATGTCGGGAAGTGCTCCAATTCGGGTATGTGATATTTTCCGGGTTAAATCCTATGATAGAAAGCGAGATGATGGGTCGACCTCTAAATTAAGTTTTATCGCCATGAAATTTCATAGGCTTGTAACCTATGGGTAATGGACAAAAAATAACCTTGTGGAGGAATAAAAGTATAAAAATATTTTTGGTGGACCACCCTACTGTACAGGAGTCCCAGTTTTTTAGAGGCATTCTTAGCAATGCTTCTAACATAATGTGTCCAGCTCAAGTTAGTAGTTAATGTTACACCGATAATGTCAATACTAGGGGAAGTGGGAATATTTACATCATTAACAAATATATGGGAGTCGGTGAGATTCTGTCGGTTAGAAAATTGAATGTAGCCTACTTGGTTTTCTGTGCATTAAAGGAAACTAGATTCTTTTGACCCCATTCATTAATTCTAGAAAGGTCCTGATTCAGAGAAATTGCAGTGTTTATTTTTGAATTTATAAGATCGGGTTGGGTGAAAGAATATTGGTAAATGTGAAGGAACTGTGGAGTGTTGAGTCATCTGCGTAGGAATGTATTGGATTATGAGTGGTAGATATGAGATCATTGATATGAATGAGGAACAGAGTTGGGGCCAAAACTGATCCCTGGGGAACACCAGCATTTATTGAGTGAAATTGAGAATAAAGGCCATCTACCATTACACGTATTTTTCTGTTATGAAGATAAGAAGAAATTAGTGGAACTAATGATGCAAGGCCGTAGTGTGACATCTTCGACAATAAGGATTGATGCCAGACTCTATCAAATGCCTTTGATATATTCAGTGCTATTGTATGTGTTTCACCATGGCTACAGATCCCAAGTAGGCCTACTTAAAATGTTCAACCTCTTTCAATACTTCTTTTTATCTATCTATCTATTGCCTGACGCTGTGATCCCCGAAGGGGTGGCCACGAATGAACCGCCCCCATGCACCTCTGTCCCCAGTCAGTCGACGCCCCTCCCCCCAACCAGCACCGCCTTCGTTCATGTACTTCCTCACTCCATCCTTCCACCTCTCATTCGGTCTACCTCTCCCTCTCTGTCCCTCCACCTCGCTCTCGTACACCCTCTTAGTCATTCTCTCGCTTTCCATACGTTCCAAATGGCCGAACCATCTCAAGTTGTTCCTTTTCACACTTTCCAGCACATCTACCTCCACACCACACCTCCTTCTTACTTCCTCATTAGTCTGTCTATCCCCCCACCTTCCCACCCATTCTCTGCATCTCTCCGCAATGTACCAGTACAGCCTCAAGAAGCTCCCATCCATAAAGCACCCTTCCGAGAGCGCGTAGGGCAAATTATACATAGAAAATCACGCATATTCCTTGGTTGCCACTCAACCCCCATGGTACCACCAGTCCCACCATGGGAATACATCCCACCCACAGTCCACACAGACCTCATCAACTCAACAACCAAGAAAAACAACTCGGCTGAGCTCAAGCAAGAGTTCCTCGAAGTCCTCCACACCCAGCACCAAAATTCCACCCACGTATACACAGATGGATCACGCATCAGTACCAGTAATAACAACAGCAAATCTGTGTCTTCAGCATTATGGATCCCAAAATTTCACCTTACCATGGGATGGAAGCTACCCAAACAAACCACAGTGTTTACAGCAGAGCTCTATGGACTCCTCCGTGCACTTGAGATCATCAACACCCTCCCAGTAAGTGCCTACACCATTTGCTGTGACTCCAAAAGTGCCATACAAGCCATCAACTATAACACCAAGACAAACAAGGAAATAGTATACCCTATGATCCAACTCCTCACCACCCTCCACTCTCAAGGATACACAATATCCCTCCAATGGGTACCCAGCCACATTGACATCCTCCATAATGAAATAGTGGATGGACTAGCCAAAGGGATGCACTCCTTCCACCTAACAACAGTCATACCCTACACCACAACCGACCGGACAAACATCCTCAGAGAAGACGTCCTCCAAGACTTCAAGGAAGAGTGGAAAATAACCATAGCTGGCACACAATACAGTAACATCAAGTCAGAGTGGTCAGTGTGGAAACACTCCATCTACAAGAACAAAGCCTTAAACACCGCGGCTCTCCGCCTCAGAACAGGACACACCAGACTGGGAGGGCATATGTACAGGATGGGACTGCAAGCAAATGAAAATTGCCCGTACTGCCTCACACCTGAGACAGTGGAGCATTATCTACTCCACTGCCACAGACATTACGGTGCCCGCACCCACCTCAGAAGTGTAGTAACCCAACAAGGAGGAACATTCAACATCAAGCATATCCTAGGTGGAGGAGACCTACCACAGCACAGTAAACATGTCATCGCATCAGCCCTAGGAACCTACATCAGAACAACAAACAAAATCACAAGCATATAAAATTACCATCCAACTGAATCTGTACTATACCACCACTGATCATCATCATCATCATCATCATCTCTGACCTCACCCTCACCTTGACTTGAATCACACAGTACACATAGAGCAGTACTGTACTGTACTACAACTGATCATCATCATCTCTGACCTCACCCTCACCTAGACTTAAATCACCCTGACCTCAAAAGACAACGACAAACTTACCCCCCATATACAGTACAGTAGTATAAAATCCACCTTTACTATCTCTCCTAACCCCTATTATACTAACAATTGTTCTTTTCACCCCTCCTAAAACGCCTGTGCAGTAATCTGGAGACACCACAACCCTCCAAGCAAACTGCACATTTAAACAATAAGAAGAAGAACTCCGCACACACTCCTTAAGTAATTCATTTCCACTGCTCTCACTCTTGGTCTGAGTCTCTCAACCAATGTCCATGCTTCGCTTCCGTAAGTCAGTGTCGGGATTACCACACTGTCATGCAAGGACTTCTTCACTTCCATACTGACCACCCTATTTCTTGTTACTGCTTTTAGCGTTCCTACAACCGTCTTCCCCTGTTGTACCCTCTCCCACACTTCTTCATCCATAGTCCCATCTTTACTCAACACACTGCCCAGATACTTAAAAGAGTTGACGATCTCCATAGCCTGACCGTTCAGCTTCACCTCATACTCTGTGACTTCACCCCTTTCGAAGACCATAACCTTGCTCTTCCCCGCATTTACCTTCAAATTCCGTTTTTCGCACACTGTTCCAAACTCATTTACCAGACCCTGCAACTCCCATTCATTATCACTCATCAGAACTGTATCATCCGCAAACAGCAGTATAGGTAGCTTCCACTCAATTCCCTCCCTTTTCAGCGATACACCAACATCCACTGCTCTTGATAGTATTTCTTTCATGACTCCATCCATATATACAGTAAACAACCACGGGGACATCACACACCCCTGTTTCAAACCAACATTCAGGTCAAAGAACTCGCTCTGCTCACTCTCCACACGTACTGCCGCCTTTGCACCCTCATACATGCTCTTCACTGCTTTCAGCAACTTGCCCTCTACTCCGTATATTCTAAGTACTTTCCACAAACCTTCTCTATCCACTCTGTCATAGGCCTTCTCCAAGTCCATAAAGGCAACATACACCTTTTGTTTCTTCTCCAGATATTTCTCCACAACACAATTCAGGGTAAAAATCTGATCTACACATCCTCTTCCCTTCCTAAAACCTCCCTGTTCGTCGCCTATCCATTTCTCCATTCTCACTCTCACTCTCTCAATCACTACCCTACTGTATACCTTCCCTACTACGCTTAGAAGACATATTCCTCGGTGGTTACCACACACTCCTCTTTCCCCTTTGCCCTTATATAGGGGGACTATTATGCCAGTCTTCCAGTCATCGGGTGCACTCCCCTTCTCCCATGCTAGTTTGCACATTTTCCATACCCATTCTATCACTATCTCACCACCATACCTCAACATTTCCCCACACACTCCATCTGTTCCTGGTGCTTTCCCCAACTTCACTCTTTTCATGGCTTCCCACACTTCTGACCTCCTGATCCCCACCTCCTCCTCCACTACTTCTCTTCTTCTCCCTCCCATACCATATCCAGCTATGTTTGCTGGCTCTTCATTCCTTACATTTAGCAACTCATTGAAGTACTCCCTCCATCTTTCGACTCTCTCTTGCTTCTCGGCTAGCATTCTCCCATTCTTATCTTTCACACCCTTACTGTTTCCCTTGCTACCTTCCCTAACTTTCTTGACTTCTTTCCAGAACAGTTTCTTACTCTCCCTCCATTTTACACTCAGATTCCAATACTTCATTTCTCATTATTATTTTACAACTTTTGTTGTGTCTTTCTTAATTCTACACTTTGCAATAAAATCTATAGTTTCATGCATTCGTCTCTCAAACACCATTACCTTACATTGACCTTTAACTTTCTCTTTTAGCATTCCAGAAATTAGGTGTGATCAACCGTCTCCATGGGTTCTTACCTCCGTAGAGCTTCTTGCTCAGTATAGGGACACAGTGCACCCATGTATCGAGTACTGTTCACACGTGTGGGGATCGAGGTTCCACCCATACCGCACTTCTCAAAAGGGTAGAGTCAAAAATGTTTTGTCTCATTAATTCACTTCCTCTTACTAATTCCCTACAATCTCTCTCTACATGCCACAATGTTGCATCTCTCACTCTTCTGCTGCTATTTCAATAATCAGTATTAGGCTTATTACTTCCCCCTTTGAGGGGCACCCGCCTTTCAACACACTCCCACCTCTACTCTCCAACTCTCTATATCCTAAGTTTGAACCGATTTTCCCAGTCTTTCTTCTACTCAACAAGTAAGGTTTGGAACTCTCTCCCTCACTCTGTCTTTCCCTCATCCTATGACTTAAACTGCTTCAAGCTCTGTGTGTCTAGACATTTTGACTCAAACATGCCTTGAATTTGGCTCTGTCAATCTTTCAACTTTGCCTTACAGTAGCTTACAATGACAATAATAGACAAAGATATTGCATACATTTATTTAAATAATATTAGTGTATGTATAGTAAATATTATTATGACATCATCATCAGGTTCAGATATACACTAACAGATATTATACATCATGGCTGGTCCTATCCAGAGTGAGGTTTCTCAGGTTTGGCATCCTATACCTACATGAACCTATGATAGTAATAAAAACACAGGTTATTTTTTCAACACACATACCTACACTCAGTTTCATATCATATGGCACTAAATTACAACACCCTTATCTCAATTACTCCTCTATTACCGACATTTTGAAACAAAGTGTGTTGTTAATTAAAGGCGGTGGTGCATGGGTTGAGATAAACATGGAATAATAATCGCCAACCTGCACATAATTATCTTGCAAAATGCAATGCCACCGAAATAATTATTAACAATGGTATAAAGGATTTTGTGGATCGTCTACACCGGACCTGTGACGTCATAGCGTAAGTCCACCATCCAGTCCAGGATGAGGATACTCCTGTGACGTCACTATGATGTCACAGGTCCGGTGTAGACGATCCACAAAATCCTTTATACCATTGTTAATGATTATTCAGTGACATTGCATTTTGCAAGATAATTATGTGCAGGTTGGCGATTATTATTCCATGTTTATCTCAACCCGTGCACCACCACCTTTAAGAAAACTCGGCAATTAGATAATGCCGAGACATAATACATTCGATTATACAGTACCATAAAGTATAGAAACATCAGTTGGGTAAGGGATTCAATTTGGTGCCAGATGAAATGGAACCGACTATAATGCCCCGCTCGTCAAATTCTCTCATAATCACAACCACACAGAATTACACCTACGAGATCTGGATTACATTAATACCCTTTTCATAAAGCTCATATTATGGCATATTATTAATCCCTTTAGTACTGGTGGACTCTTTTATATGATAGTCTGGCAATTATTAGACTATTTGATTTAGCTTAAGGAGGACGTTTACCAACTAAAAGGCTACAGACTATCTTAATTAGAGGAGCACGTCTCTTCAATAATCTCTAAACAATAAAGATCAAACAAAGGGGCCGGAACACCAGGCTTACCCCACTCCAACATCACATACAGACCTCCCTCACTATCCGATGCCCCGATTTACGATATAATCATTGTTTTTTAGGTGTTTGGGTTTTGGCTGGTCCATTTACCCCATTGATTTTAGGGTTTGTTATATGATTTTTCTATTTAGGATCGGGTTTTCAGGAACGTAACCCAATCGTAAATCAAGGGGGACCTGTACCATCACATCACAAGAACTTCTTCCATATGTGGATTTACATGAATCCCACCCAGTCGGGGGGATACCTCGACGACGTATACTGACTAATAAAACACCTAACAAAGCCACTCCAACAGCTTCCTCGCTCTCCAACACCCCTTCTCCCCTCTATACAGACTAATAACACTCACAAAAAAGCCACTCCAACAGCTTCATCTCTCTCCAACACCCCTTCTACACTCTTCGAAAAGTAGATAGGTGCCGTTGTAAAGGCTTATCCCTCCATACCTTGACCTGACCTGTTTTCTAGCAACTTGAGATTGGCCACTATATTCTGTCAACATTTCCGGGACTATTTGGCACTGGTAGGCCTATAGGTGACTAGACTGAAGGCAGAGTATCATTAGTTATTGTTGTTGTTGTTGCTGTTCCCCAGGCTGTCTGACTGAACAGCCCCTAGATCCCGAGCAAGGCCAAGGCCATAACCGAGCGCCCCCACAGAACCCTCCCAGCATTACCACTAAGAAAGCCCAGGCGAGGAGCTGTGGTTAGAGCGTGTAAGTTCTGTATGTGATATCCTGGGTTCGAATCCTGGGAGAATCACATGCTTTCATCCATTTAATTTGAGGTGTTATTAGTGTTAAGAACGATGATTAAAATATAATTATACAGATCAGGTCTTCCTCACTATCCGATGCCCCGAGTTACGATACTATTATAGTTTTTAGGTGTTGGATTTGGGTATTGGCTGGTCCGAGAACGCATCCCCATTAATTTTTTGGGTTTTCACGCATTCCCTGGCTTGTATCCATTCGTCCCCATTCAGCCAACTGTTTTAAGACGTTTATCTCCATCCAGGTGTCGATTTCTTCCTGGCGAGCAATAGCGAGCCAGCATTGTATGAAGAAATCCGGCTTCGCCGGAGAAATTTTTCTATCGAAAAATTTACAAATTTAGCTTGCTGTAAAAACAAAAATATATATATGCTGGCTCGCTACCGCTCGCCAGGAAAATATTGACACCTGGATGGGGGTAAACATCTTAAAACAGTAGGCTGAATGGGGCCGAATGGATACAAGCCAAAGAGAGAGGGAGAGAAAGAGAAAAAAAGCGAGGTGGGCTCCCTTAAGACTTTTCTCTTTGAAAAAAGCTATGATCTCGAGAGGCCGGGGTGTCGTGATGTAGGGCTATAGGGCGTAGGGTAATGACTGAATGATGCGTAGCATATATAAGTTTTGTGTTGAATTAATTTAGGTGATTTGTGTTTAAAAACATGAATAAATAATAAATAAATAAAATAAAATAAAATAAAATAAAAATAGGAAAAGTGGGGATTGGGCCTGAGCATATAGATAGATAGATAGATAGATAGTGATTGGGCCTGAGCATATAGATAGATAGATAGATAGTGATTGAATGACACGTAATGCATATAAGTTTTGTGTTGAATTAATTTAGGTGATTTGTGTTTTTGTCGAGCGCCAGTGAATTCTGCGGAAAATTGGCGCTTGTGAGAAATAAGTAACATGTTTAGGCCTATTATTATTATTACACAATTCCAACAATTATAATATAAAACTTGCAAAATAAACAAACCAAAACTTATACGAACACAGTAAAAAGGCAAAACAACTAATCAAAATCGCTATGTGCTATGTAGTTCTGTTTATTTACAAAATATCACACACCAATGTCGAACACAGAACCGCTAGATATTTCCAAGGCTGACGATCCTGGGTAAGGCAGAAGTGGGGGTAACTGTACACTCTGGAGCATAAATGGCAACGCACCCATCAGCACCAGTATCAAAGCCAAACCAGACAGTATAACGCTTGATAATAACCTACATGATTCAGTATCGAAGCCAAACGAGACAGTATAATGCTTGATAACAACGCACCCATTTGCCCCATTATCGAAGCCAAACGAGACAGTATAATGCTTGATAACAACGCTCCCATTTGCCCCATTATCGAAGCCAAACGAGACAGTATAATGCTTGATAACAACGCACCCATTTGCCCCATTATCGAAGCCAAACCAAATAGTATAATGCTTGATAATAGCCTAGATGTTCCATGACTTGGCTTTAACCCTTTTTGTACCGGTGATGTACTTTACATTATATTCTGGCAACAATTAGACGTTTTTGTACAGCTTAGGAAGGACGTCTACTCATGAAAAGGCTACAGACTATCTCAGTTCATCCTTTTAGCTACCATATATCCTTCCTAAGTTTTATAACAGTGTCTAAATGAAGCTGAAATCAAATAAAAAGGACCTCGCCGGTACATAAGGGGTTAAAGGTTCCATTATTCGAACTGGTGTAAATGTATATATTTTGAGAATTAAGAAGGCGTCTGGGCATTAGGAGTGTCAGTGAAGTGGACCCCAATGGAAATACGCCTAACGGCCTTATTGGGCTATCCTTAGTTGGAATTATGCAAGGCTGGTACATGTCATATTTGTAACATACTATGTGGTACCAACTCTGTAAATTGCTAACTGAATAAATATTATTATTATTATTATTATTATTATGTGCACGAGCCAACTTGGTTGGTTTGGACACATGGAGAGAATGGATGATCAGAACTGGGTGAAGAAATGCCGGACTGTGAACGTGGGGGGGGAGCTGCACATAGGGGTAGACCTAGAATGACGTGGGCTCGGGTAGTAGTACTGCGGTCCGATCTCAAAATAAAGAACTTTACAACAGAGGCAGTCCTTGACAGGGCCGCCTGGAAAGCTGCCATTTAGGACGTGAGACTGTAACCACATTCTGTGTGGACAAAACGGTCTTCAAACTTTTATGAATGTATGTATAAAACTCTTGTCGCAGCTCAGCACACTTTCCCACCAGGTACAGAGAATAATGCCATATTAGTAAGTACCTCACATAACGTGGGTAATGCCCTTCTAATACCACCGGTTAAACACTTCTCACATTCCTGCACTAATATCGTCATCACAGATACAGAAGAACCTCCCGTAAATTCACAAACTAACGAAACAAACGTCTTAAAACCTCAAAAGTAAAATGCTAAACATGAGGGAGAAGGGGGTCTATAAAAAGCGAGTACTACCCCCTCAATACCATAAGAGAGTTATGGACATTTTTCTAACACTATTTTCGTTTTAGTAATTACACACACACGAAAATCCATAGCAGAAATATTTTCTTGTTTTCCTTTCACAGGCAATTATTATTATTCTCGTACTGTTCACATACTGTTCTAAATGTTGTCCATTAATATTGTCCTATACTGTACAATGAAATAGAAATAGTAACAGGCATGATTCCAAAAGACCTTCCCGGGAAAAATGGACTATAGTGACCCATGGCAACGATAAGATTCAGTCCAACTCAGCTCATTAGGAGACCCTCAGAGGGTTACTCTTGGGCAGGTACGGGAGTTCAGGAGAAGGACTAGCCTAGAACAATCTATCAGACCTATCAACCTATTACCCCCCCAGGGAGTGGAAAAGAAGAATATGCCTCACGCATCCTACTGCGTGTCATACAAGGCGACTAATAGGGGGGGATGGCGATAGACTTGTGGACCAACAGCCATTACTATGCAATAAAGTCTATCTTAGCACTGTCTTGATATGGCACTGCCGAGGCTGGTGGGGTCCGGATAGGTGCCACAGGGGACTGAGTCTTACCTGGGCACTGTTTGGCACCACACCTGTGTCGGCAACAGTGTTTGCATGTTGGAGCAGTATGATTGGGGCAGGACTTTATTGTTCTATACTCCAAATTGCCTAATATACAGTAGAGTCTTGTTATGGTGCTGTCTTTTTGTAACACTGTTAAGGCTGGTGTGGTTGCAGATACTGCAGGTGCAAGTGCTGCAGGGGGACTCTGTTGAGTCTTGCTGAGGCACGGTTAGCACTATACCAACATCAGCCACAGTGATGACTTGGTGGCACAGTGCTGTGGCGGGACTTTATTGTACTACAGTAAACTCCAACTACTGAAAGGCAACCCCGTCTGAGCCGTTACAATGCATGTAATGGTAAAATGTCGCTAAACCATTGTTGTTGTTGTTGACCATATGACTGGCTGGTCTCTTGTTGGTCTCAGGTTCCACAGTCCTGCTGAGGGCCGCTCTTGGGTAGTATGATGTGTGGATGCTTGTTAAGACTAGGACAACCGGGTCAGATATGTGAAACAGTAACGACATGACTGGTCGGTCTGATGTTTGTGTCGGAGTCTACGGTGGAGGCTGAGAGGTCCTTCCTGCGCCCCCTGGACCATGACCTTCCAGACCGACCGGACCTTAACCCCGTCAGCACCCCAGACCGCCGCCGTGACTGCGATCGGCTGCGAGATGTTGCCTTCTTCTTGGACGGTGAGTGGCTGTGTGAATCGGACAGCTTTTTGGATGGAGAACGGCGTTGCGAGCTCGGCCGCTTTAGAGACGATGATGGCGAGGGGGTGAGTGGGGGTGCTGATTGGGGGGGATGGGGGTGAGGGGGGTTGTAGGGGGAGGGGGGATAAGGGGGGCCGGTAGCATCACCACCGCTCTCAGCTACACTGCCTGGGGTCGCTAAACACTCCTGGAAGATAATAGAGAAAGTGATGCAATAATATACAGTAGTTGGTTTTTCTCGATACTTAATGGAAAAATATGAAACTACTATATCTCTGCGTCGTATTAATGCAGTTTTCGTAATTAACAACATATTTCGCTACAAAATCTATGTTATAGCTGAGTAACCGAGATAATAACATGGCAATTTACCCTCAGCTGGAAAAAAATAGACTTATAATGATGGCCGAACAAGTCAACAACTATAGTCTGTTCATTCTAGGTTGGGCAGAAATTGTAACCTCTAACCTCTGTAACTCAAAAAGGGCTAGAGCAAATGATCTGTCAATTTCCTCACCTATTCCCTAGCCAAGTCTTCCTTAAACTCTAACCTCTGTAACTCAAAAAAGGGCTAGAGAAAATGAGCTGTCAATTTCCACACCTATTCCCTCGCCAAGTCTTCCTATGTGATCGAAATATTAGCTCGATTACTCTAGTCCTTTTTGAGTTATGAGAGGTTAGGGGTTACGATGTCTGCTCAACCTAGAAGGAACAGACTATAGGCCTTTTATACCAGTGTCACCCCTACCTATTTTGTTAGGTTAAGAGGGCCCACCTCGTTTTTTCCTGGCTCGCCCTCTCTCTCTCTCTGGGTTGTATCCATTCGGCCCCATTCATCCTACTGTTTGATGGTTGAAAGTGTTAGGGAACCATTACATATACCCTGTTTCTTTTCAACTGACGGTAAATTGAAAAGCTCCCATCAAGATTTCTTGGATATTTGAAATATTTTGTAGTGAAATACGGTGCTAATTATATAAACTTGGTCTTAATATGATGCAGAGACATGGTGGTTGCATATTTTCCCACTAAGCATCGAGAAATTAGCTGCTAAGGGATTCAATTTACCATCAGATGAAATGAAACAGATTATAGTTCTGGCTGGAGTATACCATAATAGGTTCGAACCCTGCTCAGGGTCAAGTGGGTTTGTGAGGTAGGTAGGTCTATCTATCTATCTATTCCATCTATTTGATCAGGCCCATTCCCCATTTGTATTTATTTCTATTTTTTTTTTTAAAGTAGGTAACCTCACCGAATTATGTCTCGTTTGTAACAAAAACAAACAAGCCTAATCCATACCACTGTCAACTACTACCAATATCTTCTGTACAGTACCACCTCCTGTACGTTGTCCCTGTCCTAACCCTTCCAATATTTACACTTACGTTTACGTAGTGGGACCCGCAGAGGGTTGCTCTCGGGCAGCATTATATGCAGGGGCTGTGCATGGGGACTATTGGTTGGAGACAGGATCAGGATTAGGAATGTAATGATTGGTGATCCTAGTTCTAAAAGAATCAAGAGTGGGACTATTAACTACATGAAATGGGAGATGATTCCATTCTTGGATGCTGCGGAAAAATAATGATTGTCTAAATGGTTCTTCTTTTAACCTTCATCTGAATAATCTAATCTAAAGGTGATCATACTGAGAGTATTAAGCTGTTTGGGTCATCGTCCATAGTGTTGGCTGTCTTAAAGTCCTCGGAGTAGACTGATGACAACTCCACATCTCCTTCACCTCCACGTCCTCCACCACCACCTCCTCCACCTTGTGTCTCTTCCTCCCCCTCCTCCTTCATTCATATATTTCTTAGTTTCCTCGCTAGACCTCAACCAAGCTTAATAAAACACCCCCTAGACCCCCTTTTAATATAAATTTGTAAATTTTTCGGTAGAAAAATGTCCCGGCCGAAGGCCGCTTCCTCTTAAAATTACAGGCTCGCTATCGCTCGCCAGGAATAAATTGTCACCTAAATGGCAAGAAAGGTCTTAACAATGACAAAGAAATGAGGTGAAAGGTCTCAAAATCGCCAAACTAATGGGTCGAACGTCATCAAATCTGAAAATTAATATGGTAAACATGAGGGAGAAGGGGGACCGTAAAAAGATGATCATACTGGGTCATCGTCCATAGTGCTGGCTGTCTCAAAGTCCTCGGAGTAGACGGATGACAACTCCACGTCTCCTTCACCTCCATCTCCTCCTTGTGTCTCCTCCTCCAACCTCACCACCACTTGGGGCGCTGTCGTCTCATCTGTTCGACTTGATTCTGAAAGTTGAAAATGTAAGACAAGTTGCCTATCAAAGTTGCCTTTTTGAGTCATAACAAGGAATAGATAATTATATATTGTGGTGATATTTGGCAACTGCCAGTGACATCCAAAGAGTATGTTTGAGCAGTCAACGATTGTGAAAATCCTAGGGCATGACGTTTCGGATAACATCGTCAATGACTGTTACCAATGAAAGTGCTGAAAAAACGATTTAATTAAAATGTAAAACTTGCAAACTAAACAAACCAAAACTTGGACAAAGACAATATAAAGGCAAAATAACTAATCAAAATTGCTATGTGGAAACAACGCTTACTAAATTAAATTTATGAAATAAAAGAACACAATCCACCACATAGGGTGTACATTACTACATGAGCAAGTTAATCTGTTTCCCAAGCAAACTTATCGCACACATAACAACGCACTATCGTCACGTTCAAGGAATTAGTCAGTTTGGGAAGTTGGAGCTACCGTAGACAATTCCAATTCTGGAACATATGGTCTTACCTTGTTCTAAATACCCACTGGCACATTACAGTCACTCTGAACTCAGCCATTGACCAAGACTGACCAAGGAAGGAAGCCTCTCTTGTATCGTTCATTACCAAGTCAAATGCAGGTCGTACATCATTCATAAGATGTGGCCCTTAACCCGGGAGCTGCGGGGAGACTCTTAAGAGTTCCCCCGGCGCACTGCGGGGAGACTCTTAAGAGTCAGAGAAAAAAAAAATCAACTTTTGACATCGAAAAAAAAAAAAAAAAAAAAAAAAATTTTTTTTTTTTGGCCCCTGGGCCATGCAAAATCTCAGTCCTCTACCTCCCCTCCTTCCCCACTTTCCTCCTCTCCTTCAGTTATCACCTATTTTCCCTGTTATTCCCTTATTCTGAGGTATATTTTCGTGCTAACATTAGAAATCCGATTGGAGGGTGTGGTCATCACTGATAGCAAGCGAGTGCAAGAGAGAGAGAGAGAGTATCGATCGACTGTGTCTTGGTGGCCTTGGGGGAAATTGGCGGGAAAGCAGATTGCCTCACCCATACATTATACAACTCGCGGGCTATATCTCCGATTTTGACCATCCAAACGCTGTTTTCACTCGTTTTATTGTTGTTTCAGGTTAATACCTTTATAATCAACCCATAATAGGCGCATATGGATAAGTATTAATGCTATTAATGGCACAATGAATATTTTAGTGACGGAAACACCTCAAATACGTCAGCACAGGGGGACGTTTCCAATTACCCCCATGCGCACTTCAGAGGTTAAGGGGGGTCACCTGGTTTTTTTTTCTCTCCTTTTTTCTCTTTCTCTGGCTTGTATCCATTTGGCCCCATTCAGCCAACAGTTTTAAGATGCTTATCCCCATCCTGGTGTTGATTTCTTCCTGGCAAGCGATAGCGAGCCAGCATTCTATGGAGAAATCCGGCTTTGCCGGACACATTTTTCTATCGAAAAATGTACAAATTTTGCCTGCTGTCAAAAAAAATAAAAAAAATATACTGGCTTCCTACCGCTCGCCAGGAAAAATATCGACACCTGGATGGGGATAAACCTCTTAAAACAGTAGGCTGAATGGGGTCAAATGGATACAACCCAAAGAGAGAGGGAGAGAAAGAGAAAAAAAGGGAGGTGGGGTCCCTTAACCCGGGAACTGCAGGAAGACTCTTAAGAGTCAGGGGGGAAAAATCAATTTAAAACACCAATTTTTTTTTTTTTTTTTTTTTTGCCCCTGGGCCATGCCAAATATCACTTCTCCACCTCCCCTCCTTCCCCAGTTTCCTCCCCTCCTTCAGTTATCACCTATTTTCCCTGTTATTCCCTTTTCCTGTGGTCTATTTTCGTGCTAACATTAGCGAGTTGGTAGCAGGGCGTTGTCATCACTGTTAGCAAGCGAGTGCAAGAGAGAGAGAGAGAGAGTATCGATCGACAGTCTCTCTCCAGAGGTTGAGGAAAGTGGTGGGCTGGGAGGTTGCCTCAGCCATACATTGTGTAACTCCCGGCCTGTATCGCCGATTTTGACCATCCAAACGCTGTTTCCACTTGTTTTATTATTGTAACAGGTTAATACCTTTATAATCAACCTATAATAGGTGCATATGGATAAGTATTAATGCTATTTATGGTAAAATAAATATTTTAGTGATGGGAACAGCTCAAATACGTCAGCACAGGAGTGTGGTGTCTCATACCCCCCATGCGCACTTCAGAGGTTGTTGTTGTTGTTGTTGTTCCCTAAGCTGCCTGGCCGAACAGCCCCGAGTCCCTGAGAAAGGCCATGGCCGCGATCGGGCTTTCCCACAGAGCTCTCATTGAGTGTAGATTGTGTTGTTGGCGTAAGTGGTTGTGTGAAATGCAGTCTTCTATGATGTGTTTAACCCTCTCACCACGGAAGGGCTCTTGAACGCCCATAAAAAAGCATATAACAGGTACCCGGAAGGCCTCTTGAACGGCCAGTGGTTGAAAGCCTGTGAGCTTCGTGTGCGAGGCGTCGGTCCGACGCATGTAAACAACAGCCGGCTGGACCGACGCCCCGCATCTCCGGCCACAAGAAGGAGAGCGTCGCTTGTTCGTGTGTGCCTGTATGTTGTTGTTAAGTATCGAAAAGTGGTGTAAAGTGGCTGTTTTGGCCATAAAGTTGTCTCCAATGAAATCATCATCACAGCTCAACCAGTTGACTTAGAGAGCTCTACTTAATGCCATTCTACAGGTAAATAACACAGCTACGCTTGGGGATGCGCGGGAATGCGGGAAGCAGTCTGATTAACGAATATACGGTAGCCTAGCCTAGACGTTTTTCGGCCAAAACACCCGGGTTTCGAGGAATATATATAATACATAGCCGGGCTGGAGGGTTAATGGTATGGGGTGCTGTGTTACATCCGGGCAGGTGTCGACAACGGAGTCATCCAGTCTCTTCTGATAGCTCAGGAGAGCTGGATGGTGTCCGCATCTCAGCCTGGCCAGGTGGACTCTGTCCTCGCGAGGAAGGGAGGATTCGGAAGGATGGATTTCGGGAGGTCGTGCATGCAGCTGCGTGTTGTCTGTGAGTGAGTGGATGGATCGGTGAGAGATATGAGTATGGATGTGCTTCTGGAAGTTGGTTCGGGGTGGGCAGGGAGGGAGAGAGGACAATAATTGTGTGTGATACCGTGTGCTGGGTGTTGTTTTGATATTTCTTGGTGTCTGTGGGTGTGTTGCCATGTAGTTTAGTGGGTGGTCTTGGTTCGTGGAGGCTGCTGCCAGGAATTGAGTGCCTCTCATGTCCAGATGGTCTTTGACTTTGAGGATTTTGGTTTCTTGATGTAGGTGATCTGTGGGTGCAGTAGCTGTGCAGCCTGTAATGATCTTCAGGGCTTTGTTTTGAATAGTCTGTAAGGTCTTATGATGTGTTTCAGCTAGGTTAGAAGCCCAGGCTGGGCTTGCGTATTCCATCACTGATCTTATGTATTGTTTATATACTGTGGTGGTAGTTTCTTTGTTGTGTCCAAATTTTGTGTGAGCAAGTGACCTGAGGGCGTTAAGTCTGGGTGTCAGTTTCTTTTTAATGTTTGTGGTGTGCTGTTTGAATGTCATATGAGTATCATATGTTACTCCTAGGATTTTGGGTGTGTGTGTATGTGTTAGGGGTGTGTTGTTTATGGTGAGTTGAGGGATGTATTCGTGTTCTCCTGTCCAACTTGTGAGCAGGGTTGCGGTGGATTTGGCTGGGGCTAGATTAAGTCTGTTTGTAGTGCACCAGCCATGTAGTGTGTTGAGATAGGGTTGAAGGAGATCTGTTGCTCTTTTTGGGTCATGGTGTGTGCATGTGAGTGTTATGTCATCTGCATAGGAGGCTAAGTTTATTTGGGGCGTATTGGGTGTAGT
Source organism: Paralithodes platypus (assembly GCA_032716605.1). Lineage (NCBI taxonomy): Eukaryota > Metazoa > Arthropoda > Malacostraca > Decapoda > Lithodidae > Paralithodes > Paralithodes platypus. The sequence continues at coordinate 1,130,499 of CM064488.1, forward strand.
TATATCGTGCATGTACAGATTGAAGAGTGCGGGCGATAGGACGGATCCTTGTGGGACTCCGTTTGGAAAGTTTCTGATTTTAGAGGACTGACCGGCAAAAGATACGTGTGCACATCTGCCTGCTAGGAAGTTGGCCAGCCACCGTTTTGTGTTGTTGTGCATGTTTGTGTTGTAGATTTTGTTTGTTAGGTTGTGGCGGGGGATGGCATCGAAGGCTTTACTAATGTCGAGTGTGGCTAATAGTGATCTGTGTGGTGGTCTAGCTGAATTGATGCCGTCGAAAGCTCTTTGTGTAAGGTCTGTGAGAAGAGTGTTTGTGGAGTGCAGTGGCCTAAAGCCATGTTGTGTTGGAGCTAGGGGTAGGTCAGGTGTAATTAGTTGTAATACTAGGCGTTCCATGACTTTGGAGGGGGAGCAAAGGAGTGTGATGGGGCGGTGCGAGGAGGGTAGCGTGGGGTCTTTGTTGGGTTTGGGGAATGTGATGATGATACCATGCTTCCAAATGTCTGGTATTGTGTTGTGTGAATAGCTGTAGTTTGATATGTTAGTGAGTGCTTGTATGCCTTGTGGTCCCAGGTGTCTGAGGTGTATGTTGCTTATGTTGTCTAGGCCACAGGCGGGTGAGTGCTTGAGATTGTTGATGATATGCTTTGTCTGGTGATTGGTGAAGGGTGTATAGTCAGGGTCTGTGGGGAATTGTCTCTTACGTCGGATGACACGTCGGTCGTCTTTGTGAGGTTTTAGGTGGCTGACATGTGAGAAGTGATTGATGAGAGTGTTTGCTTGTTGTTTACATGAAGGAGTAGAGTCTGTTGTTGTTGTTCAGAGGTTAAGTACTGAGGCTACTACTATCACTCATGTTAGACTAACCAGTGAGGCCGATGTATTTGAAATGAGTGATCAGACTCCGTAGGGCATGGGAAGGTGTGCGACTGCCATGTAGGATTTGGTTATTAATCCATGCAGTACCAGAGACGTCCTTTTCGTCATATTCTGCCAATTACTAGACGCTTTTATTCAGCTTAGGAAGGACCTCTAGCAATAATAAGGATTCAAACTATCTCAACTTACCCTTTTAACTACCACAGATCTTACCTAAGCTGCATAATATCGTCTAAATACAGCTAGAATAAAATCTAACACACGTTGCTGGTACTCAAAGGGTTATAATAAGCCTTATTTCCACATAGCGATTTTGATGAGTTCTTTTGCTTTTATCTTGTATCGTCCCAGTTTTGGTTTGTTCATTTTGCTAGTTTTACATTATCATTTTACACCATGCCCGAAAGGAGGGCTATGGAGCTCCGATCTTACTTTCAACCATCTTGACAATTTTACCAACACACCTAAACTTTGTTAGATGCTGAAAATAGCCTTCGGAAATCTTCACCCAGGGCGGGAATCGAACCCGAGACCCTTGGGTTACGAGGCAGACTAATAAAGGTACCTCACTTAGCCTGGTAGTCTAAGTGTATTTCCACATCTTGTTCAGCTTAGGCTAACCTATTTTCACTGACTTTACACAGCCAAAGGTATCTCAGGTTTGTGCTGGAATTTGCACAACCACCGACTACTCAAACATGCTTCAAGACGTCTAGCAAACGACACTGGCAGATGGCTTTCTCATCAGGATATATTTATTTTCCGAGTTATTTCATGTAAATCATATATAAAAAATCAAATATGCAACAAAATCTTTAAACTGAATAAATACCTTGGGCAATGAGGTTAATGCCATAAATAAGAAAGTGTATTAAAGTGATCAACAGTCCCCATTACAGTAGTACAATAAATACAGTAGTCTTTACATGACTAAGTTGAAAAAAAAAAAAAAAATTACCATCGACCCTAATGTTACTAAATAATTTGCCTGTGTGTGAGTGCGGAGAGTGAGGAAGAGTTGTCGTGGAGGAAAGGTGATGTGACGATCTGGTCGGCCTATGTTGTTGGTCGGCTGCTGTCACCGAGCCTACCCGCTGCCCTGCCGTCGATGCCCTGCCTGCCCTGCCCCGTCCTGAGAACTGTCGGGGTGGGGGTACTGGGGGGGATGAGGGAGGGAGGACTGGGGAGACTACCGGAGTGCTATCAGTTACCGGGGTCCTATGACACTCCCCTGGTGCACTCCCCTCTCGCGGCAATACAACCACCTAAGGGAGAGAGACAAATATATGTACGTATGTATTTACTCAGTCAGGCCCATACCATTTTTTTTTTTTTTTTTTTATTGCAAATTTACCCTGCACGGAAAACATTTATGGAACACTAAACCAACATACTGAAACAAGTTATTATTGTAAAGACATGTCAGTGTTATTTTATGGTTATGATTATATCATAATTGACAGAGATTTGTATGAATATACCGTACGAATAAATAAGTTCTCCCTCACTATCCGATGCTCCGATTTACGATATTATTTTAGGTTTTTAGGTGTTTGGGTTTGGGTTTCGGCTGGCCCGGGAACGCATCCTCACGGCCTTAAAATCTCAAAACTAATGGGGATAAGCATGAGGAAGAAAAGGGAGCAGAAAAACAGCCCATCTCCCCTTAAATACCAGGCTATAAAACCAACCTGCGCCGCTGGTATATCATCGGTGTTATGTTGTGGTGGTGGTGATGATTGTGGAGGGAGGTTGACGGTGGTGGAGGAAGGTGGTCGTGGTGGAGAGAGAGATCTTGTACGTCCTTCACCCCCACCACCTCCACCACTACCTCTATCGTCTGGCAGGTCCAGTTGTAATACGTCGCTCTCCTCGCTTTCACTTAGCTGTCAAGAAAAAGTATTCATATTAGTAGTAGTAGTAGTAGTAGTAGTATTTAATGTTGTTTAGTAGTATAGTAGTAGTAGTAGTATTTATTGTTGTTTTAGTAGTATAGTAGTAGTAGTAGTAGTATTTAATGTTGTTTAGTAGTATAGTAGTAGTATTTATTGTTGTTTTAGTAGTATAGTAGTAGTAGTAGTAGTATTTAATGTTGTTTAGTAGTATAGTAGTAGTAGTAGTAGTATTTAATGTTGTTTAGTAGTATAGTAGTAGTAGTAGTAGTAGTATTTAATGTTGTTTTAGTAGTATAGTAGTAGTAGTAGTAGTATTTAATGTTGTTTTAGTAGTATAGTAGTAGTAGTAGTAGTAGTATTTAATGTTGTTTAGTAGTATAGTAGTAGTAGTAGTAGTAGTAGTATTTAATGTTGTTTAGTAGTATAGTAGTAGTAGTAGTAGTAGTAGTATTTAATGTTGTTTAGTAGTATAGTAGTAGTATTTAATGTTGTTTTAGTAGTATAGTAGTAGTATTTAATGTTGTTTTAGTAGTATAGTAGTAGTATTTAATGTTGTTTTAGTAGTATAGTAGTAGTATTTAATGTTGTTTTAGTAGTAGCAGTAGTAGTATTTAAAGTTTTTAACTACTATAGTCTATTCGCTGTAAGTAGGCGAGAAATCATGATCTCTAACCTCTGTAACTCAAAAATCACTGGAGTAATCGAGCTAATAGTTCTACCATTTGGGAAGAGTCAGTCAAGAAATAGATGTGGAAATGTACAGCCAATTTGCTCTAGCCATTTTTGAGTTACACAGGATAGAGGTCATGATTTTTTGCCTACTTACAACGAATAGACTATACAGTAGTAGCGGTACTATTATTACTGGCAGACTGGTACGGTGGCGCTAATAAGTCATGTCTCAGCTGTCATTACGTTTAGCTCGCTCTGTGCTGTATTAATGTCTGTCAGATGTTGAATAGGGTGGGTACTGGGTAAGTGTAGGAAAATGGTTGTATATCTCACTCAAAAAGAAGAAATCATGTGTAAATATTGCTGATACCAATTATTGATAAAAACATAATTGGTGCCGAGACATCACTTATTAGGCCGACTGTACATACATACACAAATTTAAAGACCGAGTGCGCTCCACACGAAATGTGGTTCCGGTCTTATGCCCTAATGGTATAATTCATAATGACTGGAAAAGGGATTTATCCACTCTGGCTGACTAATGTTCCTGCTGCCCCACTCTCCTACGTATCTCTTCATTCCTCAATCTGTCTCTACGAGTAACTCCACACATACTCCTCAAGCAGCTCATCTCCATCACATCCAGCTTTCGTCTCTCCTTTTCCTTCAGAGTCCATGTAGATACCAAACTAAAATATATCGGACATAACTCCCTAATAATACAATAAATACCAAAGCTCCATCATTACAATATTATACTAATAATAAATTGGATACAACTCTCTAATAATACAATGCAATACATAAGCTGCTTCATTACAATAACAAATGATAGTCAAATCGGGTAACAAAACTCATCTAAAATATAACTCCATTCCACTACGAACAACATACCTAAATATAACTCCACACGTGTACAATTATAAAACTACAATAGAATAGAACTCGTAACATTACAATAATCATCTTGAAAGTAGAATCGGAAAACAAAACTCATCTCAAATACTATGGACAACAGACCTAAATATAACTTCACAAGCCTACAATTACCAAACTAGAATAGAACTTCAATAATAAACTTGAATTAAATACAACTCCATTCCCCTATACACAACCGACCTAAATACAACTTCACAAGCCTACAATTACCAAACTACTGTACAATAGAACTCTTAACATTACAATAACCATCTCTACAACTCCATTCCCCTATGCACAACATACTTGCTAACCTATTGAATGCTTAAGGGGAGATGGGCTGTTTTTTTGGTCTAGTAATAAATGTATTCCTTTATTTTTTAGTTTCCTCGCTAGACCTCCATCAAGCTTAAAAAAACACTCCCAAGACCCCCTACAAGATAAATTTGTACATTTTTCGGTAGAAAAATTTCCCGGCCATAGGCCGGTTCTTCTTAAAAGTTTTGGCTCACTATTGATCGCCAGGAAAAAATCAACTAAATGGCACGAAAGGTCTTAAACTTGACAACGAAATGAGGCAAAAGATGTTTAAATCGCCAAACTGATGGGCCGAACGTCACATAATCTCGAAACTAATGGGACTTAACACGACGGAGAAAGGGGACCAGAAAAACAGCTCATCCCCCCTTAAATATAACTTCACAAGCCTACAATTACTAAACTACAATAGACCTCGTAACATTACAATAATAATCTCAAATAAAATACAACTCCATTCCCCTATGCACAACCTACCTAAATAGTACTCCACAAGCCTACAATTGACCACTTGCGAGTTTCAGGCTATAAGGAAGTTGGAGCTGTAAACATTGATATAAAACAGAAATGCAATAATGATGTAGGTTTCTGATGGATACATTTTATGGGTTTATATATGCACTACAACCTTATTTTAGCTGGTAATTCTGCTAAATATCGATGTCTACGGCTCCAACTTCCTTATAGCCTGAAACTCGCAAGAGGCCAATTACCAAACTACTGTACAATATAACTCGGAACATTACAATAATGATCTGGAATTCCTCCATGGGTAGAAGGGTCTCCACACTGCCGGAGAACTAGCGGAACGAGAGCGGAGAGAAAAGATATATACTGTACAATGATAATAATGAACACTTAATGGTCACAATGGTACACGCAAATAGTGCTTTAATCGTTTCTGTGTATTCTAATTTGAATAGATAAGCCGAAAATTGTGTAAGGAGTAACTCACGACATAACCGTAGAACTTGAGGATGTCCATCTTGCACATGGGGCAGGTCCGGTGCTCCAACAACCACGGGTCCACGCAGTTCTTGTGGAATTCATGTCTGCGGAGAAAAGGATTATTGTTAGATATTACTTATAAACCATGGCCTGCCCTAGGGACTCGGGGCTGTTCGGCCAGGCAGCTTAACCCTCTCCGACATATGACGCGATTTTGAGCCTATTAGGGATACTTTAAAACCTTTGTTACCATCAGGGGTATTTAGAAACCTTTATTTTAGTTACTTCAACCTCGGCAGTTGTCTTTGAGTTAGCTGTGGGCAGAAAACTAATTTTGGAGAGGTAATTATAAGAGTGAGAGAACTATTTATTTTGGCTAATCTGGCAACCTCTGCGTCATATGAGTCTGAAGGGGTTAAGCCGCTGTCACATGAGCGATTTTTCCGTCAATTTTCCATGAGCAAGTTTTTTCTCGTTATATTTCGGGACTTTTTCACACTGGTATCGGTAACTAGACTGAAGGTAGATTATGTTAGGCGTCTGAATTCTGATAAAGTGTAATTTTTTAAGCTTCCTGACCACAATTGCCTGTAAAAATTGCTCGAAAAAAGGCTTGTGTGACTCCGGGTTTAGGGAATGACAACAACTCATGAACTGCTAGAACATGTGCAAAATAAAAGGCCGAGTTGAGGGAGGGGGGGGGGGGGGGCCGTAGGGTATAAAAGGGGGGGAGGAGGGGAGGATGTGGTATGGAGAGATGTCACTACTTTCTATGTATTACCCAAATTTCAGACATTTCCCGGCACTGGCATGGTTTTTGAAGGGTTGTTTTTACACATGTTTACATACCGTGGCTTCCGAGAGGACCCGTGCAGTTTATGGGTTAACATTCCAAACAGTTGTTGTTGTTGTTGTTGACTAATGAATCATGTATGTATAGGCTACCACACATAGTTTATTATTCTAAGCATTGTATATCTGTTTATGTTGCTGTAGGCTACAGAAGAGGTATGCCGCCCCACAACCGAATGTTGTGGACCCCTCATGATCTTAATTAGCACCAATCGACCACTTGCTAGTTTTGTTCTATAAGGAAGTTGGAGCTGTGGTCATCAATATTTAACAGAATTATCAGCTAAAATACGGTCATGATACATATATAAATACATAAAACCAAATTGATCATACTTTTTATCCATCAGAAACCCAAATTATTTTTGCATTTCTCTTTAATATCGATGTTCACAGCTCCAACTTCCTTATAGCCTGAAACTCGCAAGTGGTCAATTCTAGGAGGTAGGGCAGCACCTTTTTATTTATATATTTATTTGTTTTTTTGCCTATAAACAATTACAGATTATAATATTAAGGGGAGATGGGCATACTTATTTGTTTATTGTTTTATCTTTTTATCATTTTGTACGAGATTAGGAAGGATCTGTGGGAATTATACGGGTAATGACTATCTCAATTAACCCTCTTCCTTCCATATACCCTTCCTAATCTGAATTAAATCGTTTAATAATAGCCAGAAAACAGAAAAGCAATGCGTAATCGGATATTGAAGTGACACAAGAAAAGGAAATGGGCTGTAAATTCCCATGTCTATTCCCTGGCTGACCCTTCCCAAATGGTAGAAATATTTGCTTGATTACTCTAGTCGTTTGTGAGTGTTCAAGAGTTTTGGCCTAGTTGTTTGGAACAGGGTATAGGCCTAGCTATAGTTTACCATGGAAATTAAAACAAAGAAAATGAAAATAACAAACCGTATACCATAGAAAACTAATATTTAACAAGGGACACTTTTCTATTATATTATAGAAAACGAAAACTCTGAACATAGTTTACCATTGAAACTCAAACAAAGAAAATTAAAATAACTAACCGTATACCATAGAAAACGAATATTTAACAAGGGACACTTTTCTATTATATTATAGAAAACTAAAACTTTGGACATTGCATCTAGAGGTGCTGTTGTAAAAGGCTTATCCCTCAATACCTTCACCTTCTAATATGATGCATGGCCTTCAGCAACAACGTTCCTTAAAGTGTTGGGGCTTGTACTGAATGGTAAATAAAGAATATGAAAACAAATAACGAAAACTTAACAAGACAGTTTTTTAATTTTACAGTATATTATTATAGAACACGAAAACCTAACCGGAGATACAATTTGATCTTATCAAAGTGAAAACTTACAAGGGACACTTTTCTATTTCATTTAGAAAACGAAAACTTACAAGGGACACTTTTCTATTTCATTTAGAAAACGAAAACTTGCAAGGGAAATGTTAATTATATTATAGAAAATACAAACTTACAAGGTATACTATTTTATTTTAGAAAACGAAAACCTAACAGCTCTGTAGCCTACATGTCTCCCGTTCAACACACCCAGCATGGTAGAGTGCGGACGGACTCTGATACTTGGTAATGTTCGATACACACTGCTGGTAGAGTGCGGACAGACTATGATACATGCTTGGGTTCAATACACACTGCACATCATTCATTATCATAACAACGGATGGACTTACTTGCAGGGTAGAGTGCGGACGGACTCTGATACTTGGTAGGGTTCGATACACACTGCACAGCATTCATTATCGCCCGAGATCTCCTGTGGGGATATAGACAAAATTATTGCAGTAAGGTACCCAAAATCAGAGAACGAACCCCAAAGTTCGAATCTCGAAACCGCGAAAATATCACATTTTCGCGGTTTCGAGGTTCGAACTTGGTGGTTCGTTCTCCGATTTTAGGTCCCTTATTGTAAAGTTCCATTTTCGTGTCAAGTCCAGATCTATGATATAGCTTAACCCCTACTGTACCAGAGGATACAGTAATAAAATTCCTCCCCAGTCCCAAGCAATGTGGCCAGAATGGCAAGATAGAACAACCTTCCACCCCAATAGATGAAGGAATACGGACTCTCCCAGCCAGCAGAGGGTTGGATATAAGCTGAGAAGTGTTGCCATATCGAAAGCAGAGCTCAAACGGTCGTGGTACCAGGCACTGTCTGATACTGGCAGTTACAAAGAAAGTACATTACTGACGGCTCCCTGCCGTCGCTGGGAATGGGGAGTGACTTATCTACTGACGGCTCCCTGCCGTCGCTAGTATTGGACGGATTAAACATACAAAATACTAAACTAATTTACAAATACACTTATACAGCATATATCACCTTAAGCCTCTCCTAGAAATTAATTTACATTTACTACTACTACTACTAATTTTACTACTACTACTACTACTACTACTACTACTACTACTACTAATTTTACTACTACTAAGGTTCTAGTCTTATTGTTCGTTATGATAATGATGGCGGCGACGGTGATGATAATGATGATGATCATTAATGAGTTATTATAAATATTATAATTATTATTACTATTAATACTGACCTTATCACTAGCTTTGAGATGCTTGACTGGTATCTTATTACTATTAATACTGACCTTATCACTAGCTTTGAGATGCTTGACTGGTATCTTATTACTATTAATACTGACCTTATCACTAGCTTTGAGATGCTTGACTGGTATCTTATTACTATTAATACTGACCTTATCACTAGCTTTGAGATGCTTGACTGGTATCTTATTACTATTAATACTGACCTTATCACTAGCTTTGAGATGCTTGACTGGTATCTTATTACTATTAATACTGACCTTATCACTAGCTTTGAGATGCTTGACTGGTATCTTATTACTATTAATACTGACCTTATCACTAGCTTTGAGATGCTTGACTGGTATCTTATTACTATTAATACTGACCTTATCACTAGCTTTGAGATGCTTGACTGGTATCTTATTCAGAGCTTTCTTAGCGGCGTTGCAGAGGTGGCGCTGTGGAGAGAGAGAGAGAGAGAGGAACAAGTGAGTGAGTGAATGTGGGGTGCCGACTAATTCGAGGGTGCTGGCATGGTTGCAGCTCTTCAGGGACCTTGGTGTTATTTATGCCCAAGAGGGGAAAAGATCGAAGCAAAGAAACCACCAACACCAAGCACATTAGTTTTGAGGTTTTAAGACGTTCGTTCCGTCAGTTTGGCGATTTTGAGACCTTTCGCCTCATTTTGTTGTCAATATTAAGACCTTTCGTGCCGTTTAAGTGTCGATTTTTCCCTGGCGAGCGATAGCGAGCCTCAAATTTTAGAAGGAATCGGCCTTTGGCCGGGACATTTTTCTACCGAAAAATGTACATATTTATCTTGAAAGGGGGTCTAGGGGGTGTTTTTCTAAGCTTGATGGAGGTCTAAGGAGGAAAGCAGAAAAACCACCAACACCAACTTCAAACACCATCAACGGAATTGCGATGCTCCAGATACAGGAATATACCCCAGAGGCCCCTTGATTTTGGCCCTGTCACTCTTTCAACTCTGAGGGAGGCACTCACTATGTGCAGTTCTGCCTATTGTCTCCCTCACTCATATAACATATAAAAAAATAAAAAAAAATCTCTGACACCAGCCACCCCGTTTTCTACCTTAAGACCTTTCGTGCACTTTAGGTGTCGAATGTTTTCTTGGCGAGCGATAGCGAGCTTGTAATTGTGGAGGAACCGGTCTTCAGCCGTGACATTTTTCTACCGAAAAATGTACAAATTAATCTAGTAGGGGGATCTAATGGATTTGTTTAAAAGTTTGATGGAGGAAACTAAACAATAATTGAATATATTAGTAATAAATAGACCCCAAAATATAACCCCTATCCCTTAACCCGTGGAGCCCCGGCTAGTTTTGTAATGTTTGCGCACCAGAACCCGGCCGGTTTTCAAAAAATGGTTTTATTCCAGAAACAATAGCGAATGGGTTAGGAATGAAGGAAAAACCACGAAAAACCGCTCAAAAAGCTTAAAAAATTGTCCTACAGAGCCCCCGAAAACGGATTTTACAAGAGTAAAAAATTGAAGGCAATTATCCCAAAAAAACAGGTTATTGCGCGCTCGCGCGCACGCACGTGGACTTTGAGAGTTTTCAACCATCGGCACGGTTGCGTGGGATACGTACACAGTTCCCATACAAATCTGAGCCCTCTTGAGTGGCTACACCTGAGGTTACGGTCGGCGCAATTAGGGTGACGCGTCAGGCGCGTCTCTGGGGCTGTGCGTTACATACATCGCCGACGCGTCAGACGTGTCTCTGGGGCTGTACGGGTTAAGGGGAGGTTTTTAGTTGATTCCCTAGACTTTCATCAAGCTTAAAATTACTCCCCCTTGACCCCCTTTCAAGATAAATGTTTACATTTTTCGGTAGAAAAATGTCCAGGCCGAAGGCCGGTTCCCCTTAAATAACAGGCTCGCTATCGCTCGCCAGGAAAAAATCGACACCTAAATGGCACGAATGGTCTTAATATTGACAGAAATGGGGCGAGGGTTCTTAAAATTGCCAAACTAATGGGGCAAGCGTCTTTAAATTTCACAAGCAATGGGGCTAAACATGAGGGAGAAAGGAGTCAAGAAAAAAATCCCTCAAGTGGAAATCTCCCCTTAAGACTGCTTCTGGCCTCAACACCCGCCGCTTGGTGTAGTGACTAGCGTCTCGGACTTCCACCCAGAAGGCCCGGGTTCGCGCCCACGCTCGGCGCATTAAAGATTTTTCACAAGCACTGAGTTGTTACCATCCCTCATGAGCAAAGGGATGGGGTAGTAGTACAGGACCCCAATGGAAATATGCCTAATCGGCCTTATTGAGCTATCCTTAGCTAGCTTAGCATGCGCTAGCTTTAAGAACTATTATTATTATTATTATTATAGCAAGAGGATGAACAAGGAACGCGAGGAACAACTATTTGGTAAGCTTACACCCTCACTTAGATGAGGATAAACGTCTTGAGGGGGGATGGATGGGCCGTTTTTTCTGGCACCCTTTCTTCCTTATGTTTAGCCCCATTAGTTTTCAGATTTGATGATGCTTGCCCCATTAGTTTGTCGATTTAAAGACCTTTTGCCCCATTTCTTCGTCAATATTTAAGTGTCGATGTTTTCCCTGGCGAACGATAGTGAGCCTGTAATGTTGGAAAAACCGGCCTTTGGCCGGGAAATTTTTCTACCGAAAAAATTACAAATTAATCTAGGAGGGGGATCCAATGGATGTTTTTTTTTAAAGTTTGATGAAGGTCTAAGGAGGCAACTAGGAAAATAATTAATACATGCAAAAATCGCCCAAAAAGTGAACCATCTCCCCAAACAGTAGGCTGAATGAGGCCGAATGACTAAAACCCAAAGAGAACAAGTCCAAGGTGGACTATACAGTAGGTCCGTGCGGCATTGTTAACTCCTGTATAGTCCAAGGTGGACTATACAGTAGATCCGTGCGGCATTGTTAACTCCTGTATAGTCCAAGGTGGACTATACAGTAGGTCCGTGCGGCATTGTTAACTCCTGTATAGTCCAAGGTGGACTATACAGTAGATCCGTGCGGCATTGTTAACTCCTGTATAGTCCAAGGTGGACTATACAGTAGGTCCGTGCGGCATTGTTAACTCCTGTATAGTCCAAGGTGGACTATACAGTAGATCCGTGCGGCATTGTTAACTCCTGTATAGTCCAAGGTGGACTATACAGTAGGTCCGTGCGGCATTGTTAACTCCTGTATAGTCCAAGGTGGACTATACAGTAGATCCGTGCGGCATTGTTAACTCCTGTATAGTCCAAGGTGGAATATACAGTAGGTCCGTGCGGCATTGTTAACTCCTGTATAGTCCAAGCTGGACTATACAGTAGGTCCGTGCGGCATTGTTAACTCCTGTATAGTCCAAGGTGGACTATACAGTAGGTCCGTGCGGCATTGTTAACTCCTGTATAGTCCAAGGTGGACTATACAGTAGATCCGTGCGGCATTGTTAACTCCTGTATAGTCCAAGGTGGAATATACAGTAGGTCCGTGCGGCATTGTTAACTCCTGTATAGTCCAAGCTGGACTATACAGTAGGTCCGTGCGGCATTGTTAACTCCTGTATAGTCCAAGGTGGACTATACAGTAGGTCCGTGCGGCATTGTTAACTCCGAGGCGCGATGCCGAAATATAAACAAAATAGACTCCGTTACGGCCTAGAGGATAAATTAGAGTATATGCATGTGGAATTAGAGTATATGCATGTGGAATTAGAGTATATGCATGTGGAATTAGAGTATATGCATGTGGAATTAGAGTATATGCATGTGGAATTAGAGTATATGCATGTGGAATTAGAGTATATGCAGGTGGAATTAGAGTATATGCAGGTGGAATTTCATTAAATTTATATACACCGAATTTAACGAAAATCAGTTAATAACTTTGACAGCCGCCAACACTAGGGCCTAGGCTCTATAGGATAGATCAGCGTATATGCATGTGAAAAATAATTAAATTTGGTTCAGTGATAACCGAGAAATAGCCCTTTTTTTTATACAGATCGCTCTAACAAGAAGAACAACAACAAAAACAACAACATCGACATGAGTGGCAACTAGAGGTCCTCGCTTCGCACGGACCTGAAAAGCAGGTTAGTCCCCTTAAATTAAGGAAGAGAGGGGGGGGGGGGGGGGGGGGGGGGGGTTATGATTACACGGTATAAATGTATCAATGGACTGCAATGTATGGAGGGGAGGGGGAGGGGGTTATGATTACACGGTATACATGTATAAATGGACTGCAATGTATGGAGGGGAGGGGGTTGAGGTATAAATGTATGAATGGATGGGGAGGGGGGGGGGGGGGGGAGGGGGGGGTTATGATCGGTATAATGCATCACATGCATCAATGGACTGGAATGTATGGAGGGTTGGGGGGGGGGAGGGGGTTATGATTACACGGTATAAATGCATCAATGGACTGGAATGTATGGAGGGGAAGGGCAGGAATTTTAATCAGAGGACACACCCGGAAACTGCTGTGGATGGAAGGCAAGAAGGAGGTTAAGGGGAGATGAGTATAGTTTTTCTGGTCCCCTTTCTCCCTCGTGTTTAGCCCCATATTTTTTTTTTCCGATAAAAAAATGTCCAGGCCAAAGGCCGGTTCCTCTTACATTACAGGCTCGCTATCGTTCGCCAGGAAAAAAATCGACACCTAAATAGCACGAAAAGTCTTAATATTGACAAAGCAATGGGGCGAAAGGTTTTAAACTAATGGACCAAACGTTTTACATTTTTTTGAAAACTAATGGGGCTCAACACTAGGGAGAAGGGGGACCAGAAAACCAGCCCATCTCCCTTTAAAGTGATGACAATGCAGACGTAATACTCATGGTATAACATGTCCTCAAAATTAATGCAATATTCAGTATAAAAAAAAAAAAAAAAAAAAAAAAAAAAAAAAAAGCAGCCACTAAAAACAGAACAGCTGATAGTGAGAATGTCTATACACATCGATGAAATTAATCATGAATACATACACATTTCTTTCACACACACACACACACACACACACACACACACACACCCACACCCACACTCACACACCCACCCACACACACACACAATCGAGAAATGGAATGTGTTACTGGATATTATAATGTATGACAAAACTATTCACAACTTTAAAGATAAATATGATCAAATGAAAAATGCAAACATGACGAACTCATTTCCCGTAAACACACACACACACAAACACATACACACATATACCGTCATACACACACACACACAAACACATACACACATATACCGTCATACACATACACACACACACAAACACACACACACACACAGTAAAGGAAGTTATTGAAGTAATGGTCAACCTACATAACCCTCCTATCGACCTCTCTCTCTCTCTCTCTCTCTCTCTCTCTTTCTCACACACACACAATATATATATATATATATATATATATATATATATATATATATATATATATATATATATATATATAACTAATATACATATATATATTAATTAATCAGTAGACAAAGCATATACGTAATTATTGGAGAAACGGATAGATACATTTACATAGCTTTACATAGACACACTGGCCACACAGATATTACGATCCCTGCGAGGTGGCCAGGCCTTCATCCTATAGTAGAGATAGCAACCCTAAGAAAAAAGTGGAAGGAAAGGACAACACGAATGGGGCTAAACATGAGGGAGAAGGGGGTTCACAAAGATCTCAAGCCCCGCCCCTACGTACCATTTAGGGCCATTTAGGTGTCGATTTTTTCCTGGCGAGCGATAGCGAGCCTCTATTTGTAATTGTAAAACCTTTCGCCCCATTTATTTGTAATTGTAAAACCTTTCGCCCCATTTATTTGTAATTGTAAAACCTTTCGCCCCATTTATTTGTAATTGTAAAACCTTTCGCCCCATGTATTTGTAATTGTAAACCTTTCGCCCCATTTATTTGTAATTGTAAAGCCTTTCGCCCCATTTATTTGTAATTGTAAAACCTTTCGCCCCATTTATTTGTAATTGTAAAACCTTTCGCCCCATTTATTTGTAATTGTAAAACCTTTCGCCCCATTTATTTGTAATTGTAAAACCTTTCGCCCCATTTATTTGTAATTGTAAAACCTTTCGCCCCATTTATTTGTAATTGTAAAACCTTTCGCCCCATTTATTTGTAATTGTAAAACCTTTCGCCCCATTTATTTGTAATTGTAAAACCTTTCGCCCCATTTATTTGTAATTGTAAAACCTTTCGCCCCATTTATTTGTAATTGTAAAACCTTTCGCCCCATTTATTTGTAATTGTAAAACCTTTCGCCCCATTTATTTGTAATTGTAAAACCTTTCGCCCCATTTATTTGTAATTGTAAAACCTTTCGCCCCATTTATTTGTAATTGTAAAACCTTTCGCCCCATTTATTTGTAATTGTAAAACCTTTCGCCCCATTTATTTGTAATTGTAAAACCTTTCGCCCCATTTATTTGTAATTGTAAAACCTTTCGCCCCATTTATTTGTAATTGTAAAACCTTTCGCCCCATTTATTTGTAATTGTAAAACCTTTCGCCCCATTTATTTGTAATTGTAAAACCTTTCGCCCCATTTATTTGTAATTGTAAAACCTTTCGCCCCATTTATTTGTAATTGTAAAACCTTTCGCCCCATTTATTTGTAATTGTAAAACCTTTCGCCCCATTTATTTGTCAATATTAAGATTTTCGTGCCATTTAGGTGTCGATTTTTTCCTGGCGAGCGATAGCGAGCCTCTAATTTTAGAAGGATCGCGAAATTTTTCTACCGAAAAATGTACAAATTTATCTTGAAAGGGGGTCTAGGGGGTGTTTTTCTAAGCTTGATGGAGGTCTAGCGAGGAAACTAAAAAATAAATTAATAAAGAAATACAAAGACCAAAAAACCAAGCACGACCCCCTTAAGGGGAGGTTTTTAGTTGATTCCCTAGACTTCCATCAAACTTAAAATTACTCCCCCTAGACTCCCTTTCAAGATAAATGTGTACATTTTTCGGTAGAAAATGTCCCGGCCGAAGGCCGATTCCCCTTAAATTACAGGCTCGCTATCGCTCGCCAGGAAAAAATCGACACCTAAATGGCACGAATGGTCTTAAAATTGACAGAAATGGGGCGAGGGTTCTTAAAATCGCCAAACTAATGGGGCGAACGTCTTAAAATCTCAAAATCAATGGGGCTAAACATGAGGGAGAAAGAGGTCCAGAAAAAAATCCTCCAGGTGGAAATCTCCCTTTAAGCTTGATGGAGGTCTGTGGAGGAAACTATAATACATTATACAGATAAATATATTAGCCAATTATTAGCCCTCCTAACTTTCTCTCTCTTTTTTTTTTTTTTTTTTTTTTGTTGTGGTTAAGGGAGACAAAAGGCAGAACACGAGCGTACCTGCAGCCTGTCCTTGGCATGGATGTACCGGAACCTCTGTACATAGTAGAACACCAACCAGGCTAGGGAGATCACCATGAGGATGATGAACGATACGGAGACGAACAACACGGACGTTCTGGAAATAGATAGATAGAGAGATAGATAGATAGATAGATAGATACAATATATAGATAGATAGATAGATAGATAGATAGATAGCTAGATAGATAGATAGGTAGGTAGGTAGATAGATAGATAGATATGATGATGAATGATACTGCGACGAACAACACGGACGTTCTGGAAATAGATAGATAGATAGATAGATAGAAAAACATTGATAGTAATAATAATAATAATAATAATAATAATTCTTTATTCCAGACACATAAGATAGATACAGTATAAATACAGTACGACCTAATGGTCCATATCACATACACTTCTCGTCAGAGCACAGATAATAATTATACACAAAGATATATTAATAAAGACACAATAAAATAAAAAATACAGTAGGCCTATTTACAGAATAGAGCACATATCACATTTTGTCACAATATAACACAGATAGGCTAACTAAGGCTATTGCTCAATGTTGGTTAACACCTATTGCACAGATCATTGCTCATAGTTCAATTAGACCTATATATTACATTACAGTACATACTATGTGTGCAGCAGCTTCTGCCAGTGAGATATAATACGGGATTCATAGATATGATCACTAGACCAAAGAGCTACAATCAGCGTGTTACTGGAGGATTGCAGTCGCTGCGAAAAGCTGTACACCAGTCTCCTGATGACAGCCCGACAGCACTGCACATCCAACAGTGTGCACACCATACTAGTGCTTTCATATTTAGAGAGACCAATGAACATCTTGAGTATATTATGATAGGATGTACACAGACCATTTATGGTGGCTCTCTTATACTTCCACCACAAATGGGCCGTGTACATAGAGGAACAATATGTCCGGAACAAATGACTTTAGTTTCCCAATTACACATGTGGAATTTTCTCAAGATGGTGTTACCACGTAAATATAGCTGTCTGCGCTGACGGCCGATATCTGCATCATCTGAGCAATCGTTTGAGATAATGTGTCCCAGGTATTTTATTTTGTTTACTTCTTGAATAATTTGATTATTGAGTGAGAAATTTGGCAGTTTACTTTTATACAGTAATTTTGATCTAAATATAAGAACAGCACTTTTCAGTGGGTTGAATTTAACACAATGTTTACTACCAAAAGATTCACATATATCAAGAAGTTTGCTCAGACCCGCAGAAGACGGTGCAATAATGACCAGATCATCAGCATACATGAGATGGTTGATGATTTTATTCCCACCATAACATCCAATCTGCTCTTTATTCAATTTATCACTTAATTCATCCATATATACATTGAATAAGTAAGGTGAGAGAATACTACCCTGTCTCACTCCATTGGTTACTGTAAAGGAATCCGAAATAATGTTACCCCATCTTACATTAAATGTTTGATTGGCGTACCAGTACTTCAAGATTCTCAGTATATAGGATGGCACTCCCCTTGTTGCTAATTTATCAAACAGGATATTGTGGCAGACTCTGTCAAATGCCTTACTAGCATCAAGAAAGCATGCAAAAATAGAGATGTTCATTTTGATGTACCCATCCACTAGCTCCTTCAGAGTGTAGATGCACTGGTCCGTACCATGATTCTTTTTAAAACCAAATTGATTACTATTAGTTGAGATATACACTGAGATTCTGTCTAAAATGATTAACTCTAGTATCTTACTTACAATACTGGCAAGGGCAATAGGTCTATAGTTGTCTTTTGATGTAATTTTGCCAGCCTTGTCTTTAATTACTGGTATCAAGGTAACGGACATCATAGATTCTGGTAGGAAACCATGGATTAGAAAGCTGGTAAAGCAACTGCTGAGTTTCTCCAAGAGGAGAGTGGAGGAGTACTTCAAATGTTCAGCATATATACCATCAAAACCACAGGATTTGTTAGCATCTAGCCTACTTATTGCAGCCTTGATTTTTTCACTTGTAACTTTAATTGTGTCATATTTTTCTTCTTTGTTACACTCTGTTGTAGCAGCAATGGTATTTCCTTGGTGCCCAACAGAGTTAAACAAAGTTTGGTAATGTGTTTTCCAAAGATTGGCTATGTTATTAGTACCAGAGATCCCATCTACACTAACGGGTAGAGGTGTGCAGCTATTATGCATTTTTTTAATATCCTTCCAGAAGGCCAATGTGTCTTTGCTAGCAAAGTTTTTGGCCAATGCTTCTCTTCTTAATACATTTTCATTGTTTTTTATATATCTGATTGCATACTTGCATCTAGCCTTTAGTCTGGTGAACATGTCAAAAATGGGTCCCTGTCTCGGTTTGTTATGATCCAGCCATACACTACGAGCATCTCGGGATGCCTGGTATAGTTCTGAAACATGGTCATTCCACCCAGGTTTGTTAAAAGAGTAATTTTTGTTATGCTTGTGAAATACTATGTCACTAGCCTTAGTAAGACAAGATATAATATTATTGTACAGCTTGCTGACTTCTTCTCGATGACTAGCATTAACACAATTGGGGTCTTCACAGGTAATGGCATCCTCACTGCCAGGATCAAGCTCAGAAAGGAGAGTGTGTGTTAAAGTGCAAAATTGCTCACACTCCTCCTCGTCAAGCCCGCCCCATGGCAGTTTTGGATTTACACTATTGTTTGACTGGGTTAATTCTGGCGCTCTTTCCAAACTAGCTGTTAAGGTCAATGGGATATGATCTTCATCTGTATATGTATACTGAATTTCCATATTTGTTATCATATCATGGAAATCAGCACTAGCTACGGTATGATCTAGCCAAGACGTTGAGCCCCATGCTGCACTGACACATGTGTAACTACTATGAGGGAGCATGAGCTGAGAAGAGATAATTAGATCATGCTCACCACAGAAGTTAGTCATATGACTAGCAAACAGAGAGTTACTCATGTCCTTCAGATTAGCATTCCAGTCCCCTATTACAGAGTAGCAGGTGGTATTTAGTTCTTGTAAAAGAGCACTTAGCTCTCCAAGGCATTCCAGGTATTGTTCTTCATTTTCATTACATTGGTAGGGCAAGTACACACTAAGAATAACTACTTTCCGTTGGATATCTTCTATTTCTATACCTGTACACCATGGTAAATTTGTTACAAGTGGTTTAAACCCGGCTGTCTAAAGAGTCCCTCCACAAAATAGCTACTCGTGCTGGTGCCTGAGCTGCTACTAAACCATCCATAGCATCGGTTGTCGAGACCCCAAACCCATGAAAATGATCACAGATAGTACTGAGGTTACCCAAATCCTGTTTAAAATACCAAGTCTCCTGCAGGCACACAATATCACTGGTATTAAATACGTCTACTACATCAGGGCGTAGGAGAAGCCCTCTGTTGGTTTTAGGGAGCCCCCTACAGTTATAAGTAGCAATACGCAAATTGTTGGGAGATGAAGTAGACTTTATATCCATGATTAAGAGTTGTTGGGAGGGTGGGTTACCGTAGTTATAGAGTCCTCATTTGTTGATACCGGTACCTGTGCCCTACGTTCTCTCCACCAGTACACCATTAATAAACACATAGATAGATAAATAGATAGATAGATAGATAGATATGATGAACGACACTGATACGAACAATGCAGACGTTCTGGAAATACAGGATAGAACGACATTAACCCTCTCCGACATATGACACGATTTTGAGCCTCTTGGAGATACTTTAAAGCCTTTGTTACCATCAGGGGTATTTATAAACCTTTAGTTTAGTTACTTCAACCTCTGCAGTTGTCTTTGAGTTAGCTGTGTTGAGCCTATTGGGGATACTTTAAAGCCTTTGTTACCATCAGGGGTATTTAGAAACCTTTAGTTTAGTTACTTCAACCTCTGCAGTTGTCTTTGAGTTAGCTGTGTTGAGCCGATTAGGGATACTTTAAAGCTTTTGTTACCATCAGGGGTATTTATAAACCTTTAGTTTAGTTACTTCAACCTCTGCAGTTGTCTTTGAGTTAGGTGTGGGCAGAAAACTAATTGTGGAGAGGTAATTATAAGAGTGAGAGAACTCTATTTCTTATTGCTTATTTGGCAACCTCTGCGTCATAAATGCGTGAAAGGGTTAATAACAATCACACACACACACACACACACACACCCTGACCATACCAAAACAGTTTTTGTATGTATGTATGTTTGTGTGCATACGTGAGCGTTTGTGTATACGGACATGTGCACACTTACTGCATGTTCTTACGTTCCTATATATGTATGTATATGTATGTGCGCACGTACGTGTATATAATTATGTATGTTCTGTATATGAGTAAGTAAATAAATGTGTATATGTACTGTATATCACTTACTCTCATGGTTATTTTATGATAATTTGTATTTTACACATGCATCATTATTGTATTTATTTATTTGGTTTGTAAACTGAGCTTACCATCTTCATATCTGTACATCTCATGTTCATCCACTAAATTGTAAAATATGTATTTTCAGCTCATGAGGCTGCCATTCTTTAATAAACCGTTTATTATTATTATTATTATTATTATTACACACACACACACATAGATAGATATATAGAGATAAATAGATAGATAGATATTGTTATTAGGGTGTCCGGTAGCGTATTGGTTAGAGCACCTGGTTCACACTTTAAGGGGGCCCACTTTTTTTTCTCTCTCTTTCTCTCCCTCTCTGGGTTGTATCCATTCGGCCTCATTCAGCGTATATGTTTTAAGACGTTTGTCCCCATCCAGGTATCGATTTTTTCCTGGCGAGCGGTAGCGAGCCAGCATATTATACAAATGTTTTTGACAGCAAGCTAAATTTGTACATTTTTCGATAGAAAAATGTCTCTGGTGAAGCCGGATTTACTTCATACAAGGCTGGCTCGCTATCGCTCGCCAGGAAGAAATCGACACCTAGATGGGGATAATCGTCTTAAAACAGTAGGCTGAATGGGGCTGAATGGATACAAGCCAGAGAAAGAGAGAAAAGGAGAGAAAAAAAAGCAGGTGACCCCCCTTAAATTAGGTGAATATTTCGAATTGATACATATTGCCTTTATGTATTAATCCCTTCATTGCGGGACCCGTTCCGGAATGTCATGGCAATTTACTACAATTTACAGCCCCTTAAAGCCTGTGGAGAAGAGTGCAAGCGAGCGGAAGAGTGGCAGGCGTCCCGTCCGCTCTCCAGCCCGGCGGCTGGTGCCCTGAGTGAGAGCCATATCTCGCGAGACCTATGCAGTGCTGCCAAAGGCAAATGTAGCGCGACATTGCTCATTATTAGCAAATATTTGCCGATGTCTATGGTAGCGCTGCGGATGAACCCCGCTCACTATGAAGCTCGTTCTGGTGTCATTTTGAAGCTATTTTCATTTATGTTTTGGCTGAATAAGTTTCATTTCATTCAGACACTTGCTTAATCATTCAGGAGTGCCTGAATGAGCCCTAATATAGCGGAAATATGCCCGCAGCGTAAGGGTTAAGGTCAGTCAGGTTCTAAGAAATTATAATCTAATAAGTTTAAGCCATATGAATATATCTAATCATAATTATATTTTGTGATAGCCATTACAATAGATGATTAGATATCACCTATGTTCACCTATGTGGAGTTCGCCACTCTTGCTAGTGGCACCGAGGAGCACACCGCCCTTCGTTGTTGTTTGAGAATTGGTGCAGCAGACTATTCGAAGGGGCGGAGCGCTCCCCTGCGAAGATGGGTTCATCTGGCACTTTTTGTAGTTCGACATCGAGAGCTCTCTTGAAGTTGTCTAACAAGACGCCTCTCATTTCTCTTACTCGCCGCGGGAGTTTGTTGAAGAGACGTGCTCCTCTATGTGATAACCAGCCCTCTCGCAGAGAGCCCATAGCACCCCGATTTTTCATCTTGGGGATATCGCATTCCCAGCCTCTCCTATCACCGAACTTCATTGCTATTGGGGTATGTAGATTTGGTACATAACCCTCTGCGATTTTCCACATATATATTATATCTCGGTATTTATCATCGTATTTTCTGCGCATGCGTGTCGATACCTGCGAGTCTAAACTTTTCGGTAGTGTTGCCAATTTAGCTACTTTCCCGCTAGATCTATAGGTATATATTTCGATCTAGAGGCAAATGTTTACATCTAGCCACATGCATTCTAGCGATATTCTGGAGACTTGAACCATTGTAGAGCGATATTGTAGAGTTTGTGGTCTAATTCTAGCGATACTCTGGAGACTTGAACCATTGTAGAGCGATATTGTAGAGTTTGTGCCATTATTCTAGCAATATTCTGGAGACTTGAACCATTGTAGAGCGATATTGTAGAGTTTGTGGTCTAATTCTAGCGATACTCTGGAGACTTGAACCATTGTAGAGCGATATTGTAGAGTTTGTGGTATTATTCTAGCGATACTCTGGAGACTTGAACCATTGTAGAGCGATATTGTAGAGTTTGTGCCATTATTCTAGCAATATTCTGGAGACTTGAACCATTGTAGAGCGATATTGTATAGTTTGTGCCAATATTCTAGCGATATTCTAGAGACTTGAACCATTGTAGAGTGATATTCTAGAGATTGTGGTATTATTCTAGAGATTTTGGGCTTATATCTACTATCTAGCAGACTTGATTTGGTAACCCTGGCAACACCTAACACTCGCCCTAAACCACCAAACCAACTTCTAGCTAAGTCAACCTCTTACTACAATGCTGGCTCGCTATCGCTCGCCAGGAAGAAATCGACACCTGGATGGGGATAAACGTCTTAAAACAGTTGGCTGAATGGGGCCGAATGGATACAAGCCAGGGAAAGAGAGAAAAGGAGAAAGATA
Organism: Paralithodes platypus; assembly: GCA_032716605.1. Classification (NCBI taxonomy): domain Eukaryota; kingdom Metazoa; phylum Arthropoda; class Malacostraca; order Decapoda; family Lithodidae; genus Paralithodes; species Paralithodes platypus. Next base: position 1,153,804 of record CM064488.1, read on the forward strand.
AAAAAAAAAAACGGTGACCCCCCTTAATCCTCTTCAGTACAAGCCCCAACACTCTGTATAACGTTGTAACTGAAGATTATGCACTTATGAGTGTGTGTTCTTATGTGCAAACTGCAAACGCATATTACTTGTAGATGTAGCCTACGCAGTAAAAATGAAATAGTATGTGCTTATATTAGCATTTTCTTTATTGCCTCAATAAAAGAAAATGTATTTTTTATATGGATAACAATTATTATATTAAAAATATAAAAAATATTGGTATTTATCTTATTTAATTATGGCCGTTTCGAATGAAAAATACGTAGAAAAATGTGTTATTATGGAAATATGCAATTTTATATCATATTTGCTAGCTATAAATATATAACTTAAGGGGTTAGACTCAATAGACTGTGATGTATATATATTTAACTTCGATGTCTCTCTCAGATTCATTGTTCGTGATCTCTCACTGGAAGACGGTAGTATATTAATTACTTCCGTGATTTATCTAGATAAGCTTTGAGAACAGTTGTTGAATAACCGTTTGGTGAACTATAGACACAAAGGTCAATCATTAAATTGATACATTCGTTTTTTTTAATAAACTTATTAGACTATATAGGCTATTATGGGTTTCATAACTAAACTCACCCAAATGGTTAAGGCGACGAAAAAGGAAAAACTGCGACGGGTAGTCGAGTTGATGAATTCCATTGGGGTGAAGTGGGGTGGAAAAACAAAAGACTACCCTGATTTAATAGAATCACTAGTGGGAAAAATAAATAAACTTGAAGCAGATTTAAAACAAAGTGATAATGCCAGTGAAATATATGATGATTTCTCGAGTGTGGATTCTAATGAAACTGAAACCATTTCAGAATCAACTCCATCCCTTCAAAATATTGTAGCCAAACTAGAAGAGTTGGAAACATATAATGCGGCACATATAATGCGGCACATATAATGCGGCACATATAACGCGGCCTTAAAACATAATTCACTCATTTATTCCAAGCAACAAAATGAAGAATTGGTTAGAAAATTAAATAATGAAATTAATCAAAATGTTATTGATAAAGAACATTTTAAGGTAGAATTGCAAATGCTACAAAATAAGATTCGTGAAAATAGGTTGTTAATAGAAAAATGTGTGACCGAAAAAGAATATTACATGAAAATGTTCAGAAAAGAAGTTTTCAAATCAGAAGCCAATAAGTTGGCAACTGAGAATATTATAGCTGATAAAGACAATAACATTCAGGATCTGTCTGCAAAACTCTCGGACCGTGATCATTTGGTTCATAACCTTCAACGCTCATTGAATGTTTTGAATAAGAAATTTGTGGAACAATCTCAGCTTGTTACATAATTATCTAAGCAAAGCAAATAAAAGAAAATGACGCCGAAAAACAAAATTATGTGGTAGAAAAAGAAAAATATTTGATCGAAAAAGAAGAATTAAAAAACGATATTTCTAAAGCTAAATGTGATGTAAGACAAGATATTGAACTTGTTTTGGCTGATAAAAACAAAACTATTTAGGAACTCTGTACGAAAATATTGGACCATGATAATTCAGTTCATGAGCTTAATACAGTTAGTACTGCATGTGTATCAGGTTCCCCCTAACTTATTATCAAAAGATTGTATCTCAAGATAATATAAATATATTTAAGGCAAAATATGATGTTAACCCCACACCGGATGAACCCCACGATATCATTGTGGAGGAGGAATCGTGCGAGGTATTTTCTCTGGGCAAAATATTTAACCGTTCATACCAGGGAGAAATAATTAACCGTTCATACCAGGGAGAAATATTTAGCATAGATTTTGATAAGAATAAAATAATTATTGCGCTTCATAAAATATATATAAATATTTGTGAATAAATATAATGTAAGAATGGAATACAGGATTTTGTTATTTACTTTTACTTCAAAGGAATACAGTGTATTCATATTATTTAATATAATTATCTGTCTGCATTCTTACCACCTAGTGACCGAGCGCACTAAGTCACTATACTCTAGTCGCTTGACCCAGGTAGCGTGGGTTCGATCCCAGCTACCTGCCGGTGAATGTTCTGTCAAAAACTTTCCGGGCTGTAGAGGTTAGGTGTGGATGCAGCACCTCTGGGTTCCACCTGGTTCCCTGCCCACATCCTACCCCTTCTGGGGGTATGTAGGCGCCCTTGTGGCAGCCGGAGTCAAATTTATTGACTACTTAGGATAAGTTAGGTTAAGGAATTGTGTATTTTCAGCCTCATAGGCTGCCGGCTCGAAATACAATAATTTTTAATATTACAATATATATATATATATATATATATATATATATATGTTGACTTAGCTAGAAGTTGGTTTGGTGGTTTAGGGCAAGTGTTAGGTGTTGCCAGGGTTACCGAATCAAGTCTGCTAGATAGTAGATATATGCCCAAAATCTCTAGAATATCACTCTACAATGGTTCAAGTCTCCAGAATATCGCTAGAATAATGGCACAAACTCTACAATATCGCTCTACAATGGTTCAAGTCTCCAGAGTATCGCTATAATTCATGTGGCTAGATGTAAACATTTGACTCTAGATCGAAATAAATACCTATAGATCTAGCGGGAAAGTAGCTAAATTGGCAACACTACCGAAAAGTTTAGACCCGCAGGTATCCACGCGCATGCGCAGAAAATACGCTGATAAATACCGAGATATAATATATATGTGAAAAATCGCAGAGGGTTTTGTACCAAATCTACATACCCCAATAGCAATGAAGTTCGGTGATAGGAGAGGCTGGGAATGCGATATCCCCAAGATGAAAAATCGGGGTGCTATGGGCTCTCTGCGAGAGGGCTGGTTATCACATAGAGGAGCACGTCTCTTCAACAAACTCCCGCGGCGAGTAAGAGAAATGAGAGGAGTCTTGTTAGACAACTTCAAGAGAGCTCTCGATGTCGAACTACAAAAAGTGCCAGATGAACCCATCTTCGCAGGGGAGCGCTCCGCCCCTTCGAATAGTCTGCTGCACCAATTCTCAAACAACAACGAAGGGCGGTGCGCTCCTCGGTGCCACTAGCAAGAGTGGCGAACTCCACATAGGTGAACATAGGTGATATCTAATCATCTATTGTAATGGCTATCACAAAATATAATTATGATTAGATATATTCATATGGCTTAAACTTATTAGATTATAATTTCTTAGAACCTGACTGACCTTAACCCTTACGCTGCGGGCATATTTCCGCTATATTAGGGCTCATTCAGGCACTCCTGAATGATTAAGCAAGTGTCTGAATGAAATGAATCGTATTCAGCCAAAACATAAATGAAAATAGCTTCAAAATGACACCAGAACGAGCTTCATAGCGAGCGGGCTTCATCCGCAGCTGCTACCATAGACATCGGCAAATTTTATGCGGTTTTATTTAATCTCACATGCCTTCAAGAAAATATATTACCTCGCTACACTAACTTCCTATATATATATATATATATATATTATATATAATATATATATATATATATATATATATATATATATATATATATTTGAAGTTAGTGTAGCATATATATTTTCATATATATATATATATATATATATATAGTATATATTAATATATATAAATGTAGCGAGGTAATATATTTTCTTGAAGGCATGTGAGAGCTATTGCAGTAACGTTACAACCTCTACCACCCCACAACCTGCTCATAACTTCCGTTCTTTATTGTACCAATTGAATGACCGACAACGAAAAATTGCACGAGACATTGAATCTCTAAATAAACATTTAAATTAGAGGCTCGCCAAGACTTGCCAAGGCTTGCCAAGACAAAATCAACACCTAAATGGCACGAAAGGTCTTAATATTGACAAAGAAATGGGGCGAAAGGTCTTTAAATCGCCAAATTAATGGGTCAAACGTCTTAAGATCTCAAAGCTAATGGGAGTAAACATGAGGGAGATGGGGGACCAGAAAAAGCAACTACCTTCCCCTCAAGGAGGGTGACCTGTTTTTGTTCTGTCCTTTTCTATCTTTCTCTGGCTTGTATCCATTTGGCCCCATTCAGCCTACTGTTTTAAGACGTTTATCCCCATCCAGGTGTAAATTTGTTACTGGTGAGCGGTAGCGAGCCAGCATATTTTTCATTTTTGTTAGACAGCATGCTAAATTTGTACATTTTTCGATAGAAAAATTTCTCCGGCGAAGCCAGATTTCTTCATATAATGCTGGCTCGCTGTCGATCGCCAGGAAGAAATCGACACCTAGATGGGGATCAACGTCTTTAAATAGTTGGTTGAATGGGGCCGAATGGATACAACCCCGAGAAAGATAGAAAAGGACAGAACAAAAACAGGTCACCCCCCTTAAGTGCCTGTGCCTGGCGGAAGGAAACATTAATTAAGGGCCACCTTCTCCCTCGTGTTTAGCTCCATTAGTTTTCAGATTTTAAGACGTTCGCCCCGTGAGTTTGGCGATTTTAAGACATTTCGCCAAATTTCTGTCAATTTTAAGACCTTTCGTAAATTTAGGTGTTGATCAATTCCTGGCGAGCGATAGCGAGCCTGAAATTTTAAGAGGAACCGGCCTTTGGCCGGGAAATTTTTCTACCGAAAAATGTACAAGTATATCTTGAAGGGGGTCCTGGGGATGGAGGTCTAGCGAGGAAGCTAAAAAAAATAAGGAATACCTGAATTAATACCTGAATTAATACCTGAATTAATAGACCAAACAGTCAGCTACCTCCTACCTGGCCCCTACCTGGGCTGGGAGTAGGTCAGACAGAGGAAGGAAACGTTAATTAAGGAGGGGTGGCCTGTTTTGTCTGCTTCCCTTTCTCCCTCATGTTTAGCATATTAGTTATAGGAGGTTTTAAGACGTTCGTTCCATTAGTTTGGCGATTTTAACATCTTTCGCCCCATTCCGTTGTCAATTTTAAGACCTTTCGTGCCATATAGATGTCGATGTTTTTCCTGGCGAGCGATAGAGAGTCTGTCCCGGCCGAAGGCCGTGACATTTTTCTACCGAAAAATGTAAAAATGTATATAGAGGGAGGGAGGGGGGGGGGGGGGGAGGGGAGGGTGTTTGATGGGGGTCTAGGAAGCAAACTAAGAATCTGCAACTGCACCTGGTGACTGTGTGTGTGTGTGTGTGTGTATGTGTGTGTGTGTATGTGTGTGTATGTGGGAGGGGCGGGGGGGGTAGTGTAAGACAGACACAGGAAGGAAACATTAACCGGTCCGTGACAGCGACGCAATAACCCAATGTTAACCTGTTAACCCTTTCAGTACCAGCGACGTGTGTTATGTTATATTCTAGCTAGGCTATATTTAGACGATATTATGCAGCTTAGGAAAGATCTGTGGTACCTTAGTTAAGGGGAGGTATTTAGTTTGTTCCCTAGACCTCCATCAAGCTTAAAATTACACCCCCTTGAGTCCCTTTCAAGATAAATTTGTACATTTTTCGGTAGAAAAATGTCCCGGCCAAAGGCCGGTTCCTCTTAAATTACAGGCTCGCTATCGCTCGCCAGGATAAAATCGACACCTGAATTGCACGAAAGGTCTTAACCCTTTCACGCATTTATGACGCAGAGGTTGCCAGGTTAGCAATAAAAAATAGTTCTCTCACTCTTATAATTACCTCTCCAAATTTAGTTTTCTGCCCACAGCTAACTCAAAGACAACTGCAGAGGTTGAAGTAACTAAACTAAAGGTTTCTAAATACCCCTGATGGTAACAAAGGCTTTAAAGTATCCCCAATAGGCTCAAAATCGCGTCATATGTCGGAGAGGGTTAATATGGGGTGAAAGTTCTTAAAATCGCTAAACTAATGGGGCAAACGTTTTATAATATCAAAAGCAATGGGGATAAACATGAGGGAGAAAGGGGTCAAGAAAAAAAACCCTCAAGTGGAGACCTGCCCTTAAACGGGTTGGTTGAGATAGTTTGAAGCCTTATTTTTATTTCTAAGAGGTCCTTCCTAAGCTGAATATTTCTAAGAGGTCCTTCCTAAGCTGAATATTTCTAAGAGGTCCTTCCTAAGCTGAATATTTATAAGAGGTCCTTCCTAAGCTGAATACAGTCATCTATAGTAGTTGGCAGAATGTGATAAAAGGGACGTCCCTGGTACTGAAGGGGTTAAGGGGGAGGTGGTTTGTATTTAGCCCCGTTTGTGTGTTCATTAATTTGTTTAATGGTTTATTTAAGGGAAGAGGTGAAACGTCTTAAAATCTACAAACTAATGGGAGTAAAACAGGGAGGGGATCGAAATTGGCCCGCCCTGCACCTAATAGGGTTAACTGACTGAGGGCGGGTGCCAAACCCCGAAAGGGGTTGAAATAGGGGAGCTATCTCCCCGCCAAAGGCGGCTTTCTAGGGCCTTTCCTAGCTGATGCTGAGAGGATTGGGTTCTAGTCATATGGTGATGGGCTGGTCTATCAGAGTGAGACCTGAGCGATCTCTGCCATACCCATAGCTTACTCCGACTGTTCCTTTTACTTATGTCTTTCCTAGATCTCAAGTGACGGCGTCTTTTCCGTGGATTGATCTCCCAATCTACCAAGATTGGAAGCTAAAGCGTCACATTATTCCTTTGCCCCTCAACTTTCTCTTCATAATTGCTGAGGGGCACAGGGCCCTGGGTGGGGCTTTGGTTTCCCGGGCGTTTACGCACCCTCTCAGCCCCCCGCCATGGAGTGGCTTCGGTCACCCAGGCTTTATTGTGGTCGGTAGAGAGGGTTCTGTGGGGTCGCTCGTTTATGGCCTTGGCCTTGCTCGGGGCCTTGGGGCTGTTCGGCCAGGCAGCTGGGGGAACAACAACAACAACTGACTGAGTGCTGGGGGGGAGGGGGAGGGGGGGGAGAGGGGAGTAGGTCAGACAGCGGAAGGAAACGTTAATTAAGAGGGGGATGGGCCCCCTTCACCCTCGTGTTGAGCTCCATTAGTTTTTTTTTTTTTTGAGATTTCAAGACGTTCGGCCCATTACTTTAGCGATTTTGAGAGACCTTTCGACTCATTTTGTTTGCAGTATGATGACCTTTCGTGCCCTTTAGGTGTTTAGATCTTTTCCTGACGAGCGATAGCGAGGCTCTAACTATTATTATTATTAATATTATTATTATTATTATTATTATTATTATTATTATTATTATTTATTTATTTATTATTTTTTTCTTCACCAACTTCACCTCTAAACTCAATTAATGAAATCAACAAATACATGTGGTACTCCAAGGACTCGAACCTAGGACACTCAAGGACTCCAAGGACTCCAACTGGCCGGGACATTTGTCAGACTTCCAACTAGTACTATCCACACAAAGTACTTCTAACTGTAAGTACTAGTAAACTAAGTACTTCCAACTATCAGTACTGTCAGACTAAGTACTTCCAACTATCAGTACTATCAGACTAAGTACTTCCAACTAGTAATATCAGACTAAGTACTTCCAACTATCAGTACTGTCAGACTAAGTACTTCCAACTATCAGTACTGTCAGACTAAGTACTTCCAACTAGTACTATCAGACTAAGTACTTCCAACTAAGTACTTCCAACTGTAAGTACTACCAAGACTATGTACTTAGAATTAGTACTATCAAACTAACTACTTTCAACTAGTACTATCAAGACTAAGTACTTTCAACTATCAGTACTATCAAGACTAAGTACTTCCAACTATCAGTACTATCAAGACTAAGTACTTCCAACTATCAGTACTATCAAGACTAAGTACTTTCAACTATCAGTACTATCAAGACTAAGTACTTCCAACTATCAGTACTATCAATAAGTACTTCCAACTATCAGTACTATCAAGAAGTACTTCCAACTAGCAGTACTATCAATAAGTACTTCCAACTATCAGTACTATCAATAAGTACTTCCAACTATCAGTACTATCAAGACTAAGTACTTCCAACTATCAGTACTATCAAGACTAAGTACTTCCAACTGTCAGTACTATCAATAAGTACTTCCAACTATCAGTACTATCAATAAGTACTTCCAACTATCAGTACTATCAAGACTAAGTACTTCCAACTGTCAGTACTATCAATAAGTACTTCCAACTATCAGTACTATCAATAAGTACTTCCAACTATCAGTACTATCAAGACTAAGTACTTCCAACTATCAGTACTATCAAGACTAAGTATTTACAACTATCAGTACTATCAATAAGTACTTCCAACTATCAGTACTATCAAGACTAAGTACTTCCAACTGTCAGTACTATCAATAAGTACTTCCAACTGTCAGTACTATCAATAAGTACTTCCAACATCGAGTACCGTACAGTCGAACAAATAAGTCATGTCGCGGCACCGAGTATATTTCCATCAATAATTGGTATCAGTGTTATCTAAGGTTGAAGGGGGCAGTACTCGCTTTTTCTGGACCCCCTTCTCCCTCATGGTTAGCATATTACGTTTGAGGTTTTAAGACGTTCGTTTCATTCGTTTGGCGATATTGAGACCTTTCGCCTCATTTCTTTGTCAATATTAAGACCTTTCGTGCCGTTTAGATGTCGATTTTTTCCTGGCGAGCGATAGCGAGCCTCTAATTATAGAAGTAGGCCTAACCGGCCTTCGGCCGGGAAATTTTCTACCGAAAAATGTACAAATATATCTTGAAAGGGGGTCTAAGGGGTGTTTTTTTAAGCTTGATGGAGGTCTAGCGAGGAAACTCAAATTAATCGATAAATATATAGGCCAAAACCCAAGCCGTTCCCCCTTAACCCTTAGTGTACCGACGCCGGCCTTTGCACTACAGACTGGCATTTATTATCACACGATTTTAATTCAGTTTAGGAAGGCTGTCAACCAAACAAAAGGCTTCACTCCATCTGAATTAATCAGTTTAGTTACCCCTATATCCTTCCTAAGCTTCATAACATCTTCTATATGCAGCTGAATTAATCATTTTAGTTACCCCTATATCCTTCCTAAGCTTCATTACATCTTCTATATGCAGCTCAAATATATAAACATAAAGAAAACGTCACCGGTACTGTAAGGGTTAACTATTATACCAAACGTCTTAAAATCTGAAAACTAATGGGGCTAAACATGAGGGAGCAGGGGTCTAGAAAAACAACTCATCTCTCCTTAACCACTACACCACCGAGACAGTTAAGGGGAGGTATTTAGTTTCTTCCCTAGAACTCCATCAAGCTTAAAATTACACCCCCTAGACCCCCTTTCAAGATAAATTTGTACATTTTTCGGTAGACAAATTTCCCGGCCAAAGGCCGGTTCCTCTCAAATTACAGGCTCGCTATCGCTCGCCAGGAAAAAATCGACACCTAAATGGCACGAAAGTTCTTAAAATTGACAGAAATGGGGCGAAAGTTCTTAAAATCGCCAAACTAAAGGGGGCTAGCATCTTAAAATCTAAAAAGCAATGGGGCTAAACAAAAGAGAGAAAGGGATCCAGAAAAAAATCCCTCAAGTGGAAATCTCCCCTTAAAGATTAAGTACAGCACTACGATTAATATTAATTTATCGAATACTGGATATCAATTTAATTGGGTAGAGTAGCGCTAATAAGTCATGGTTCAGCTGTCATTACGTCTGGCTCGCTTTGTACTGTATTAATGTCTGTCAGATGTTGAATAGGGTGGGTAAGTGTAGGAAAATGTTGGTATATCTCACTCAAATAGAAGAAATTATGTGTCAATTTTGCAGATACCAATTATTGATCAAAACATAAGGAGTGCCGAGACATCATGACTCCATCCATATATACATTAAACAACCATGGGGACATCACACACCCCTGTTTCAACCCAACATTCAGGCCGACTGTACGACTATCGTTGTACATCACACTTACATGATAGCACAGTCGACGGTGTACATGTGTGGGTCACAGAGAGGGTTCTTCTGTATATACTAGGTGCCGATCCATGATTTATTTAACCGACTGTACACCCCACTCAGACACACACTACACTGTACTACTATCGTTGTACATACACACACTTACATGATAGCACAGTCGACGGTGTACATGTGTGTGTCACAGAGAGGGTTCTTCTGTACAAACTGACGACCGTAGCTAGAGAGAGGGCAACCCATATATATATATATATATATATATATATATATATATATATATATATATATATATATATATATATATATATATATATATTTCAACACATACATAGATAGATATACATAAATAGATAGATAGATTGATAGATAGAGTGAGTATGTGTGAGAGAGAATGTGTGTATACGAGTGTGTGATTGAGTTGTGTGTGTGTGTGTTTTTTTTGTTTTTCTTTTTCTATGTGGATGAGGGAGACAAAAGGCAAAATTGCCTGTGGCGAGTGCTTCCCCCAGAGTTGAAAGAGTGACAGGGCCAAAATCAAGGGACGTTCAAGCCAAAATGCCTGGACACACGGAGTTTGAAGCCATTTCAGTCACAGGAAGAGGGAAAGACTGATTCTGGGAGAGAGTTCCAGAGCTCAGCTGTTAAATAGAAGAAAAATTGAGAATAACGTTTCACTCTTGGGTTGGAGAGTTGCACCGAGTAGGAGTGGGATTGTGTTGCAAGACGGGTACTACGTACCCTACGTAGAGGAGGTGGTATACACTGAGAGAGCTCTGAGGAACATTGATTATTATAGCAGCGATAGAAAGGCGAGAGAGATGCAACATTGCGGGGAAGAGACAGAGAGAATACAAAGATTGGCGAGTGGACGTGAGTTAATGAGATAGACTACATAGATAAATAGATAGATGGATAGATAGATATATAGATAGATAGATAGTGATAGATAGATAGATAGATAGTGATAGATAGATAGATAGTGATAGATAGATAGATAGTGATAGATAGATAGTGATAGATAGATAGATAGATAGATAGATAGATAGTGATAAATTGATGGATAGATAGGTAGATAGTGATAGATTGATGGATAGCTAGATAGTGATAGATTGATGGATAGATAGTGATAGATATAGATAAATATATATAGATATACAGATAGTGAGCGTGACTATGTGTGTGTGAGATAGAGAATGTGAGAGTGAGAGAGAGAGTGTGTGTGTGTGTGTGTGTGTGAACAAAATAAACAAATACATTAGAGGGGAGGTACCCGCTTTTTATGGACCCCCTTCTCCCTCATGTTTAGCATAATACATTCGAGATTTTAGGCGTTCGTTTCGTTAGTGTGGCGATGATGAGACCTTTCGCCTCATTTCCTTGACAATATTAAGACCTTTCAGGCCATTTAGGTGTCTATTTTTTTCCCTGGCGAGCGATAGCGAGCCTGTAATTTTAGAAGGAATCGGTCCCGGCCGAAAAATGTACAAATTTATCTTGAAAAGGGTCTAGGGGATGTGTTTTTAAGCTTGATGGAGGTCTAGGAAGAAAATATTGTCCTAACAAAATAATAATAATAAAACAAATAAAAACATCCACTACCCCCTTAACTAAATACAGATTAACCGATACAATAATTAAATACAATAAGATAAATTGGTACATTTTTCGAGGTAAAAATGGTTCTCTTAAAATTACAGGCTCGCTATTGCTCGCCAGGCATATATCGACACCTAAATGGCACGAAAGGCCTTAATATTGAAAAAGAAATGGGACGTAGTCTTAAAATCCCCAAACTAATGGGCCGAAAGTCTTATAATCTAAAAAAACAAAACAATGGGGCCAAACACGAGGGGAGAAAAAAAAAAAAAAAAAAAAAAAAACCAGCCCACCCCTCCTTTAGCATCTACAGACAAACCAAATACAATAACTTTAGGGGGCCCACCTCGTTGTGTTTATCTTTCTCTCCCTCTCTCTCTTTGACTTGTATCCATTCGGCCCCATTCAGCCTACTGCTTAAGACGTTTACCCCCATCCAGGTGTCAATATTTTTCTGGCGAGCGGTAGCGAGCCCGCATATATATATATATATATATATATATATATATATATATATATATATTGACAGCAAGCTAAATGTGTACATTTTCCGATAGAAAAATGTCTCCGGCGAAGTCGGATTTCTCCATACAATGCTGGCTCGCTATCGCTCGCCAGGAAGAAATCGACACCTGGATGGGGATAAACGTCTTAAAACAGTTGGCTGAATGGGGCCGAATGGATACAAGCCAGAGAAAGAGAGAAAAGGAGAGAAAGATTAAAACAAAAAACGGTGACCCTCCTTAATACAATACCCCCAGTCCACACTTCCGTTCAGGGCAGGGGGGGGGATTTTCTGGACCCCCTTCTCCCTCTTGTTTGGCGCTATTGGGTAATATATCTTAAGACGTTCGCCCCATTTGTTTGGCCATTTTAAGACTTTTCGACCCATTTCTTTGCCAATTGTAAATCTTTCGTGCCATTTAGGTGTCGTTGTTTTTCCTGGCAAGCGATAACGAGCCTGTAATTTAAGAGGAATATACCTTCGGTCGCGACATTTTTGTACCGAAAAATGTACAATTATATATTATTACTATCGTTGTAATATATGTAAAAGAAATAAAAATAATAATAATAATAATAATAATAATAATAATAATAATAATAATAATAATAATAATAATATCAACAAAGTACCTGTTAATGTTGGTATTGGTGACGTGGTACTTGACGATCTGGCCGCGGGAGACACTGACCAGGATTCGAACCCCGGACTGTAGTAACCCCGCCATGGCCTGCCCCTCACCCTCCTCCAGGTACACTACTGACGGAGGGGGCGAACCTGAGGGAGAAGGGGGGAGAGGGTTAGTGGTCATAGATAGATAGATAGATAGATAGATAGATAGATACATGGATTGATAGAAATACATACACAAAAATATACCATATAGACAGAAGAGAAACAAAGTATGTATATATATATATATATATATATATATATATATATATATATATATTATCTCAATTAATCCTTTTAGCTACGGTACCATATATCTTTCCTATGCTTAACAAATCGTCTAAATGCAGCTGAAAACAAATAAAAAAAGACATCGCCGGTACAATCTCTCTCTCTTCGCCGCAATGTTGCATCTCTCTCACTATGCTATTGCTACTACAATAATCAGTGTTCCTCAGAGCTCTCCCAGTGTATACCACCTCCTCTACGTAGGGTACGTGGTACCCGTCTTGCAACACAATCCCACCCTTACTCTGTGCAACTCTTCAACCCGAGCGTGAAACGCTATTCTCAGTTTTTCTTCTACTCAAGAGCTGAGCTCTGGAACTCTCTCCCAGAATCAGTCTTTCCCTCTTCCTATGCCTTAAATTGCGTCAAACTCCGTGTGTCCAGACCTTTTGGCTCGAACATCCCTTGATTTTGGCCCTGTCACTCTTTCAACTCTGGGGGCAGTTCTGTCTTGTGTCTCCCTTACTCACATAGAAAAAATAAATTAATTAATATGCACAAACTAGAGTCGTGGTCATCTCCAATCACTTCCGTTCTTCCTACATCACTTCCTGGACACCTTAGCTTCCTCCTCCCTCCTCCCTCCTCCCTTACCACAGAACTTCCTCCACCAACACGGAACCAGAACCCGTAAACAAAATAAAAATAAACGGGCGGGCGACATCTGGCAACCCCTCCCAACCTTGACGTCTCCGGACCCGTTTGCTCGTTCGGCGGAGATACAGTTCGCCACTTTCCCTTCCCACGAGCCGAATAATCACCTTTGAACCACAATAACTATATAAAACATTATACAATAAAACCAAATAATAAAACCGGGCTAAATCTACGTCAAAATCGGTTTAAAATCGGGCTTGAGGTGGTTTGTGTCGAAGTGTCCGCGGCGCCGAGTTGTCCAGTTCGTGTTTTTGCCGCAAGTGTAGCGCCAGGCAAGTTTTAGTTTGATTTGTTTCTTGTTTGTCTTGCGCGACCACCTATTATGTAAAAGGCTAGACACCACCGCTGCCTCCCGTAACCCTATCGGTACCATGACGTCATTATAATCTATGGTTATATTTAAGGAGGGTCACCTGCTTGTTTTCTCTCCTTTTCTCTCTTTCTCTAGCTTGTATCCATTCGGTCCAATTCAGCCAACTGTTTTAATACGTTTATCCCCATCCAGGTGTCGATTTCTTCCTGGCGAGCGATAGCGAGCTAGCATTGTATGGAGAAATCCGGCTTCGCCGGAGAAATTTTTCTATCGAAAAATTTACAAATTTAGCCTGCTGTCAAAACAAAAATAAATATATGCTGGCTCGCTATCGCTCGCCAGGAAAATATTGACACCTGGATGAGGGTAAACGTCTTAAAACAGTAGGCTGAATGAGGCCGAATGGATACAAGCCAAAGAGAGAGGGAGAGAAAGATAAAATAAAAGCGAAGTGGGCTCCCTTAACCCTATCGGTACCATGACGTCAGTTTATATACTTAACTAGGGCTATATCTAGACGACTTAACTAGGGCTATATCTAGACGACTTAACTAGGGCTATATCTAGACGACTTTATTCAGTTTAGGAAGGACCAGTAGGAGGGTAATGACTGTAACCCTTTCAATATAGGATGCCGCATTTCTGTCCTGATTTATGGGTTATTATTAGATGATTGCATTCAGCTTAGGAAGGTTGTATGGAAGGCAAGATACATTAGAGGTAATTTAGGTGTGTTGGAAAGTAGTGTGTTTGTGAGAGTTAGCTGGATTATGTGTGTGTAGGTGAGGCACACATAAAAACAGTGAGGGAAGCCAGTCATATGAAACAGGAGTTCCAGCAACTCCTGTTTCATATGCCCCTGGGTACTGCCCCGCTCGATTGGCGCCTACGATCTCCCCACACAAATAAATATGTATACTAAATATTTATAATATAAAATAGGTATATATTATGCAATCATTGGGGGCAGGGGGTTAGGAATCCTCCTCCCCTTGTACAATTTTCCTACTAAATGAGACGGAGAAAGGGGCGAGGGAACGCGAAAATGGTCCCGGACCCTAAGAATTGGAACTTTACAGGTTTCTATTTGGGCTCTGTCTCGAGTCGGCCAATACCCCGGCAATGGGTTAAGGGGGGATTTCCACTTGAGGGATTTTTTACTGAACTCCTTTCTCATTCAGGTTTAGCCCCATTGATTTTGAGATTTTAAGACGTTCGCTCCATTAGTTTGGCGATTTTAGGAACTTTCGCCCCATTTCTGTCAATTTTAAGATCTTTCGTGTCATTTAGGGGTCAATTTTTTCCTGGCGAGCGATAGCGAGCCTGTAATTAAAATGTAAAACTTGCAAACTAAACAAACCAAAATTGGGACAAGGACAATATAAAGTCAAATTAAATTATCAAAATCGCTATGTGGAAACAACGCTTACTAAAATGAAAAATATTAAATAAAAGAACACAATCCACCACATAGGGTGTACATCACTACATGAGCAAGTTAATCTGTTTCCCAAGCAAACCAATCGCACATATAACAACGCACTATCGTCACGTTAAAGGAAGTAGTCAAGTTTGGGAAGTCCGGGACGTTCTGGCAAATTTTACTAAACTCTGCATGAATAAAGAAACTACATGTTAAATGTCAAAATATTATTTAAAATCAAATTTGCAACATGACAAGACATTAAAATAGTACAAAATACAGATATTGATAAGATATCTAAGATATCTAAGAAGATATTTAAGAGGAACCGGCCTTCGGCCGGAACATTTTTCTACCAAAAAATGTACAAATTTATCTTGAAAGAGGGTCTAGAGGGTGTAATTTTAAGCTTGATGGAGGTCTAGGGAACAAACTATAAACCTGCCCTTAAGTGCCTAAGTATATACATACATGCAATCATTGGGTATATTGATGGTGATACACCTTTCTATCCATGTATCAGATAGGTTTATAACTCACAATAACCTAATCTAACCTAACCTAGCCTAACCTAACCTAGCCTAGCCTAACCTAACCTAACCTAGCCTAACCTAACCTAACCTAACCTAGCCTAACCTAACCTAACCTAACCTAGCCTAGCCTAACCTAACCTAACCTAACCTAACCTAGCCTAACCTAACCTAGCCTAGCCTAGCCTAACCTAACCTAGCCTAGCCTAACCTAGCCTAACCTAACCTAGCCTAGCCTAGCCTAACCTAACCTAGCCTAGCCTAACCTAACCTAACCTAACCTAACCTAACCTAGCCTAGCCTAGCCTAACCTAGCCTAACCTAACCTAGCCTTGCCTAGCCTAGCCTAGCCTAACCTAACCTAACCTAACCTAACCTAACCTAACCTAACCTAGCCTAGCCTAGCCTAGCCTAACCTAACCTAGCCTAGCCTAGCCTAGCCTAGCCTAACCTAACCTAACCTAACCTAACCTAACCTAACCTAACCTAACCTAACCTAGCCTAGCCTAGCCTAACCTAACCTAGCCTAGCCTAGCCTAACCTAACCTAGCCTAACCTAACCTAACCTAACCTAGGGGAGGTGTGGTGGAGTGGTCTTGCCACTGGCCTGGTAATCCAAAGGTCCCGGGTTCAAATCCCGATGTATCAATGGGAAGATATTATTGGGATGGAATTTGTGCTGTACCTAGTATCAGTGCATTACCACAAGCCCACCGAAACGTCAATAAAATACCCTCATTGTTCCCTGATTAAATAGCACTGTATGAATATTCCCATATTCAAAATATGCTATAGGGGTGCAATGCCTGGTGAGTTATCTGCTCAACAGGTGGCGTTGTGTGTGTGTAAGTGTGAGAGTCCCGAGTGTAGGGTGAGACAGTGAAGCACGGGAACGAGGTGGCTTCAGAGATGGGGTCGTTTCGGGCCATGAGTGAGCACCGTGCCTCATGTGAAGGCAAGATGGCAGGTGCTCGTTGTACTCTAACGGTGCTTCACACATGTCCCACTCCCTAGACTGGAACAAGACCTCACGGGCTTCACTGTTCATTGTAAAGCGGTGAATGTTAAGGCTCTCAGCCTATGCCCGAGAGGAAGTAAGTTGGAATATAGAAAAAAAAAAAAAAAAAAAAAAAACCTAACCTAACCTAACCAAACCAAACCAAACCAAACCAAACCTAACCTAACCTAACCTAACCAAACCTAACCTAACCTAACCAACCTAACCTAACCTAACCTAACCAACCTAACCTAACCTAACCTAACCTAACCTAGACAAAATGTATTACTTTATATTTTGTTAAACCCTTTTCATTTCTATTATAATTTGTATTATTTTAATTATTATTATAATTACCATATTACACTTACAATAACTTGCTGCGTTATTAACTACCGTATGGTAAATTGAGTTTGATTAATAATATGGATATAACAAAATAGAAAAATATTGATGAACTACAACCCCTCTACCTTAAGGGGAGGTATTTAGTTTGTTCCCTAGACCTCCATCAAGCTTAAAATTACACCCCCTTGAGTCCCTTTCAAGATAAATTTGTACATTTTTCGGTAGAAAAATGTCCCGGCCGAAGGCCGAACTCTTAAGTTACAGGCTCGCTATCGCTCGCCAGGATAAAATCGACACCTACATGGCACGAAAGGTCTTAAAATTGACAGAAATGGGTTGAAAGTTCTTAAAATCTTCAAAATAATGGGGCAAACGTCTTAAAATTAGAAAAACAATGAGGTTAAACATGAGGGAGAAAGGAGTCGAGAAAAAAAATCCCTCAAGTGGAAATCTCCCCTTAACATATAACATAATTATAGCAATACTGTATCTCTCTCTCTCTCTATATATATATATATATATATATATATATATATATATATATATATATATATATATATACCACAAAACACACTATAACAACATGCAAAGAGTATAAGTAAACAAAGCGAAGATCACAATAATTAAAAAAGATGACACACACACACACACACACACACACACACACACACACACACACACACACACACACACACACACACACACATACACAATGATAGTCTTATATAACACTACACACACACACACCTCCCCGTGGCGTAACTGATAGCGCGTCTGGCTCACAACCAGAAGGTCCCGGGTTCGAGACCCGGGCGGGGAAGAGACATTTGGGCAAGTCTCCTAACGGTGTAGCCTCTGTTCACCTAGCAGTATAAATAGGAACCTGGTATAAGTGAACGAAGTTGTGACGTCCCATCTGGGGTTGGTGATCGGTTACAAGGTGAGATGGGTATCGTACTGGTCAACCTAAGCTACTGGTCAACCTAAGCCTTCGGGTGAGACTGGTACCGTAGTGAGAATGGTACCGTACAGGTTAACCCTAAGTCTTCGTATCCAGATATCGCCAATTGGCTAAAATACAGACAACACACATCCACAGCCATTCCAACGATACATAACCACTTAACATGCATTTCACGAAATACATTCCCAGTTAAGGAGGCGCGATAATAATGAGCTTAGCTCGCATTGCGTGGATTCCCCTTGACGAACAAGTAACTGAATAACTGAATAACTGAACTGAATAACACATACACACACACACACACACACACACATACACACACACACACACACACACACACACACACACACACAGCACATCACCATGGTAACCCGTACTAAAACACTGTACTAAAATTACAGCAATCATTACATTCTACAGGTTTATGTATACCCCCTACCCCCCCCCCCCCTCCCCCTTCAGTAATATGGCTATAAAGGGGGGAAGGAAGGGGGAGGGGGATTTCTGACCCCCCCCCCCTATCTCCCCACACACACACATGCACTCACATCGCCAAGGTGATTTTTTGTTTTCCAACTTGATAAGCAAAAAAAAAAAATCGACACCTAGATGGCACGAAAGGTCCCAATATTGACAAAGTATCGTTAATAGGCCGAACGTCCTAAAATATAAAAAACAATGGGGCTAAACACGAGGGAGAAGGGGGCAACAAAAACCGGCCCATCTCCCCTTAACCCCTTCTTTACCTGCGACGTCTGCGAGGACTATCCCTTATTCTTCAACAATCAAAAAATCAACCCTTCATCTTCTCTCAATTTTCTCGGTGTCTCTTTTTCTTCTGCTCTCACTTGGAAGGACCATATTACCAGTCTCGCTAAGGCAGCTTCCCAGAAGCTGGGTGTGCTCAACCGCCTCAAGGGGTTCTTTACCCCTGTTCAGCTTCTTGCTCTGTACAGGGGCACAGTGCGCCCTTGTATTGAGTATTGTTCACATGTGTGGGGAGGTTCCTCTCACACAGCACTCCTAGACAAAGTAGAAAGGAAAGCCTTTCGTATCATTAACTCCCGTCCACTCACCAACTCTCTGCAATCTCTCTCTCTCTCTTCGCCGCAATGTTGCATCTCTCTCGCTATTCTATCGAGTCAGTGTTCCTGTAAGTCCCCCCATAGATTTTTTTTTTTTTTAAATACGAGCAATTCTAGGAGCAATTTGAATCCATATGCAAAGCTATATTGAGCTAATTGTAACACTGCACAAATATATATAAATATATACGGTATATATATATATAAATATATACGGTATATATATATATAGTTCCCAACCTTCACCCTTTCCCAAGCAATACGGTAATGCCCCCACACCCTGCCAAGCCACACCTTTGAATGTGCTTACTCCCTTAATAAGAATATCTATAACATTGGAGGAAATGTGTGTGTGTGTGTGTGTGTGTGTGTGTGTGTGTGTGTGTGTGTGTGTGTGTGTGTGTGTGTGTGTTACTCAGTTACTTGTTCGTCAAGGGGAATCCACGCAATGCGAGCTAAGCTCATTATTATCGCGCCTCCTTAACTGGGAATGTATTGCGTGAAATGCATGTTAAGTGTTTTATGTACTGTTGGAAAGGCTGTGGATGTGTGTGTAGTCTGTATTTTAGCCAATTAGCGACATTGGAAACGAAGGCTTAGGGTGGATCTGTATGGTACCATTCTCACTATAAGTACAAAGGAGTACAAAGGAAATCAAGCAACAACAGATCTAGTGACCCTTCTAGGTTGCTTGTCCTCCAAAACACTGAGGATCAAGTCTCCAAACAGTGGTTTAGAGTGGGTAAGGGAACATTGGAAAGGGAATTACTGCCCTGGAACTAATGTCCGTGGCAGGATTAGGAAGTTAGTAGGGGACAGATGGGTTAGTAACTGAGGTGGGGATAAAATAAAGTTATTCATTCACAAACGCAGTCAGTCGCGGGTTTGATGCGAGATATTTGTCTAGGCGGAGTTTAAATAAATCAACGGTGATGCAGTCTATAAAGTTTCGGGGAAGCCCATTCCACAAGTTGACAACTCGATTGAAGAAGAAATTCTTAGATTCGTGTGAGTTAAAAGATTTGCCAATAATTTTGCAACCGTTTCCCCGCGTGTAATTAGATTGGTCGATAGTGAAGTACTTACTACAGTTCATATTGTCGATGCCTTTGATGATTTTGAACACTTGAATTAAGTCACCTCTTAATCTGCGCTGGGTTAAAGGAAATAGATTTAATTCTCTAAGACGCTCTTCGTATGGTTTGTTCTTTAGGCTAGGAATCATTTTGGTAACTCTACGTTGAACTCGTTCTAGCTTGTTTATATCTTTTTGGTAATAAGGGCACCAGGATTGAACGCAGTATTCCAGAAGAGGGCGGACTAAGGAATTGTAAAGGGTTAGGATAACTTCTTTGGATTTATGCTCAAATGACCTGCCTATAAAGCCAATTATTTTGTTTGCCTTCTTAACAACTTCTGAACATTGTTGACTCGGTTTTAGGTTACTCGATATTGTTACTCCCAGATCGGTTTCTCTGTTTACATTCTTAAGCTGAGTGCCATTCATCGAATAGTTTGCTTTCTCATTTAGGTATCCGATATGTAGTACTTTACATTTATCCGCATTGAAACTCATTTGCCAAATTTGGGCCCAACATGACAATTTATCTAGATTGTGTTGCATATCGTCAACTTGTTCTTTTGAGAGTACGCTATTTGCAATTTTTGTATCGTCAGCAAATTTTGAGATTGTACAGGTGAGACCATCATCTATGTCGTTGATGTAAATTAGAAAGAGAATTGGTCCTAGTACCGATCCCTGGGGTACCCCGCTACTTACATTGGTCCATTTAGATGCCTTACCGTTTATGACTACTCTTTGCTTTCTGTCGCTGAGCCAATTTTCTATCCATTTCAACACACCGTCTTGTATTCCATGCGCTTTTAGTTTTAGCAGTAAACGTTTGTGGGGAACTTTGTCAAAGGCCTTTTGAAAATCAAGGTATATAATATCTACAGCTTTACTCTCATCGTAGAGGTTGAGGATATCGTGGAAGAAGTCTAAGAGGTTTGTTAAACAGGAACGTTTTTTACGAAAGCCGTGTTGAGTATCTTTAAGTATGTTATTTTCCTCTAAGTGATTTACGAGTCTGTCTCGTATGACCGTTTCTAGCATTTTACATACAACTGAGGTTAAGCTAATTGGACGATAGTTACTGGGTAGGGATTTGCTGCCTTTTTTGAATATCGGTGTTACGTTGGCTAGCTTCCACTGATCGGGCATAGTTCCAGACTGCAAGGATTTATTGAATAGTAATGTCAGTGGTTTGGAGAGCTCATCCTTAGCTTCCTTTAGAACTCTAGGCGAGATTGTATCAGGTCCAGGCGTTTTATTTACCTTGAGTTTATCTAAACAATTCAATACTTCTCTCTCTGTAACGGTGATATTGCTTAGAACATCTGAATTATCAATCTGAATCGGCGATGGAGTAGGGATATCACTGAGGTCTTCTGTTGTAAAAACTGATGCAAAGAAGGTATTGAGGGCATTACTCATTTGTACTTCGTCTTTGGTGTATTCTCCATTTTCATCGACTAACGGTCCAACAGTTGAAGTAACTACTTTTTTCTTTCTGATATAACTATAGAATTCTTTCGGGTTTGTTTTACTTTGATTCGCAATATGTAACTCTAAGGTCTTTATACTTTGCTTAATTAACTTTTTGGCTTTGCGTCGTAGCTCTACAAATTTCAGCCGTTCTTCGTCATTTTGTGAGGATTTTAATCTATCATTAGCAAATTTTTTAGCAAGCAGGCAGTTTGAAATATCTTTATTCCACCATTTGGGCTTATTATTATGGCCTGGATGCCGTATTTTCGATGGTATGCAGTCTTGCACTGCTTTTAGGTAAGTGGCTTCGAATAACTTCCAAGATGTATTTATGTCGTTATTGTGAATTAAAAAGCTCCAGTCAGTTTCTTTAAACATAGCTCTAAGTTTATGGAAGTTTGCTTTCTTGAAATTAGGGACTTTTTCGATGCTACTATTTGGTTCGTTACTAGTAAACTTTAAAGTAAAAGTTATCGTACGATGGTCGCTGTTACTGAATTCATCACCAACATTCAAATTCTCTATTAATTCTTCTTTTGTTGCAAGTACAATGTCAAGAACGTTATTACCACGGGTCGGCGTTCGAACAAATTGATAAAGCGAACTTTCTTGCAAGTTCGTATACAAGTCATGTCCGGAGTGTGAAGTAAGAGTATCGCCCCACTTGGTCACAGGTAAATTAAAGTCGCCAAAAATTACGGTATCTTGTGAGTTACTTACATCTGCAATTTGTTCGTAAATTTCTCGGTCAGTTTGCACTGATTGAGCTGGAGGTCTGTATATTAATGCAAGTATTATTTTTGTACCTTTATTATTCTTTATTAGCACAAAAGATGCGTCGACGTTCACAATTTGAGGTTTTGACAAGAGGGTAGGGTTAAGACTTTCTTTGATATAAAGTAAAACGCCACCTCCATTTCGATTTATTCGGCTTTTCTCAAACATTACATAACCGGGAAGTGAATACTCTGCTAAAAAGTCTCTATCTTCTGTATTGAGCCAAGATTCTGTTATGCCAATCACATCATAATTTTCTGTAAACACTAGCTCCTCTAAATCTGAACATTTATTGCGTATGCTACGAGCGTTTGCATAGAAAACCTTTAAATTTGTTATTTTAGAACTCACGGAACGCTCTTTAATAATATTTTTGGTTCTTGTCGGATCTACATTTATGTTCATGGCTGTCCTCGGTCCTCGCTGTCTTCGGTCCTTATCGCTGGTGGTCCTCGGTTGCCTCTGTTTTTTTCTTGGTGTTGGATGATTTATGTCACTGCTGCTTCTTCTCGGATGGCGTTTTTTGATCCATGGCTGCGGACTGCTTCGTGTAGGAGACGACCCATGCGTGCTTAACCCACAGGGTTTAGATGAGTGCCATCCTTGCAGAACAGAGTAGGCTGGTCGTAGAAGTTGTCCCAGAGGTTGATGAATTCAACTTCTTCCCTCAGACACAAATATTTTAGTCGGCTATTTGTGCTGAAGGCCTTGTCGTAGAATTTGTCAGGTGCGTCGATCTTGGGGAGAATGCCTGAGATGATGATATTCCTTGACTTGTTTTTGTAGTGCTGGATCATTTTGCGATATTTCTCCATCAACTCTTCGGATCTGGTGCGCATGACGTCATTTGAACCAGCATGGATGACAAAAAGGGTATTTTCATTTGCATCCTTTGTGGTATCTTCGAAGGCTTCCACAATGTCGTCCAGTCCAGCTCCTGGGATGCAAAATCTTTTTCGTTGATTTGGGACTCTGTCGCAGAACTCTTCGACCAGTCCTCGTAGGATGGAATCCCCAACGAGCCTGGTCTCTTCTGGTTCGTCTTCCATCTCTACCAATATCTCAAATCTGTTTGACATTGTGACTGGTAGATGAGACCTTTTCTGCGTTGGCCGTGCACCGTTCCTCACTGGTGTAAATCCGGAAACCTGTGGTGGCGGGACTCTATGTACAGGTCGGGGAGAGGAGTGGTTAGAACGGGGGCGAGGGGTTGGTACTGTTCGTGCTAGCAGGCTTCTTGCACGAGGAGTGGGGGAGAGACTAAGGTGAACAGGGCGGCTGTTGTCCTGGTTTGATGTCGGCTCAGGTTCGTCAGAAGCCTCTGCTGCAGTGTCTACTGAAGGTGTTGGATTGTTGGCAGATGACGTTGGGGCGGTGGTGGATGCTGGAGTTGAAACAATTGGATTTAGTGATACTCCAACGTTGAGTGTTACAAACTCTTGGAGTGATTCCAGCTTCCTGGTGAGGGCGTTGATCTTGTTGTGGGCTTCATCCAATTTTGCTGTCAAATCCTCTCGTTGCTGGCAGAGTCGGCAGACTTGTGGATCGGCAGGAGCAAACATGGAAGCACCAAACCTACAGGCACGAGGCATGGTGACGATCACTTTCTTCAGATCACTTCACTCACTTAAAAACACTTAACTCACTTTAAAAACACTAAACTCACTTTAAAAACACTTCACTCCCTTCAGGTCGCTTCACTTACTTAAATAGGCCTAACCGAAAACAAAAATGTTGAAATACACACAAATAGGTTATCAGCGGTGATAGCCTAACCGAAAATGAAAACAAAACAAAATTAAATTTGAATTTATATATAGACGGTACCGTCTCGCCCGAAGGCTTAGGTAGCCATCAGCTTAGGTGAACCATATGATACCCATCTCGCCTTGTACCATTTTTGCCAACCCCAGATGGGACGTCACAACGTCGTGCACTTATTCCAGGTACCTATTTACAGCTAGGTGAACTGAGGCTAACACATGAAAGGAGACAAGCCCAATTTGTCTCCGCCCGGCCGGGGATTGAACCCCCGACCCCTCGTGTGTGAGACGAGAGCTCTACCTACTAGGCTATGTGTGTGTGTGTGTGTGTGTGTGTGTTCTGAAAGTTTGGGATGAAACTAACCTATTAACGATGCGAGCCTCTTCTTGAAAATGACCACTAATTAGCCTAGGTGTACTGGTAAACAAAGGTAATGACAGGTATTAAACAAAGGTAATGACAGGTATTAAACAAAGGTAATGACAGGTATTAAACAAAGGTAATGACAGGTATTAAACAAAGGTAATGACATGTATTAAACAAAGGTAATGACAGGTATTAAACAAAGGTAATGACAGGTATTAAACAAGGTAATGACAGGTATTAAACAAAGGTAATGACAGGTATTAAACAAAGGTAATGACAGGTATTAAACAAAGGTAATGACAGGTATTAAACAAAGGTAATGACAGGTATTAAACAAAGGTAATGACAGGTATTAAACAAAGGTAATGACAGGTATTAAACAAAGGTAATGACAGGTATTTGGCATCTATAATCTACATGTAAACTTGCACATAATATTGTTTAGATAAATAAATAAAGCCTATAATTATTATGTTCCCTCCACCAACCGACTTTACTCCTAAACTCAATTAAGGGGAGGTATTTAGTTTGTTCCCTAGACCTCCATCAAGCTTAAAATTACACCCCCTTGAGTCCCTTTCAAGATAAATTTGTAAATTTTTCGGTAGAAAAATGTCCCGGCCGAAGGCCGGTTCCTCTTAAATTACAGGCTCGCTACCGCTCGCCAGGATAAAATCGACACCTGATTTGCACGAAAGGTCTTAATATGGGGTGAAAGTTCTTAAAATCGCTAAACTAATGGGGCAAACGTTTTATAATATCAAAAGCAATGGGGCTAAACATGAGGGAGAAAGGGGTCAAGAAAAAAATCCCTCAAGTGGAGATCTCCCCTTAAGGGGGGTGACCTACTTTTTGTTATTTCTCTCCTTTTCTGGCTTGTATCCATTCGGCCCCATTCAGCCAACTATTTTAAGACGTTTATCCCCATCTAGGTGTCGATTTCTTCCTGGCGAGCGATAGCGAGCCAGCATTATATGAAGAAATCCGGCTTCGCCGGAGAAATTTTTCTATCGAAAAATGTACAAATTTAGCCTGCTGTCAAACAAAAATAAAAAATATGCTGGCTCGCTACCGCTCACCAGTAAAAAACTGACACCTGGATGGGGATAAACGTCTTAAAACAGTAGGCTGAATGGGGCCAAATGGATACAAGCCAGAGAAAGATAGAAAAGGACAGAACAAAAACAGGTCACCCGCCTTAAATACTACTATTAAAAAAAAAAAAAAAAAAAAAAAAAATCACAAGCCCACTAGGAAATTACTCTGTGGGGCCCACCGGGAATTTTCCTGGTTTTCCGGCGGGACAGTCCGCTCCTGTCGCTGCAGGCAGTTATCCCTTTCACGCAAATATGACGCAGAGGTTGCCAGATTAGCAATAAGAAATAGAGTTCTCTCTCACTCTTATAATTACCTCTCCACAATTAGTTTTCTGCCCACAGCTAACTCAAAGACAACTGCAGAGGTTGAAGTAACTAAACTAAAGGTTTCTAAATACCCCTGATGGTAACAAAGGCTTTAAAGTATCCCCAATAGGCTCAACACAGCTAACTCAAAGACAACTGCAGAGGTTGAAGTAACTAAACTAAAGGTTTCTAAATACCCCTGATGGTAACAAAGGCTTTAAAGTATCCCCAATAGGCTCAACACAGCTAACTCAAAGACAACTGCAGAGGTTGAAGTAACTAAACTAAAGGTTTCTAAATACCCCTGATGGTAACAAAGGCTTTAAAGTATCCCCAATAGGCTCAACACAGCTAACTCAAAGACAACTGCAGAGGTTGAAGTAACTAAACTAAAGGTTTCTATAAATACCCCTGATGGTAACAAAGGCTTTAAAGTATCCCCAATAGGCTCAACACAGCTAACTCAAAGACAACTGCAGAGGTTGAAGTAACTAAACTAAAGGTTTATAAATACCCCTGATGGTAACAAAGGCTTTAAAGTATCCCCAATAGGCTCAAAATCGCGTCATATGTCGGAGAGGGTCAAGCCTCAGGTCTCCCTCATTCACATAGACAAAACAAATATATATATATAATTCTACCGGTACTTAGACGATGTGTGCAGGATCTGTGGTAGTAAAAAGGGTTGGGTGAGATAGGTCGAAGCCTGTTCATTGCTGGAGGCCCTTGTTAAACTGAATAAAATCGCCTAACAGTAGCCAGAATAGTTCAGGGGAGGTTGTTAGTGTGTTTCCTAGACCTCCATCAAGCTTGAAATTACACCCCTTGACCCCTTTTCAAGAAAAATTTGTACATTTTTCGGTAGAAAAATGTCCCGGCCGAAGGCCGGTTCCTCTTAAATTACAGGCTCGCTATCGCTCGCCAGGAAAAAATCGACACCTAAATGGTACGAAAGGTCTTCAAATTGACAGAAATCGCGCGAACGTTCCTAAAATCGCCAAACTAATGGGGTGAACGTCTTAAAGACTCAAAAGCAATGGGGCTAAACATGAGGGAGAAAGAGGTAAAGAAAAAAATCCCTCAAGTGGAAATCTCCCCTTAATGTACAGTCGCGCTAATAAGTGATGTCTCGGCACCAAGTATGTTTTGATCAATAATTGGTATCAGCAATATCTAAGCTTCCTTTCTTCATTTCGAGTGAAATATACCAACATGTTCCCACACTTAACCACCCTATTCAACATCTGACAGACATTAATACAGCACAGAGCAAGCCAAACGTAATGACAGCTGGGACATGACTTATTAGCGCCACCATCCCCCCCCCCCTCCCCTCTTCCATCACGAAGTAGACGGTGTGCTGTCATAATAATCTTGTTTACATAATTGGCCTGGTGATGATGAAGCTCTATGGGAAAGGTTGTCAATAAAGTGCTCCTCCTCATAAGGTTGTCAATTCCATGCTGTTCTCCGAGCTATCTATCTATTTATCTAAGTTATATCTGCTCTCTCTCTCTGTCCCTCCCTCCCACCCACCCTCCCTCTCTCTTGTCACCATATTAACCCGTATAGCCCCAGCGACGCGCCTGACGCGTCGGCGATGTATGTAACGCACAGCCCCAGAGACGCGCCTGGTGCGTCACCCTAATTGCGCCGACCGTAACCTCAGGTGTAGCCACTCAAGAGGGCTCAGATTTGTATGGGAACTGTGTACGTATCCCACGCAACCGTGCCGATGGTTGAAAACTCTCAAAGTCCACGTGCGTGCGCGCGAGCGCGCAATAACCTGTTTTTTTGGGATAATTGCCTTCAATTTTTTACTCTTGTAAAATCCATTTTCGGGGGCTCTGTAGGACCATTTTTTAAGCTTTTTGAGCGGATTTTTGTGGTTTTTCCTTCATTCCTAACCCATTCGCTATTGTTTCTGGAATAAAACCATTTTTTGAAAACCGGCCGGGTTCTGGTGCGCAAACATTACAAAACTAGCCGGGGCTCCACGGGTTAATAGGCCTCTCACACTCTTGCCAGGGATATTACTAACTCCATGATTATTAGTATTGTGTCGACCACTATATAAACTAATATACAGGCTTTAGCCTAACTGCGTCATACTGCTAACATCATTATATTTTTATTTTCAGGCATAAAATTGTGTTCTATTGCTAACATATTCTTTTTGTGATCAACATATTCTTTTTGTGATTTACAGGCATTAATTGTACCATATTGCTAACAAATATTTTTTTGATACTGTACTGTATACTGTTTTCCAGTTTTCTCACTAGGCTACATTAACCCTCTCCCACTTTTTGTTTTTTCCCAGTAAATTTTGTAACAAATTTCTAGTCCATTTGTGATTTTCAGGCTTTAACTGTGTCATACTGCTAACATAAATTTTTGTTTAATTTTCAGGCATAAATTGTTTTCTATTGCTAACATATTTTTTGTGATTTGCAGGCATATTAATGTTATCGTATTGCTAACAAATTTTTTTGTGATTTTCAGGAATTAATTGTATCACATTGCTAACATACATTTTTTGTGATTTTCAGGCTTTAATTGTACCATTTTGTGATTATATCGTCATGGCGCCGCAACGAACCTGCATGAGTTGTTCCGGTAAATTTGGCCCTACCATGTTTGTTGATACTGATGTCCAAATTTGTAGATTTTGCCAGCTCCGAGAGAAGATTGCGGATGAATTGAATGCAGGTCACCGCAAGATCGATGCCCTGACTATGAAGCTTGAATCCCTTCAAGAATTTGCCACACTCAATGTAGGAGTGCCCTCGGCCCAAGAAACCACTACGATGTCAACCGCCATTCCAGTGCATACAGTACCGGTACCGGTACCCACACCAGCAGCTACCTTAGATGTTGCAGATAATAATAATGACTCTACCCTCACTCCCCCCCAGGACAACTTTCAGTTAGTGAGAAACAATGTGCATCCCAGTACCAGTACCAGGAAGGTCATCCCGACAACATGCCAAAACCGCTTCAAAATTCTTGCTATTGACGAGGAAGAGGAAACGGAAGAAGTTCGGCTTGTGGGCGACTCCATGGTCCGTGGCCAATTAACCGAGTTCTGCGCCAGGGCACCCAGGACCAGAAAGCGATTCTGTATCCCAGGTGGCGGCGTGGACGACATTGTTGCGGCTGTGGAAGAGGTTTCCAGGCTCGCCCCCGCAAGCACCACGTACGTCATCCACGTTGGATCAAACGATGTCCAACGGACGCGGTCAGAGGAACTACTTTGCAAGTACCTGCGGCTGATCAGGTCCTTCAAGGAAAAATCTAATAGAATCTTAATTTCAGGAATTGTTCCCCGGATTGATGTAGAAAACCGATTCTACAAGATAGCTACCAGTACAAATCGCCGACTAGCCAAACTCTGCAGGGAGGAGGACATCGGCTTTGTCGACACGTGGGATCATTTTAACTATGATAAATCTTTGTTTTCAGGAGATGGTGTACATCTCAATGAAGTAGGAGCTGCACGTCTTGGTCGTCTGCTGAACGATGCAGTCAAATATTTCCGTTCAAAAAACGGGGTCAACCGGGGGTACCCAGACAGGGTAATGTAAGTCAAATACGAACTGAAAATTCAGACAATGCACAATCAGTAACATCCAACTCTAATACTCTTAAGGTGTTTTATGTAAATGCTCGTAGCATACGCAATAAATTTTCAGATCTAAAGGAAATCGTGTTTACTGAACATTATGATATAATCGGCATTACAGAATCTTGGTTAAATACGGAAGACAGAGACTTTTTAGCCGAATATACGCTTCCTGGTTATACAATGTTTGAGAAAAGTCGGATCAATAGAAATGGAGGAGGAGTTCTGTTTTTTTATAAAGGAAAGTCTTAATCCCGTCTTAATGTCAAAACCTCAAATTGCGAATATAGACATATCTTACGTACTATTAAATAATAAACGAGGAACTAAAATAACACTAGCTTTATTATACAGACCCCCAGCTCAATCAGTGCAAACTGACAGTGAAATTTATGAACAAATTGCAGAAATAACTAACATACAAGATACCGTAATTCTTGGCGATTTCAACTTACCCGTGACTGAAAGGGGCGATATTCTTACTTCACACTCTGGACACGACCTCTATGCTAACTTGCAAGAGAGTTCACTTTTTCAATTTGTACAATCTCTGACCCGTGGTAATAATGTGCTTGACCTTGTACTCGCAACAAAAGAAGAATTAATAGAGAATTTGAATGTTGGTGATGAATTCAGTAACAGCGACCATCGTACGATAACTTTCACTTTAAAGTTTACTAGTAACAAATCAAATAGCAGCATTGAGAAAGTCCCTAATTTCAAGAAAGTAAATTTGCATAAACTTAAATCAAAGCTTAAAGAAACTGACTGGAGCTTTCTGACTAACAATAACGACATAAATACATCTCGGGAGTGTTTCACAACCACTTACCTTAAGGCAGTGCAAGACTGCATACCATCGAAAATACGGCGTCCAGGCCATAATGATAAGCCCAAATGGTGCAATAAAGATATTTCAGACTGTTTGCTTGCTAAAAAATTTGCTAATGATAGATTAAAATCCTCACAAAATGACGAAGAACGGGTGAAACTTGTAGAGCTACGACGCAAAGCCAAAAAGTTAATTAAGTAAAGTAAAAAGACTCTGGAGTTACATGTTGCGAATCAAAGTAAAACAAACCCGAAAGAATTTTATAGTTATATCAGAAAGAAAAAAGTAGTTACTTCAACTGTTGGACCGTTAGTCGATGAAAATGGAGAATACACCAAAGACTTAGTACAAATGAGTAATGCCCTCAATACCTTCTTTGCATCAGTTTTTACAACCGAAGACCTCAGTGATATCCCTACACCATCGCCGATTCAGATTGATAATTTGATAATAATGTTCTAAGCAATATCACCGTTACAGAGAGAGAAGTATTGAATTGTTTAGATAAACTCAAGGTAAATAAAACGCCTGGACCTGATACAATCTCGCCTAGAGTTCTAAAGGAAGCTAAGGATGAGCTCTCCAAATCACTGACATTGCTATTCAATGAATCCTTGCAGTCTGGGACTATGCCTGATCAGTGGAAGCTAGCCAACGTAACACCGATATTAAAAAAAGGCAGCAAATCCCTACCCAGTAACTATCGTCCAATTAGCTTAACCTCAATTGTATGTAAAATGCTAGAAACGGTCATAAGAGACAGACTCGTAAATCACTTAGAGGCAAATAACTTACTTAAAGATACTCAACACGGCTTTCGTAAAAAACGTTCCTGTTTAACAAACCTCTTAGACTTCTTCCACGATATCCTCAACCTCTACGATGAGAGTAAAGCTGTAGATATTATATACCTTGATTTTCAAAAGGCCTTTGACAAAGTTCCCCACAAACGTTTACTGCTAAAACTAAAAGCGCATGGAATACAAGACGGTGTGTTGAAATGGATAGAAAATTGGCTCAGCGACAGAAAGCAAAGAAACGGTAAGGCATCTAAATGGACCAATGTAAGTAGCGGGGTACCCCAGGGATCGGTACTAGGACCAATCCTTTCTCTAATTTACATCAACGACATAGATGAGGGTCTCACCTGTACAATCTCAAAATTTGCTGACGATACAAAAATTGCAAATAGCGTACTCTCAAAAGAACAAGTTGACGATATGCAACACAATCTAGATAAATTGTCATGTTGGGCCCAAATTTGGCAAATGAGTTTCAATGCGGATAAATGTAAAGTACTACATATCGATACCTAAATGAGAAAGCAAACTATTCGATGAATGGCACTCAGCTTAAGAATGTAAACAGAGAAACCGATCTGGGAGTAACAATATCGAGTAACCTAAAACCGAGTCAACAATGTTCAGAAGTTGTTAAGAAGGCAAACAAAATAATTGGCTTTATAGGCAGGTCATTTGAGCATAAATCCAAAGAAGTTATTCTAACCCTTTACAATTCCTTAGTCCGCCCTCTTCTGGAATACTGCGTTCAATCCTGGTGCCCTTATTACCAAAAAGATATAAACAAGCTAGAACGAGTTCAACGTAGAGTTACCAAAATGATACCTAGCCTAAAGAACAAACCATACGAAGAGCGTCTTAGAGAATTAAATCTATTTCCTTTAACCCAGCGCAGATTAAGAGGTGACTTAATTCAAGTGTTCAAAATCATCAAAGGCATCGACAATATGAACTGTAGTAAGTACTTCACTATCGACCAATCTAATTACACGCGGGGAAACGGTTGCAAAATTATTGGTAAATCTTTTAACTCACACGAATCTAAGAATTTCTTCTTCAATCGAGTTGTCATTGTGGAATGGGCTTCCCCGAGACGTTATAGACTGCAGCACCGTTGATTCATTTAAACTCCGCTTAGACAAATATCTCGCATCAAACCCGCGACTGACTGCGTTTGTAAATGAATAACTTTATTTTATCCCCCCCTCAGTTACTAACCCATCTGTCCCCTACTAACTTCCTAATCCTGCCACGGACATTAGTTCCAGGGCAGTAGTTCCCTTTCCAATGTTCCCTTACCCACTCTAAACCACTGTTTGGACACTTGATCCTCAGTGTTTTGGAGGACAAGCAGCCTAGAAGGGTCACTAGACCTGTTGTTGCTTGATTTCCTTTGTACTCCTTTGTACTACTCACTCACTCACTCACTCACTTACTCTCTCTCTCTCCTGCCCCCATTGACTCAATTGGGTAATAGACTTCAATGTCAAACCACACATGCATCTCACCTACATATAGATATACAGGATAGAGATAGAGAGAGAGATATATATATAGATAGATAGATAGAGAGAGAGAGAGAGAGAAAGAGAAGGAGGGAGGGATAGATAGATATATAGATAGATAGATAATGTCACGTACTCCTCTGTATACTGTAAGGGATTCTGGTATATATATAATATAAATATAGTCCTGGTCACCTCGTTTGGTAAGGTCTGTGTGGTCAGTGTAGCGGTGTTAAATTTCTACTCTCTCACACACACACTCTCTCTCTCTCTCTCTCTCTCTCACATTCATTACTCATTCACACTCTCTCTTTCTGTCTCTCTCTCTCTCTCTCTCTCTCTCTCTCTCTCTCTCACTCACTCACTCAGTCAGTCAGTCACTCACTCACACACTCTCTCTCTCTCTCTCCTCATATTAACCCCTTCTGTCCCGGTGACGTCATTCTAAGGAGGGATGGGTCGATTTTCTCCATCAAGCTTTACAAATAATACCCCAAAACCTCCCTTCGAGATAAATTTGTACATTTTTCGGTAGAAAAAAATTACAGGCTCGCTATCATTCGCCAGGAAAAAATTGACACCTAAATGGCAAGTAGAGTGTTTTAAATATCTAGGAGGAACGATAAGCAGGAGTGGAGGTATGGAAGTGGAGGTAAAACAGAGTGTGTGTGAAGGAAGGAAGGTTTTCGGAGCAATGGGAAGTATGTGGAAGCCAAGAAATCTCGGAGTGAAAGTAAAAAGTGCACTGTATCAAGGAATTGTTGTGCCAACAGTGATGTATGGGGCTGAGACATGGGCTCTGAAGAAAAAGGAGAAAAGAGGGCTGGATGTGATGGAGATGAGCTGCTTGAGGAGTATGTGTGGAGTTACTCGTAGAGACAGATTGAGGAATGAACAGATACGTAGGAGAGTGGGGCAGCAGGAACATTTGTCAGCCAGAGTGGACAGAAGGGTGCTGAGCTGGTATGGTCATGTTGAACGAATGGGAGATGAAAGGCTTACAAAGAGAATATGTGAGTCAGGTACAAGGGGAGATAGAAGGGCAGGAAGAACCCCATTGAGATGGAGAGACTGTGTAAGAAAGGCTTTGGATGATAGAGGAATGACTATAGATCAGGCAGGGGAAGTGGTGGTGGACAGGAGTGAATGGAGAATGCTTGTGAATAGTTGAGTGAACACGTGGTCATTTGGAGTAAGGGGTCGGGCGCAAGTTGGACTAGATAATAGTCCATGAGGCGCCTGGCCCGGGGAGACGATTAAGGGGAGATCTCCACTTGAGGAATTTTTTTCTTGACCCCTTTCTCCCTCATGTTTAGCCCCATTGCTTTTGATATTATAAAACGTTTGCCCCATTAGTTTAACGATTTTAAGAACTTTCACCCCATATTAAGACCTTTCGTACAATTCAGGTGTCGATTTTATCCTGGCGAGCGATAGCGAGCCTGTTATTTAAGAGGAACCGGCCTTTGGCCGGGAAATTTTTCTACCGAAAAATTTACAAATTTATCTTGAAAGGGGCTCAAGGGGGTGTAATTTTAAGCTTGATGGAGGTCTAGGGAACAAACTAAATACCTCCCCTTAATATGAAGGGTGCGCCTGGAAGTGTGGTGGGAGGGCTTGTGGCTTTGGCTCCGCTGCATGTCTGCCTGCCGAGATCGGAACCTCTCCGGGTGGTCGGGGGCCGGGAGAGTGCTGGAGCGACCTTGGTAACCCTGGTCTCTGGGTCTTCTCCTGGGTGACCTGGATGCGTGTGAGTTTGTGCTTTTTATCTGTGTTTATTTGTTGTTTTATGTTGTTTTTGTGTTTTCCCTGTTCTTGCTGTCTTGAGTCGGCTACCCCCAAAATGGGGATTGGGCCTGAGCATATAGATAGATAGATAGATAGTCAAACACCCACCCCAAGGCAAACTAGAGAGGCGGATGGACTTCATCAGGCCACAGCCATCCGCCGTAATCGGTTTTCTGTTATAACTGTGGCAAACCGGCTATCTCTATAATACCTGGTGTAGAGTGTTTGCCCTAAAAGAAAAAGTAGTATAGTACTAATGAAATAGTCAAAATCAGGGGGTTGACAAATTTGGGAAGTCAATTTTGTAGTCAGAAATAGAGTAGACAAAATCAGTTAGTTCAAATTGGGGAAGTCACATTTTGTTGTCGGATATCGAAGAAGAAATCCATTAACTACGTCAAAAAGTATTAAAACATATTTAGCATGAGATAAAGTGAGGTTGAGCTCTGGGAGGCAGGGGACGCTCAACCCCCACTCTGACTGGATCAGCGCGCGCGCACGCACGCACGCACGCACGCACGCACACACACACACACACACACACACACACACACACACACACACACACACACACACACACACACACACACACACACACACACACACTTCTCTTCTCATAATCTGCTCTCAGATCGCCAGTATGGCTTCCTTAAGGGTCGCTCTACTGGTGATCTTCTTTCATATCTTACTAACTCTTGGTCATCCTCCTTTCGGGACTTCGGTGAGACTTTTTCTATTGCACTAGACATATCGAAAGCCTTCGATAGAGTCTGGCATAAATCTTTAATTTCTAAACTACCCTCCTTCGGTTTCTATCCCTCCATCTGTGCCTTTGTCTCTAATTTCCTTTCCGGCCGTTCCATAGCTGCGGTTGTGGACGGCCATTGTTCACTTCCTCACCCTATAAACTCCGGTGTTCCTCAGGGCTCTGTCCTATCTCCTATTCTCTTTCTAATTTTTATAAATGATCTCCTTAACTGTACCTTAATTCCCATCCATTCATACGCAGACGACTCAACCTTACACTACTCCATTAGTTTTTCAGAACGCCCCAGCCAGCAATCCCTCAACGACAAACGTAATGAAGCCATAGAACTCTTAAATTCTGATCTAAATACTATTTCCAATTGGGGCAGAGAAAACCTTGTTAACTTTAATGCTTCCAAAACCCAATTTCTCCATCTATCTACCCGTCAGGATCTCCCAGCGGACTATCCCTTATTCTTCAACAATACAAAAATCAACCCTTCATCTTCTCTCAATATTCTTGGTGTCTCTTTTTCTTGTGCTCTCATTTGGAAGGACCATATTACCAGTCTTGCTAAGGCAGCCTCCCAGAAGCTGGGTGTGCTCAACCGCCTTAGGGGGTTCTTTTCCCCTGCACAGCTTCTTGCTCTGTACAGGGGCATAGTGCGCCCTTGTATTGAGTATTGTTCACATGTGTGGGGAGGTTCCTCTCACACCGCTCTCCTAGACAAAGTTGAAAGGAAGGCCTTTCGTATCATTAACTCCCGTCCACTCACCAACTCTCTGCAATCTCTCTCTCTCCGCCGCAATGTTGCATCTCTCTCGCCTTTCTATCGCTACTATAATAATCAGTGTTGCTCAGAGCTATCCCAGTGCATACCACCTCCTTTACGTAGGGCACGTGGTACCCGTCTTGCAACTCAATCCCACCCCTACTCTGTGCAACTCTCCAACCCAAGAGTGAAACGTTACTCTCAAACTTTCTTCTACTCAACATCTGAGCTCTGGAACTCTCTCCCAGAATCAGTCTTTCCCTCTTCCTATGACTTAAATTGCTTCAAACTCCGTGTGTCCAGGCATTTTGGCTCGAACGTCCCTTGATTTTGGCCCTGTCACTCTTTCAACTATGGGGGAGGCACTCGCTATAGGCAGTTATGCCTTTTGCCTCCCTCAATCACATAGAAAAAAAAAAAAAAAAACAAAAAAAAAAAAACACACACACACACACACACACACAACCAACGTTATAATATACACAGACCCAAAGACAGCAACAATCTTGAACACCTGTGCAGCAGGTACGGTAACTAGATATAGGCTATGTACAGTCACGCTAATAAGTCATGTCTCGGCACCAGGTATATTTCGATCAATAATTGGTATCAGCAATGTCTAAAACTTGATTTATTCGTTTCGTGTGAGATATAAAAGCATGTTCCTACACTTACCCATCCTATTCAACATCTGACAGACATTAATACAGCACAGAGCGAGCCACACGTAATGACAGCTGGGACATGACTTATTAGTGCCATTGTACGGTCGCGCTAATAAGTCATGTCCCAGCTGTCATTACGTTTGGCTCGCTCTGTGCTGTATTAATGTCTGTCAGATGTTGAATACAGTGGGTAAGCTTAGGAACATGAAACTCGCGAACTGTCACAAGTAGCGAAATCTCGGTCTCAATCAAGCGACGCCTTGCATTCGCGCAGTGTTGCCATCGCGGAGGTTTTGTTTATTTTCCTTCGACACCTTACCAATTAATAGGCCTATGTGCTTTTAGTAGCCACTTCAATATTATTTTAATAAGGACAAAATTAAGACATTATTAATTTATTTAGTATCCCCAGTTACCATGCATTCATTATAATCGTGTTTTAAACGAGTTTGTTGAGTATTTATCTAAACTAATTCAATATATCAATATATTCTGGCTATTATAGATGAGTCCGATGGATGAGTACGGTATTCATATTTGTGTTTACCAACCAACCAATTAATTTACAAATAAACCTAACTAATTAAATCAAAGAAAGTAATGAATACATGTGGTACTCCAAGGACTCGAACTGTCTTGATAGCGTAATGCATAAGTGCGCGGAATTTAGATGTGAGTATCCTAGGTTTCGAGTCCTTGGAGTGCCACATGTATTTGTTGATTTCATTAATTGAGTAATAGAGGTGAAGTTGGTTCACCTCATTCGCTGCCAGACCAGTGTTGAGGGGAAAAAAGCGCTCGTGTCATAGCCTATAGCAAAGATGGACAACTGAACCCAAGAATAGCCAGCAACTTAGTCAACAAACTCATCCAACAAAATCAAGTCAAACAAATAAAGCAACAAAAGAAGACCAAATCTACTCTCTCCCCTCCCTCCCACCCCTCCTACTCTCTCCCCTCCCTCCCACCCCTCCTACTCTCTCCCCTCCTACTCTCTCCCCTCCCTCCCATCCCTCCTACTCTCTCCCCTCCCTCCCACCCCTCCTACTCTCTCCCCTCCCTCCTACTCTCTCCCCTCCCTCCCACCCCTCCTACTCTCTCTCTCTCCCCTCCCTCCCACCCCTCTACTCTCTCCCCTCCTCCCACCCCTCCTACTCTCTCCCCTCCTTCCCACCCCTCCTACTCTCCCCCCCTCCCACCCCTCCTCTCTCTCCCCTCCCTCCACCCCTCCTCTCTCTCCCCTCCCTCCACCCCTCCTACTCTCTCCCCTCCCTCCCACCCCTCCTACAACAAGATACGGTAGAAAACAACAATAGATACCCTAAAAATAATTCAACACAATGTACTCAATTGGAGAGGACGAAGACACTCACTAAATAACATATACCAAATTATAGACCGGCACATAATACTAATAAACAGTCATGGAGTCTAATAAACAGCCATGGAGTACCAGATGGAGATTCACTAAAAATACAAGGCTTCAAAACTCATATAAAAAACCCAACTAACACACCCTCAGACGGCACAGCCATTGCTATTAAAAACAACCTAATCCACAAAATATATGATGATTTCATATCTGACCTTCTTGCAGTTGAAATACAAACAACAACAGGAAAAATAATTATAGCAACTGTTATCTTCCCCCTAGAAGGCCTTTCCTCCCAACCCCTGACTTTTATAAATTATTCAGAATGAACGTCCCAGTCTACCTAATGGGAGATCTAAATGCAAAGCACCCCACTCTCAATACAAGAACCCAAAATACTGTAGGAAGACAAATTGGACAAATGATTACAAGAGGACTAGTCAGACATATTGGACCACAGTTCCCAACCTTCCATGCCATAAACTCATCAACAACTCCAGACATACCGGGTCAAACAACAAAACATTCCACAACATACACCTAGCACCCGGCCCCTTGACACCAAGTGACCATGTCCCCATAGTAGCAACCATTTCAACGTCACCCATTATCATTCCATCACCTCCAAGACCAAACTTCAATGCAGCAAACTGGGAAAACTTTAAAAACGAAATTGACAACAAACTGATAGAGACAAATAACATTGATACAGGGACATTAGACGAAATAGAAGATGCACTCGACGACTGGTACAGTATCATACAAAACACCACAAATACTCACATCCCGAAAACACGTAACAAAATACTACACAGTACCGTACTAGATTCAGTCAACAAACCAAAAACACACAAATACAATACAATACACTAAGACAACAAGCCCAGATACATGGATGGACATACGTTCAGTACAGACAATACACACAACTCCAAGAAACACTACAAAATACTATAACACAAGAACATACTGAAATGTGGTCAAATAAGATAATGGAAACAGCAAACACCTACAATGATCCGTAAAGCCCTCCAAGGACATGACTCTCATGAAGCTAACTACACAATAGATAACCAAGGGAACAAAATCTACTCTCACACAGATCAAGCAAAAATACACAAAAAATACTGGGAGTCAATTTTAAACGAAGAAGACGAAGAAGAAATACCACAATACGACAGAATAAGAGATTACATGCAAGGAAACCTACATAGAATCACCCCTTATCAAACAGCCAACCCAGACAGACTCGACATCAATGACCCACTCACTAGACCGCTAACAACGATAGAAATACAAGAAATAATTAAGAAAATTTAAAAATCATGCCCAGGACAAAGTAATATTAACAAAACAATCCTAATCAATCTCCCCAACTCAGCAATAACAAGATTAAAAGAAATATGCAATGCCTCCCTATCAGCAAGTTACTTTCCAAAAAAATTCAAAGAAGCCATCATAAGATTAATCCCCAAACCCGGAAAAAACCCTCACTTCACTGAAAACCAAAGGCCAATATCTCTACTTGAAGTACCTGGAAAAATCTTGGAAAAAGTCATAAACAAAAGACTCCGAACACACATGAACACAAACACCCTATTCAATAACACACAATTCGGATTCAGAGAAGGTAGAGGAACAACTCATGCATTAGCACTTGCCACTGAATTAGTTGCCAACAACAAAGCCTTCAAAGGACAATGCCACATCATCCTGAGGGACATCTCAAAAGCCTTTGATAAAGTCTGGCACTTAGGATTGAAATTCAAAATCCTCAATTTAAACTTACCGATAATAATAGAAAAACTAGTCTGTAATTTCCTAGACGACAGGAAAGCAAAAGTAAAAATCAAATCAACCCTGAGTGACAGTTTTACAATTGGCTGTGGGGTCCCACAGGGATCAGGTCTCTCTCCACCTCTCTTCATAAACTACACTTCAGATACACCACCTTCACAAACAGGGACAAACATTTCATACAGACGATATAACACAGATTGTAGGATACGCAGGACCATCAAGGGCAATAATGGCAAGAAAAACAATAAGAGAAGCAGAAATCATGAAGAACTGTGAAAAAGAATGGAATATAAAAACAAACACTAATAAATTCACAATAATTCAACTCGCAGTAAAAAATAAGGAACAAATTATAATAAACCAAGAAATAAATGAAAATAAAAAATGCAGGTAAAATCTTAGGACTTCATATAAGCACCACAGGCTATAATATAACACATGCAACAGAAAGAAAGAAACAAGCCAATGTTGCCCTCCATAAACTATATAGATTTAGGGAAATGGGAACACAAATTAAAACCCACCTTGTAAAAGCAATAATACTGCCTATTCTTGACTATCCACCAATTCCAACTCACACACTAATTAGAACGCAAGTAAGGAAACTACAAAAAATACAAAACAAAGCACTCAGATTTGCCACAAATCAGACATATCCTTATATAGGTGTTGATTTTCGGTGTGAGCATCCTGGGTTCGAATCCACGGACTGCCACATGTGTTTGTAAATTTCACTAATCGATTTTAGGAGTATAGTTGGTTGTTGGAAGGAACATAACGATACGATGACAACACGACAAATACACGAGGCAACAAACACACTTCCACTGTGTAACAGCCGGCTTCACAATCAAGCTAAACCAAATATGGGCACACCTAGACCATCTAGAGGACCCAACATTAGAGAAAATAAAAGAAGACCAAGAAGTAACAGAAGAAAGGCAATGTCACAAATGGTTCCCAAACAGTCTCAAAATAATAAATAACACAATAGAACCTGAACCTATCTATTAAGGGGAGATTTCCACTTGAGGGATTTTTTTCTTTACCCCTTTCTCCCTCATGTTTAGCCCCATTACTTTTGAGATTTTAAGACGTTCGCCCCATTTGTTTGACGATTTTAAGAACTTTCACCCCATTTATGTCACTTTTAAGACCTTTAGTGTCATTTAGGTGTCGATTTTTTCCTGGCGAGCGATAGCGAGCCTGTAATTTAAGAGGAATCGGCCTTCGGCCGGGACATTTTTCTACCGAAAAATGTACAAATTTATCTTGCAAGGGGGTGTAATTTCAAGCTTGATGGAAGTCTAGGAAACGCACTAAAAACCTCCCCTTTCTCATAACAAAGAAAGAAACATCTTTTAGAATTAAAAATATCAAAACAACTTAAATAAGACTTAATTAGTATCAAACTAAAGGAAGTCCAACACATAGCTTTCCAGCCAGCTACACAAGGAAGTCCAACACATAGCTTTCCAGCCAGCTACACAAGAACACTAAAACACACCACATAGCTTTCCAGCCAGCTACACAAGAACAACACTAAAAACACACCACTTGCAACGAAACAAAACACACCACTTGCAACGAAACAAAACACACCACTTGCAACGAAACAAAACACACCACTTGCAACGAAACAAAACACACCACTTGCAACGAAACAAAACACACCACTTGCAACAAAACAAAACACACCACTTGCAACGAAACAAAACACACCACTTGCAACGAAACAAAACACACCACTTGCAACGAAACAAAACACACCACTTGCAACAAAACAAAACACACCACTTGCAACGAAACAAAACACACCACTTGCAACGAAACAAAACACACCACTTGCAACAAAACAAAACACACCACTTGCAACAAAACAAAACACACCACTTGCAACAAAACAAAACACACCACTTGCAACGAAACAAAACACACCACTTGCAACGAAACAAAACACACCACTTGCAACGAAACAAAACACACCACTTGCAACAAAACAAAACACATATACAAAAACACAGGAAGGCCCGCCAACTTTTACTCTCCTCCTTCCCTTCATATTTCTGACTTTACCTCTCCCCACCCATACCTCTTCCTTCCTCCCCTTCCCCAGCTAGAAAAAAAAAAAAAAAAAAAAACTCGTGTGATACCGGCTTAAGGGGAGGTTTTTAGCTTGTTTCCTAATCCTCCAGCAATCTAAAAATGTCACCCCCTTGACCCCCTCTCAAGATAAATTTGTACATTTTTCGGTAGAAAAATTTCCCGGCCAAAGGCCGGTTCCTCTTAAATTACAGGCTCGCTATCGCTCGCCAGGATAAAATCGACACCTGAATGGCACGAAAGGTCTTAATATGGGGTGAAAGTTCTTAAAATCGCTAAACTAATGGGGCAAACGTTTTATAATATCAAAAGCAATGGGGCTAAACATGAGGGAGAAAGGGGTCAAGAAAACAATCCCTCAAGTTGAGACCTTCCCTTAAGGGGAGGCAGACCGTATTTTCTGGAACCCCTTCTCCCTAATGTTTCGCCCCACTAGTGTTGAGATTATAAGACGTTCGGTCCATTAGTTTGGCGATTTTAACACCTTTCGCCCCATTTCGTTGTCAATGTTAAGACCTTTCGTGCCATTTAGGTGTCGATTTTTTCCTGGCGAGCGATAGCGAGCCTGCAATTTTAAAAGGAACCGGCCTTCGGGCGGGACATTTTACTGCCGAAAAATGTACAAATTTATCTTGAAGGGGGGTCTAGGGGGTGTTTTTCTAAGCTTGATGGAGGTCTAGCGAGGAAACTAAAAAAATATAAGAATAAATGAATTAATAGACCAAACAAACGGGCCGTCGTCTCCCCTTGACCCTTCTTAGGTTGCTTGTCCTCCAAAACACTGAGGATCAAGTGTCCAAACAGTGGTTTAGAGTGGGTAAGGGAACATTGGAAAGGGAACGACTGCCCCTGGAACTAATATCCGTGGCAGGGGTAACAACTACGGTCCCCCCCCCCCCCCCCCCCCCTTCTAGCTACCCTCTACGCACTGCCTTTAAGGGGAGGGAGACCCTTTTTTTAGTTTCCTCCCTAGACCTCCATCAAGCTTAGAAAACACCCCCCCTAGACCCCCCTTCAAGATAAATTTGTACATTTTTCGGTCGAAAAATTTCCCGTGTCTCTGTGTTTTATTCTATGCTATATTTAAGCGAGTTTTAAGACCGTTTCCTCTTAAAATCGACACCTAAATGGCACGAAAGGTCTTAAAATTGACAACGAAATGGGGCGGAAGGTGTTAAAATCGCCAAGCTAATGGGCCAAACGTCTTATAATCTCAAAACTAGTGGGGCTAAACATGAGGGAGAAGGCGGTCCAGAAAAACGGTCTGCCTCCCCTTAAACTCAATAAAATCCTCTCCTGCCAGCCAGAAGCGGTCCTGATTAACCCTGCTGTGCCTGATTAACCCTTCTGTACCTGATTAACCCTTCTGTACCTGATTAACCCTTCTGTACCTGATTAACCCTTCTGTACCTGATTAACCCTTCTGTACCTGACCTGATTAACCCTTCTGTACCTGATTAACCCTTCTGTACCTGATTAACCCTTCTGTACCTGATTAACCCTTCAGTACCTGATTAACCCTTGTGTACTGATTAACCTTTCTGTACCTGATTAACCCTTTTGTACCTGATTAACCCTTCTGTGCCTGATTAACCCTTCTGTACCTGACCTGATTAACCCTGCTGTACCTGATTAACCCTTCTGTACCTGATTAACCCTTGTGTACCTGATTAACCCTTCTGTACCTGATTAACCCTTGTGTACCTGATTAACCCTTCTGTACCTGA
The DNA here is from genome assembly GCA_032716605.1 of Paralithodes platypus. Lineage (NCBI taxonomy): Eukaryota > Metazoa > Arthropoda > Malacostraca > Decapoda > Lithodidae > Paralithodes > Paralithodes platypus. Next base: position 1,197,609 of record CM064488.1, read on the forward strand.
TTAACCCTTCTGTACCTGATTAACCCTTCTGTACCTGATTAACCCTTCTGTACCTGATTAACCCTTATGTACCTGATTAACCCTTCTGTACCTGATTAACCCTTCTGTACCTGATTAACCCTTCTGTACCTGATTAACCCTTCTGTACCTGATTAACCCTTCTGTGCCTGATTAACCCTTCTGTACCTGATTAACCCTTCTGTACCTGATTAACCCTTCTGTGCCTGATTAACCCTTCTGTACCTGATTAACCCTTCTGTACCTGATTAACCCTGCTGTACCTGATTAACCCTTATGTACCTGATTAACCCTTCTGTACCTGATTAACCCTTCTGTGCCTGATTAACCCTTCTGTACCTGATTAACCCTTCTGTACCTGATTAACCATTCTGTACCTGATTAAACCTTCTGTGCCTGATTAACCCTTCTGTACCTGATTAACCCTTCTGTGCCTGATTAACCCTTCTGTACCTGATTAACCCTTCTCTGTGTTTTAATCTATGCTGGCTATATTTAAGCGACTTTGTACAGTTCAGGAAGGGTCTGTGGTGGTAGAAAGTGTCAAGTGAGAGTGTTCGAGACCTGTTATATTTGCTTAACGGGGGATGGTTAACTTTTTGGCCGATTTTTTGCATGTAGCCTATTCATTATTTTTTGCATGTAGCCTATTCATTATTTTTCTAATTTCCTCCCTAGACCTCCATCAAATTAAAAAAAAAAAAGCATCCATTAGATCCCCCTTCTAGATTAAATTGTACATTTTTCGGTAGAAAAATGTCCCGGCCGAAGGCCGATTCTTCCAACATTACAGGCTCACTATCGTTCGCCAGGGAAAAAATCGACCTCTAAATAGCCCGAAAGGTCTAAATATTGACGACGGAATGGGGCGAAAGATCTAAAAATCGACTAACTAATGGGGCAAACATCTTAACATCTGAAAACTAATGGGGCTAAACATGAGGGGAGAAAGCCAGTGGTCCAGAAAACCGGCCCGCATCCCCCCTTAAGAGTTAAGACCCCTTTTAAACAGAGTCAATTCGTCTCCTGCCAGCCAGAATGGTGTGCACCCCAAACTACTCCTCCTTCCGAAGTGGTCCGGATTTATTTCCTGGTCCAATGATGCGGAAGGAGGAAGGGGGAGGAGAGGGAGGAGGAGAGGAAGGGAGGGGTAGAGGAGGGGAAGGGAAGGGGGAGGAGGAGGGGGTGGTGGAAGGGGCAGAGGAGGAGGTGGAAGGAGGAAGGAGGAAGGGGCAAAGGCGGAGGAGGAGGAAGGAGGAAGAGGTGGGAGGAGGAGCAGGGGAGGAGGGGGTGGGGGGGGGGGGGGGTGGAAGGGGGGACAGCAATACACATCTCTTCCACCATCTCGGTACCACCTGCGACAGTTTTCCATCCTTCCTCCCATAATAATGGTTGCCCTCTCTTCACATTGTACAAACAAAATAAAAATTAAAATTAAAAAAAGGAAAAGTGGGGAATAAGCCTGAGTGAACACATATACAATACATACATACATACAATACATATACATACATACAATACATATACATACATACATACAATACATATATATACATACATATACATACATACATACTTACAATACATATACTGTACATACATACATACATACAATACATACATACATACAATACATATACATACATACAATACACATACATACATACAATACATATACATATATATACATACATATACATACATACATACATACATACAATATACATACATACAATACATACATACAATACAATACATATACATACATACAATACAATACATATACATACATACAATACACATACACCGTACAGTGGCGCTAATAAGTCATGTCTCAGCTGTCATTACGTTTGGCTCGCTCTGTGCTGTATTAATGTCTGCCAGATGTTGAATAGGGTGGGTAAGTGTAGGAACATCCTTGTATATCTCCCTCGAAACGAATAAATCAAGTTTTAGACATTGCTGATACCAATTATTGTTCGAAATATACTTGGTGCCGAGACATGACTTATGAGGCCGACTGTACATAGATATTATAGGTTCCTCCCTAGACCTCCATCAAGCTCTCAAAGAACCATCCCTACGGCCCCCTTCTAGATATTTGTTTTAATTTCTCGGCAGAAAAATTTCCTGGCTGAAGATCGATTCCTCCTAAATGACATGCTCTCTCTCTCTCTCTCTCTCTCTTAGGATTGTTAAGTTATTATATTAAAGTTTATTATATTAAATTGTATAGGTTCTCTCTCTCTCTCTCTCTCTCTCTCTTAGGATTGTTAAGTTATATTAAATTTTATTATATTAAATTGTATAGGTTCTCTCTTTCTCTCTCTCTCTCTCTCTCTCTCTCTCTCTCTCTCTCTCTCTCTCTCTCTCTCTCTCTCTCCTGCCACGGACATTAGTTCCAGGGCAGTAATTCCCTTTCCAATGTTCCCTTACCCACTCTAAACCACTGTTTGGACACTTGATCCTCAGTGTTTTGGAGGACAAGCAGCCTAGAAGGGTCACTAGACCTGTTGTTGCTTGATTTCCTTTGTACTCCTTTGTACTCTGTGGGTTGGGCATGATATTTAAATAATATACATACCCGGTAGAGAGTTCATGTGGGCATGTGTGTGTGTGTGTGTGTGTGTGTGTGTGTGTGTGTGTGTGTGTGTGTGTGTTTATTTGTAGGTATATATGTGTGTGTTTGTAGGTAAATATGTGTGTAGGTGTATTTGTAGATATATAACGTGTGTGTGTGTGCGTGTAGGTGTAGGTAATTATGTAAGTGTAAGTGAGTGTGTGTGTGTGTGTGAGAGAGAGAGAGAGAGAGAGAGAGCTCACTACTAACATGTTGGTAAATTCACTAATATTGATTATTGGACAAACAGAGAGAGAGAGAGAGAGAGATGACTGACGTGTGTGTGTGTGTGTGTGTGTGTGTGTGTGTGTGTGTGTGTGTGTGTGTGCGTATGTGTGTCAATTCCCGGCCGCACTTCTCAAGAATTGCGCAGCAGACCTTAGTGCTCCTCTACAGATTTTTTATAGAAACTCTCTCGACTCTGGAATTATACCACAACAATTAAAATGTGCTAAAATTACACCAGTCCACAAAGGGGGTTCGAGGGGTGAAGCAAAAAATTATAGACCTATTGTTTTAACTTCGCATGTCATCAAAATCCTCGAAAAGCTAATAGTTAAAAATATGTCCATATACCTTGAAGAAAACCACATAATAAACGAGGACCAGCATGGGTTTCGGAAGCGCCACTCGTGCCTCTCGCAACTGTTAGCTCACCATGAACAAATTATAGAAGGGCTAGAAAATAAAAATGCTATCGACGTGGTCTACCTTGATTTTGCAAAAGCATTTGACAAGGTAGACCACGGCATACTCCTCCACAAGATAAGAGACTCAGGAATCTCAGGAAAACTTGGGGTGTGGCTGCACTGTTTCCTCACTGACAGGGAACAAGCTGTCGCGGTTGGTGGTGCAGTGTCCAAGCCATCCATCGTCACTAGTGGGGTGCCACAAGGGTCAGTTCTTGGACCTATACTTTTCTTGCTGCACATATCAGACATAAATAAACATGTCATGCATTCGTCTGTCGCCTCCTTTGCTGACGACACTCGTGTATTAAAGGAAGTGTCTTCTACAACAGATGCTGATTTACTTCAGGCAGATCTCACTACAATTTACTCATGGGCAGAGCAAAACAACATGTCCTTCAATAATAACAAATTTGAACACATGAACTACAGTGCAGACCGAAATATGAATATCCACACATGCACAGCAGATGACGGCTCTTGCATTGATACTAATGATTATGTAAAAGATCTTGGTATTACACTCAGTCGAGATGGTACATTTGGAATGCATATAACCAATGTGGCAAAGAATGCTCGTAACCAAGCTGGATGGATCCTACGAACCTTCCGAACACGTGACATGATCCCCATGCTGACGCTCTACAAGTCACTGGCCATTCCACTGTTGGAATATTGCTGTCAGCTGTGGAGCCCATGGAAGGTGGGAGAGAAGCAATTACTCGAAGCATTTCAACGCTCATTCACCAATAAAATCTCTGCCATCCAACACCTAGACTACTGGGGGAGGTTGGAAACTCTCAATCTTTTCTCATTAGAAAGACGCAGGGACAGATATGCCATCTTATATGTCTACAAAATATTGATTGGCATCACAACCAACAACCTTAATATAGGTTTTCACATCCATCAACGACTGGGCCGTCTCTGCCACATACAGCGGGTACACCCCAGAGCAGCCACCAGAGTTAAGACGCTCAAGGAGAACGCCTTTGCGACACGAGGACCTCTTCTCTTTAACGCCCTACCCAGATATCTGCGTGACTCAACTGAACCAAGTCTCGAGAAATTTAAAAATCAACTGGACAAATTTCTCTGGACACTACCTGATCAACCCAAACTGCCCCACTACCACCTCCGCGCCGCTAGCAACAGCATCATGGACCAGCTGGCGCAGAGACGGGCAGATGGAATGTACTAGTGGTGGCGCATCAGCGTGACCACGGGCGGACAACACTGCCTGCAACTACTACTTACAGGACCTACAGAGAGAGAGGTGTGTGTGTGTGTGTGTGTGTGTGTGTGTGTGTGTGTTACTCAGTTACTTGTTCGTCAAGGGGAATCCACGCAATGCGAGCTAAGCTCATTATTATCGCGCCTCCTTAACTGGGAATGTATTGCGTGAAATGCATGTTAAGTGTTTTATGTACTGTTGGAATGGCTGTGGATGTGTGTGTAGTCTGTATTTTAGCCAATTGGCGACATCGGAAACGAAGGCTTAGGGTGGATCTGGATGGTACCATTCTCACTATAGACGGTACCGTCTCGCCCGAAGGCTTAGGTAGCCATCAGCTTAGGTGAACCATATGATACCCATCTCGCCTTGTACCATTTTTGCCTACCCCAGATGGGACGTCACAACGTCGTCCACTTATTCCAGGTACCTATTTACAGCTAGGTGAACTGAGGCTAACACATGAAAGGAGACAAGCCCAATTTGTCTCCGCCCGGCCGGGCATTGAACCCCCGACCCCTCGTGTGTGAGACGAGAGCTCTACCTACTAGGCTATGGGCTGTGTGTGTGTGTGTGGTGGTAATAATAATACTAATAATAATATTTATTCAGTTAGCATTTTACAATGTTGGTACCACATAATATGTTACAAATATGACATGTACCAGCCTTGCATAATTCCAACTAAGGATAGCCCAATAAGGCCGTTAGGCGTATTTCCATTGGGGTCCTTGTGGGATTAGGTTAGCTGGGGAAAAAGGGGAGGATAAAAACAAGTAGATACTTTAGAGAAAGTATTTCTAGGGGGTTATATTAAGATACCTTACATTCTATAGTTGGACTGGTCAAAATATTTCACTAATCATTTCAGTTTGGTTTGTCTATCTCTTATGTCGTATTTAGTAGTAGACATAAGCTTGGTGCTCCCTTGTCGCAGCTGTCCGGTTCAGGTGTTCCTTCAGGCTACGTCTGAAGGAATACAGTGTTCTCTTTTCACGGACTGACTGGGGTAGGTCGTTCCAGTCTTTGATGGCAGTGAAGAAGAATGTTTGCTTACCCTGTCCTTGGATTCTCGGGACCGTATAATTATACATCCTATTCCTTGTATTGTGTCCAATCCTCTTATTTGCTTTAACAAAATTACTCTTTATATACACTGGAGCTCTGTCATTGAATATCTTGAAGGCATTGAAGGGTGGATGGGACTCGTCAGCCTTGGTTGGCAACCTGTCTAGGGGAGTAAACCTGATACAAATATGTACTGCTTACCTAAGGGTAAGGCAGGTTAGTGGATGGATTAGCCGAACACCACTGTAGAAAAATAGTCCTAACAAGATACACAGAGGGCCTCGGAGTCGGACGGATCCTAAATGGAGTGGTCAATTCTGTAAGTCCTTCACTAAACTGGCTCGGGTTGTTCCTCTCACAGGGAATAGGTCCGCTTGGGGGCATTCTGTGTATGGCCACCCTCGTAAGGGGAGTAAGGCATCCGGCAATAGATAGATAGATAGATTAGTGAGCCTGATTTGTTTGGCCCTGTCAGAGACATTGAGCATACCAAGTGACTGAAGTTGTTCCTGGCCAACATGTGATCTGGGTCCTAGGTTCAACATGAACCTAACCACTTTATTTTGAGTGACCTGAAGTTTGTGCTGTGCTGATTTAGATGATGCAGAGTACCAGGATGACACAGAATAGTCAAAATGACATTGAACAAGCGCTTGACATAGGGTCTTTTTGGTCGCCGCGGGCAAGCATCCCACCTGTCTATACAGGTATTTAATACGTGCTCTACATTTACTCAGGATAGATTTGTTTGTGTGTGTGTGTGTGTGTGTGTGTGTGTGTGTGTGTGTGGTGGTATGTGTTTGTTTCTTTGTGTGTGTGTGTGTGTGGTGGGTGTGTGGGGGGAGGGGTGTTTGTGTGTTTGTGTGTGTGTGTGTGTTTGTGTGTGTGGGGGGGGGGTTTGTGTGTGTGGTGGGTGGGTGTGTGTGTGTGTGTGTGTGGTGGGGGGGGGGGGTTTGTGTGTGGGGGTTGTGTGTGTGTGTGGGGGGGGGGGTTGTGTGTGTGGTGGGTGTGTGTGTTTGTGTGTGTGGGGGGGGGGGGTTGTGTGTGTGTGTGGTGGTATGTGTTTGTTTCTTTGTGTGTGTGTGTGGGGGGGGGGGGGGGGTTGTGTGTGTGTGGGGGGGGGGGTAGGGAGTGCGTGTGTGCAAGACAGAGAGACAGAGTGTGCGTGTTACACAGAGTTACACAGATACTCAGAACACACAGACCTTGAGGTACCAATTATACTCTATTTGCTGTAAGTAACCGAGAAATCATTATCTCTATCCTCTGTAACTCAAAAAGGGCTTGAGCAAATGGGCTGTAAGTGTCCACATCTATTCCCTGGCTGACCCTTCCCAAATGGTAGAAATATTAGCTCGATTACTCTAGTCGTTTTAGAGTTACAGAGGTTAAAGTTCAAGATTTCTCGCCTACTTACAGCGAATAGAGTATAGGTGGTCCGACCTTAATACTACTAGACAGGGAAAGCTTATAGTGGAAGAATAGGACAGCAAAGTAGAAGGCTGTGCGTATGTGCAAGACAGAGAGAGAGAGAGAGAGTGCGTGTGTGTGCAAGACAGAGAGAGAGAGAGAGAGAGTGCGTGTATGTGTGACACAAAGGTATGCATGTAGAGGTGGGTCTTTGTGTCCAAGAGAGTGTGTGTGTGTGTGTTCGTGTGCAAGAGAGAGAGAGAGAGTGTGTGTGTATACGTACGTGTGATAGGAAGTAGATGCCTTATGTACAGTATATGAGGGGGGAGGGGGAGTGTAAAAGAGAGAGTGTGTGTGTGTGTGTGTGTGTGTGTGTGTGTGTGTGTGTGTGTGTGTGTGTGTGTGTGTGTGATAGAAAGGAGAGAACAGTGGGTGACAGAGAAGGAGAGAGAGAGTGTGTGTGTGTGATAGTCAATGTGTGTGTGTGTGCAAGAGAGAGTGTGTGTGTGTGTGTGTGATAGTCAATGTGTGTCTGTGTGTGTGTGTGATAGTGTGTGTGTTACTGTGTGTGACAGTCAATGTGTGTGTGTGTGTGTGTGTGTGATAGAAAGGAGAGAAAAGTGTGTGAGAGTGTGTGTGTGTGTGATAGTCAATGTGTGTCTGTGTGTGTGGGTGAGAGTGTGTGTGTTACTGTGTGTGATAGCCAGTGTGTGTGTGTGTGGGTGAGAGTGTGTCAATACTCAATAGGAGTGCGTGTGAGAGTGAGAGCGAGCGATTACATGTTTGGCAGTCAAAGTATGTGCGTGTGTGTGTGTGTTACTCAGTTACTTGTTCGTCAAGGGGAATCCACGCAATGCGAGCTAAGCTCATTATTATCGCGCCTCCTTAACTGGGAATGTATTGCGTGAAATGCATGTTAAGTGTTTTATGTACTGTTGGAATGGCTGTGGATGTGCGTGTAGTCTGTATTTAGCCAATTGGCGACATCGGAAACGAAGGCTTAGGGTGGATCTGTATGGTACCATTCTCACTATAGACGGTACCGTCTCGCCCGAAGGCTTAGGTAGCCATCAGCTTAGGTGAACCATATAATACCCATCTCGCCTTGTACCATTTTTGCCAACCCCAGATGGGACGTCACAACGTCGTCCACTTATTCCAGGTACCTATTTACAGCTAGGTGAACTGAGGCTAACACATGAAAGGAGACAAGCCCAATTTGTCTCCGCCCGGCCGGGGATTGAACCCCCGACCCCTCGTGTGTGAGACGAGAGCTCTACCTACTAGGCTACGGGCTCTGTGTGTGTGTGTGTGTGTGTGTGTGTGTGTGTGTGTGTGTGTGAGAGAGAGTGTGTCAATACTCAATAGGAGTGCGTGTGAGAGTGAGAGCGAGCGATTACATGTTTGGCAGTCAAAGTATGTGCGTGTGTGTGGGTGAGAGTGTGTCAATACTCAATAGGAGTGCGTGTGAGAGTGAGAGCGAGCGATTACATGTTTGGCAGTCAAAGTATGTGCGTGTGTGTGTGTGTGTGTATATGTGTGTAAGACGTATGTGTATGTAAGTCTGTGTGCGTGTATGTGTGTGTGTGTACTTACTCTAGTTGTACTTACTCTAGTTGTATTGCGGGAGTGAGCATGCTCGTTATTTCCCGCCTCCTATATGTGTAGGTGTTATATATATCGTTGGAATGGCTGTGGATGTGTGTGTAGTCTGTATTTTTAGCCAATTGGAGACATCGGAAACGAAGGCTTAGGGTGGATCTGTATGGTACCATTCTCACTATAGACGGTACCGTCTCGCCCGAAGGCTTAGGTAGCCATCAGCTTAGGTGAACCATATGATACCCATCTCGCCTTGTACCATTTTTGCCAACCCCAGATGGGACGTCACAACGTCGTCCACTTATTCCAGGTACCTATTTACAGCTAGGTGAACTGAGGCTAACACATGAAAGGAGACAAGCCCAATTTGTCTCCGCCCGGCCGGGGATTGAACCACCGACCCCTCGTGTGTGAGACGAGAGCTCTACCTACTAGGCTACGGGCTGTGTGTGTGTGTATGTGTATGTATGTATGTGTGTGTGTGTATGTATGAGTGTATATGTGTGTGTGTGTGTGTGTGTGTGTAAGTATGTGTATGTAAGTCTGTGTGCGTGTATGTGTGTACGTATGCAATGTTAACCACTATACCCTGTACCAGATACGTGGGCCAACACTCTTGAACATTAAAGGGGATGTAGGCTACTCGCTCTTTCTGGACCCCCTTCTCCCTCATGTTTAGCATATTAGTTTGGAGGTTTAAAGACGTTCGTTATGTTAGTTCGGCGATTTGGAGACCTTTCGCCGCATTTTTTGTTATCAATATTTAAGACCTCTGACTTTAGAAAGAACCGGCCTTCGGCCCGGAACATTTTTCTACCGAAAAATGTACAAATTTATCTTGAAAAGGGGTCTAGGGGGTGTTTTGCTGAGCTTGATGGAGGTCTAGCGAGGAAACTAAAAAATAAATTAATAAATAAATATATAGACCAGCCATCCAGCACTAACGCCTTAAGGGGAGGTTTCTAGTTTGTTTCCTACTCCTCCAGCAATCTTAAAATGTCACCCCCTTGACCCCTTTTCAAGATAAATTTGTACATTTTTCGGTAGAAAAATTTCCCGGCCAAAGGCCGGTTACTCTTAAGTTACAGGCTCGCTATCGCTCGCCAGGATAAAATCGACACCTAAATTGCACGAAAAGTCTTAAAATTCACAGAATGGGGCGGAAATTCTGAAAATCACCAAACTAATGGGGCAAACGTCTTAAAATCTCAAAAGCAATGGGGATAACCATGAGGGAGAAAGGGGTCCCGAAAAAAATCCCTCAAGTGGAAACCTCCCCTTAAGCCTCTACAACCCCCAAACCACCACCACTACAGTAACTCCCCTGAGCTACTTTAAAGGGGGCAGGGGTCGCTTTCTCTGAGCCCCCTTCTCCCTCAGGTTTAGCCCCATTACTTTTCAGATTTTATGACATTCGCCCCATTAGTTTGTCGATTTTAAAGCCTTTCGCCCCATTTCTATATCAATATCCAGCTACCATTCACTTTCTGGTCCATTTTTTGTGTATTAATTATTTTGCTAGTGTCCTCCCTGAACTGACCTCCATCTAACTTTAAAAAAACAACCCCAGGATCCCCTTTCAAGATGTATTTGTAAATTTGTTGGCAGAAAATGTCCCGGCCGAAGGCCGCTTCCTCTTAAGGGGAGGTTTTTAGTGTGTTTCCTAGACTTCCATCAAGCTTGAAATTACTCCCCCTTGACCCCCTTTCAAGATAAATTTGTACATTTTTCGGTAGAAAAATTTCTCGGCCAAAGGCCGGTTCCTCTTAAATTACAGGCTCGCTATCGCTCGCCAGGGAAAAATCTACACCTAAATGGGATGAAAGGTCTTAAAAGTGACATAAATGGGGTGAAACTTCTTAAAATCGCCAAACTAATGGGGCAAACGTCTTAAAATCTCAAAAGCAATGGGGCTAAACATGAGGGAGAAAGGGGTAAAGAAAAAAATCCCTCAAGTGGAAACCTCCCCTTAAATTACAGGCTCGCTATCGCTCGCCAGGAAAAATTCGACACCTAAATGACACGAAACATCTAAATATTGACAAAGAAATGGGGCGAAAGGTGTTAAAATCGCCAAACTAATGGGCTGAACGTCTTAAAATCTGAAAACTAAAGGGGCTAAACATGAGGGAGAAGGGGGGGGGGGTCCCAGAAAACCGACCCATCTCCCCTTAACCAATCGGGAAGGGTCAACCAGGGCATACGTGTGGAAATGAACGGCCCATTTGCTCCAGCCCTCTTTTTGAGTTACGGAGGTGTTAGGGTTGAGGATTTCTGACCTACCACTTTGGAACCGAGTGGTGTAGTATAGGCCTAATCCAATGTTGTTCCTTCAACATAACAGATCCTTCCTAAACTAAACAATATAACTAAATACTGTATATATTATATTAATGATATTATTTAGTTTAGGAAGGATCTGTTATGTTTATGGGTGGAACAGGTAGGCCAAAAATCGCGAACCCTGACCTCTGTAACTAAATAGATAGGGCGGGTGCCCAACCCCGAAAGGGGTTGAAATTAGGGAGTTCCCCCCCCCCCCCCCCCCCGCCAAAGACAGCTTTCTAGGGCCTTTCCTACCTAATGCTGAGAGGATTGGGTTCTAGTCATGTGGTGATGGGCTGGTCTATCAGAGTGAGAGTTCAGCAATCTCTGCCATACCCATAACTTACTCTGACTGCTCCTTTTACTTAAATATTTCCTAGATCTCAAGTGACGGTGTCTCTTCCGTGGATTGACCTACCAATCTGCCAACTCTCGAGGTTGGCAGATTGGGAGCCATAGCGTCACATTCTTCCTTTGCCCCTCAACTTTCCCTTCATAAAAGCTGAAGAGCACAGGACCTTGGGTGGGGCTTCGGTATCCCGGCCGTTTCTGCGCCCTCCTCGGCTCCTCGCCTGTGAGCGGCTTAGGTCACCCAGGCTTTATTGTGGCAGGCAGGGAGGGTTCTGTGGGGGCGCTCGGTTATGGCCTTGGCCTTGCTCGGGGCCTTGGGGCTGTTCGGCCAGGCAGCCTGGGGAACAGCAACAACAACAACAACTAAATAGATATATAAGTCAATACCGGTAGCTAAATAAAACTAAACAAAATCGTCTAGTAGTAGCAGAGGTCATTCATATAGTTATTTCCAGTTGTCCTGATCATATTAATTCAAGTCTTTAAACCAAAATCCTCCACTTTGACCTGTATATATATATATATACTGTATATATATATATATATAACTATTATAACACTTGGTATCCCTTGGCAGAGATTGAGCCAACCTGCGCCTGTTCAGTCGTTGGCTGTAAATAATGTAATATTGGGGGTCGATTATTGAACGGTAAGGGGAAGATGAATGACACTTATGGGACAACCGTGTGTGAGAGAGAGAGAGAGAGAGAGAGAGAGAGAGACTATATAATTTGACATAATACAAAAACACTTATTATATACCTGTATATTATATATATATATATATATATATATATATATATATATATATATTAGGGGAGGTGTGGTGGAGTGGTCTTGCCACTGGCCTGGTAATCCAAAGGTCCCGGGTTCAAATACCGATGTATCAATCGGAAGATATTATTGGGATGGAATTTGTGCTGTACCTGGTATCAGTGCATTACCACAAGCCCACCGAAACGTCAATAAAATACCCTCATTGTTCCCTGATTAAATAGCACTGTATGAATATTCCCATATTCAAAATATGCTATAGGGGTGCAATGCCTGGTGAGTTATCTGCTCAACAGGTGGCGTTGTGTGTGTGTAAGTGTGAGAGTCCGAGTGTAGGGGGTGAGACAGTGAAGCACGGGAACGAGGTGGCTTCAGAGATGGGGTCGTTTCGGGCCATGAGTGAGCACCGTGCCTCATGTGAAGGCAAGATGGCAGGTGCTCGTTGTACTCTACGTGCTTCACATGTCTCACTCCCTAGACTGGAACAAGACCTCACGGGCTTCACTGTTCATTGTAAAGCGGTGAATGTTAAGGCTCTCAGCCTATACCCGAGAGGAAGTAAGTTGGAAAAAAAAAAAAAAAAAAAAAAAAATATATATATATATATATATATATATATATATATATATAAATCGAAGTAGGGGCTGTGCAGAAAGGGTTACCACGAGATAGTATTGTTTAGCCTATAGGCCTATCACTTCCAAAGACATCATTTGAACTATAAACTGCAAGAAAATAAGAGTGTGTGTATGTGTGCGCGTGTGTGTATGTGCGTGTGCGTGTGTGTGTGTGTGTGTGCGTGGGTGTATGTAGGGCTTCCAATGATCACGTGCAGAGCGGTATGTGCGGGAACTCTAAGGAAATGGATTTAATAGGGTTTCTGTGTGTGTGTGTGTGTGTGTGTGTGTATGAGAAAGAGAGTCGACAGAGAGAGAGAGAGAGAGAGAGAGACGACAGACAGACAGACAGACGGGAAGAAAGAAAGAAAGAGAGAGTTACAAGGAATAGTTAGTATATCAGAGCCCTTGCGGTCCATTCCGAGGAGATACTGGAAGTGGAAGGAGAGAGAGACTGTTTAGTGCACTACACTCATTACAGAGTGTGCAAAATACTATCTACCGGTACTCTCTTGTTGAACTGCTCTACTGAAGAACTATTTACAACTTCAGAGGCAAGTTTGTTCCAGGTAGAACAGATCTTATAAGTGAACAAGTTTCCAGATACTAGGGCTGAACCAGACGCTTCCTGTACACTAAAGGTATTTGTAAAGTTAGCAAAGTTCGTGCACCCATCACGTGTGTGTGTGTGTGTTGGTGTGTGTGTGTGTTGGTAGGTCTGTATATGTGTGTATTTGAAGGTATGTGTGTGTTTGAAATTGTGCGTGTGTGTGTGTGTGTGTGTTTAAAAGTGTGTGTATGTGTGTTTTTGAAGGTATGTGTGCGTGTGTTAGTGCCAGGTGTTTAACAATCCCAAACAGCTGCGGACCTTTGATGTGTGTGTGTGTGTGTGTGTTTAAAAGTGTGTGTATGTGTGTATTTGAAGGTCTGTGTGCGTGTGTTAGTGCCAGGTGTTTAACAATCCCAAACAGCTGCGGACCGTTGATGGATGTGTGTGTGTGTGTGTGTATGTAAGTGTATGTGTGTGTGTGTGTGTACAAAGGAAATCAAGCAACAACAGATCTAGTGACCCTTCTAGGTTGCTTGTCCTCCAAAACACTGAGTGTGTGTGAGTGTACTGTATGTGTGTGTGTATGTGTGTGACGTCTTTCTAAGTTGACTTCAGCTACATTTAGACGATTTTATGAAGCTTGAAAAGATATATGGTAAATCAGTCAGTCAATCAGTAGCCAACCCTTACTCCCACAAGGGGTAGGGAGGATCAGCAAGAGACACGAGAAAGGAAAAAGAGGTGACAGAGGAAGAACACATATAACAGATCGCCCAGGGGGTCACTAGGACTGTTGTTGCTTGATTTCCTTTGTACTCTTACACACATAAGTTCTTCACAGGATCGGACGCTCGCATATCAGTATAGGCCTTTAGATAACAAACAAATTCGCTCACACATGTACACAAATATTACACCCACACACACACACACACATACTGCACATACATACACACAGATACATACATACATACATACATACACACACACACACACACACTATCCTAGATTAACAACTCACAAGCTTTCAGAAGAAAAAAAACTTGTTATATGTACCACTATCATCTCGACTTGAAAATCATCAGCAAAGGAAGTAGCCTACATAATATCTAACTGACCAACATTTAATACCAGTAGCTCTTGTGCAATCTCTTACCTTGGTCCATATTGTAAGGTAATATAAGTTAGAGTTAAGCAACACACTGTTCCTTTGTACATTTTCAACCAATGGCTGCAACTATCAATAAACCGTTTATTATTATGTATTTAATATTTTAGTGGATCATATATACTTTAATTAATTTCATTGGGGGTGTTGTGGTGAGATTAATAAAAATAAAGAATATACACACACTTCAAGGATATGTATCATGATAACAATCTTTCATAATTGCTACCCCCTCTCTCTCTCTCTATATATATATATATACTGTATATTTATATACCGTATATGGGGTTTTTTCTATGTAGATGAAGGAGACAAAAGGCAGAGCTGCCTGTGATAAGTGCCTCCCCCAGAGAAACGAAACAACTCAAGCCAGACCGAATAAACCCAAGTGGGGACGAAACGAACAAAAGAAATAAATGACTACCACCACTACTACTACCATTACTACCATTACCATTACTACCACTACTACTACTACTACTACTATATACATTACACTCGGATTATATGGATTACACTCGCTTTTTCTGAAGAATGCATCAGATAACGTTCTTGCGATTCTGTCATATTTGTTCAATGTATGCTTCAGTCATTGTTATCTACCAATGTATGCTTCAGTCATTGTTATCTACCAATGTATGCTTCAGTCATTGTTATCTACCAACTCATATACTGAAAGGAAATATAACACCAATAGTTAAAGATAAAAAGGGTAATGTTACTTTATCTAATAATCACAGACCTGTTATGCAGTCTGCCTGCTTGTTGAAACTCTTCGAAATGCATATACTGGATATACTTGAGGAAAAAGTGTTTAAACCATAAACAATTTGGCTTTAAAAGAGGAGTGTCGACAACTGATGCATGTTTTGTTTTAAAAGAATTGATGTTCAATTACTCTCATAAAAATGACTCTGGATTCATAACATTTATTGATCTGTCCATGGCATTTGATTATGTAAATCATTTTCTATTGGGTGAAAAATTATTGAATAAGGGAGTCCCAGTGGACTTAGTGTATTTTCTTATGCATTACCTCAGACATCAATTAGCTAATGTGACATGGAAGGGGCACCAGGGATCCTTTCATTATGTGGAGAGGGGAGTAAGGCAGGGAGGAATACTATCCCCCTTTTTATTTAAACTATATATAGATAATATTATAGAAGAACTGTCTAATATGAATCAAGGGTGTCAACTGGGAATAACAAACATTAATATTTTGGCCTATGTCGACGATATAGCTCTGATTGGTCACGAACATGATGATATGGACAAATTGTATATTAAATTGAAAATTGAATTAGAAAAACATGGTTTGATTATTAATAAAAACAAGACAAAATGCATGAAATTCCAAAGGAAAGGAAACCAATCTTCGGGTAATACTATAAAATTACATGATGATGAACTAGACCTAGTAAAATCGTTTAAATATCTGGGTCATCATGTCATGTGATCTCTTCTTCTCTACATGACAATGATGATGTTGATTTAACGCTGAAAACATTTTATTCAAGTTTTAATACAGTAATTAGAAATTTTTCATATGTTGATAAGAAAACACGTTTATTTTTATACAATGCGTATTGTAAGCCAGACTTTGGACTTCCACTCTGGAACAATTGTAAGACTTTTTCTACAGGTATCTTCAAAACTTTTGCCTTAGATATTGGGGGGTGGAGGAGGGGGTAAAATAAGGAGGGGAGAGTTCTGCTTAAGCTATATACTTCAATTCTTTGTCTTTAACTATCCTTTCTACGACTACATAATTTCTAAACTAATTCTTAAATCTAGCTCTATCTGTTTCTGGAGAAGTCACCGGTGCATAGGTGAGCTGGCTTTGAGAGGGGACAGCAACTCCACAAAAAGAAGAAGAAGAAAGAAGAAGAAGCTATCAACAAGTCAATGAAGCGGATCCTTGGTGTACCTTTCTACACCAGTAACCATGAGGTGGCAGAGTCATGTGAACAATTACTGCCGAAGCATCACGTTGCTCTTATTCAGGCAAGATATTTTCACAGAATAGCCAAGTCTAATAATCTTTATAATTAATACTAATTGGCAATACTTGCAGTCTGGACTTTTTATAAACAATGTTGAAAATCTATTTCATAAGACATATAATATTGATGTATGGAAGTATGATCTTAACACAATCTACTCTAGAATCCTATGGGTTCAGCGACACGAAGAACGACGGGCTCCCGTGTCTTATGATCCAAATACAAGGTGATGCTTCCTCGGTCTATCTAGGATGTCATATAATTATTCATAATTAAACGCGGTTGCTAAAGATGATATAATAAAATATATATTTGATTATAGGCTATACTGTAAATAAACAAGAGTTGTAGGAATTCATGTGTATACCTTTTCAGCTATTTTTACTTTTCTAAATTATGTTAATGGATATGTAATATGTATATGAATGTGAATTTTGTATACCGTATATTATGATATAAATTGAATTGAATTGAATTGAATTGAATTGAATTGAATTGAATTGAACTACTACAACCACCACCACCACCACTACTACTACTACTACTACTACTACTATTACCACTCAGCCTCTGCATCTCCCTTATAGACCCTAAACCAGGTCAGAACAGTCATCAAAGCGCCCGATTTGGTAGTCATTCAGCTACTTCCTATTCCGGGGTAAGCACTCAGACTCATCATCGTGGATTACTACTACTACATTGATTTTTATTTAATATTGTCCATACATTACTATTACTACTACTACTACTACTACTACTACTACTACCACCGTCCCCCCTCCACCATAGGCCTACAGGGAGTCTATGTCATGGCCTCGTTATTGGCCGGAAATGGTTATGTAGAAAGCGTCAAGGTAATCACACTAGGAATATATGAATATATATATATATACAGTATATATATATATATATATATATATATATATATATATATATATATATATATATATATATAGAGAGAGAGAGAGAGTGTCTGTGGTTTGTGTGTGTGTGTGTGTACAAAGGAAAGCAAGCTACAACAGAACTATCAAACCCTACGAGACTGATTTCAGCTGAATAACTACCTAACCAAAATTATAAAATAAAAAAAAAATAAAAAAAAAAAAATAAAGTTAGCACAATAAAGAGAGGTGCTATTAGTTTGGAATTGCAGTTAAGGGGGTAATACTCACTTTTTCTAGACCCCCTTCTCCCTCATGCTTAGCAGATTAGTTTTGAGGTTTCAAGACTTTCGTTCCGTTAGTTTGCCGATTTTGAGACCTTTCGCCTATTTTTTTTTTTTTTTTCAATATTTAGATCATTCGTGCCCTTTAGCTGTCGATTTTTTCCTGGCGAGCGATAGCGACCCTCTAATTTCAGAAGGTACCGGCCTTTGGCCGGGAAATTTTTCTACCGAAAAATGTACAAATTTATCTTGAAAGGGGGTCTAGGGGGGGTTTTTCTAGGCTTGATGGAGGTCTAGCGAGGAAACTAAAAAATAAATTAATAAATCAATATATAGACCAGCCACCCAGCACTACACCCCTTAAGAGCGAGATATTTATCTAGTCAAATTTGTAAGGTTTGAACAGTACAACACTCAATGATATATGTAGGTCCGTTCCATAGGCTGACTACTCGATTGAAAAATATATGCTTTGCCTCATGTGAGTTAAATGGCTTTCCAATAATTTTACAACCATTTCCTCTGATGTAATTTGTTGTCATCCACATTGCCAATACCTTTAACCCGTCCAGTACCGGCGACGGCCTTCTAATTGTATTCAGGCTACTATTAGACGATTTAATTAAGCTTAGGAAGGACCTCTAGCAATAATAAGACTTCAAACTATCTCAACCAACCCTATTAACACTTAAAGAGCGGGGCCCGACTTAAGTCCGTATCTAAAAAGCAGCAAGTTAGGAGCATTATTAAGGCTTTTAAAGGGTTAAAATAGAGTGCAAATGGCCGGGAGAGCAGCAGGCCACACGGCCGACACCCAGGGCTTACCGCCGCCCATTGACTCACGCTCCCTCTGTTCTCGAGAGGCCGGCAGTGTAGCCAGTAGTGAGTGTAGCTGGAAAAAATATGCCGCTATACGCTAAACTCCCATGTTGGTGGTACTTCTGCATTAAAACGACGAGTGCTACGTAGCTCGTTCTGGTATCATTTTGAAGCTTGTAGCGCCTAGTTTTTTGCCGAATACATTTCTTTTCATGCAGATACTTGATTGATCATTCAGGAGGGCCTGAATATGCCCAAAATAGCCCAAAAAACCCCGCTAGACGAGGGTTAACTAGCACAGATCCTTCCTAAGCTGCATAATATCGTCTAAATATAGCTAGCATCAAATATAACCCGCGTCGCTGGTACTCAAAGGGTTAATAAGTTTAAACATTTGGATTAGGTCCCCCTCTTAACCTGCACTTTGTTAAACTAAACAGACTTAACCTAATTAGACGATCTTCGTATGACATATTTCTTAATCTAGGAATATTTTGTGTTACTCTCCGCTGAGAGAGAGTGAGAGCTAGAGAGTGTGTGTGTGAGAGAAAGAGAGGGAGAGAGAACGAGAGTGTGTGTGAGAGAGAGAGAGAACGAGAGTGAGAGATATAAATATATATATATACTGTGTATATATATATATATATATATATATATATATATATATATATATATATATATATATATAAAGAGAGAGCGAGAGTGAGTGAGAAAGAGTGTCACCTACTGAAGGTCAAATAAGGTTGTGTTCGCCACTCATATAGTGGCACTGAGGAGCGCGCCGCCCCTCGTATTGGGTGGTGATTTGGTGCAGCAGACAGTTCGAAGGGGAGCACGCTCCCCTGCGAAGATAGGCTCGTCTGGCACTTTTTGAAGTTCGACATCGAGGGCTCTCTTGAAGTTATCTAACGAGAGTGAGTGAGTGAGAGAGAGAGTGTGTGGGAGTTAGTGAGTGAGAGTGGGTGAGTGAGTGATAGAGAGAGTGAGAGAGAGAGTGTGTGAGAGTTAGTGAGTGAGAGAGTGTGTGAGAGTTAGTGATAGAGAGAGTGTGTGAGTGAGTGAGTGAGTAATAGAGAGAGAGAGTGTGTGTGCGAGGTAGTGAGTGAGAGTGATAGGGAGTGAGAGTGAGTGTGAGAGTGAACACGCTTTAATAATGCACCAGTATTGCATCAGGTCAATTTCCTTAGTTCTTCTTCCTGTTAACCTAAAACAACAGACTGATACAACAGGTAATGGGGGTGGGGGGGGGGGGGGTACTCAAACATGACATTATATTCCAGTTTTAGCAGTCCATTATACGGCAACCAGTATTTACATTATATCACATATATATATATATTCAAATATGTAAACATCAAGAAGAAAATCACCTCCAGTACTACCACATTAATAAATAAACCAATAAATAACACAAATACAATCACCGCCTCCCCTACCACCCCATACACTAAATAAATAAATATAATAAAACCGGACAATTATATATAAACATTAATCCAAAGAAATTCACCCCCCCCCCCCCACATTACATAAATAAATACGGTACCGGTAATACAAAGCAAAACAAATAAATACACAAGTAAAACAAAAAGGAAAATCACCCCCCACCACCAAAGTTTCACCTCCACAACGTTTCACCCCCCCCCCCCCCCCCCCCCTTTCCACAGCAAGGTCCTCCCACCCACAACGTTTCACCTCCACACTTATCTCTCCCCCCCCCCCCTCCCCCTCTTTCCACAGCAAGGTCACGGTTACTGATAAAGAATTCATGACCTTGCTCCTTCTTCGTGCAACTTCTCTCTCTCACTCTCTCTGTATTATCATTATGTGACGTCATAGTACTGGTAGGGTAAACATATGACGTCATAGTACTGGTAGGGTAAACACATGACGTCATAGTACTGGTAGGGTAAACACAACGTCATAGTACTGGTAGGGTAAACACAACGTCATAGTACTGGTAGGGTAAACATGTGATGTCATAGTACTGGTAGGGTAAACACATGACGTCATAGTACTGGTAGGGTAAACACATGACGTCATAGTACTGGTAGGGTAAACACATGACGTCATAGTACTGGTAGGGTAAACACATGACGTCATAGTACTGGTAGGGTAAACATATGACGTCATAGTACTGGTAGGGTAAACATGTGACGTCATAGTACTGGTAGGGTAAACATGTGACGTCATAGTACTGGTAGGGTAAACATATGACGTCATAGTACTGGTAGGGTAAACATGTGACGTCATAGTACTGGTAGGGTAAACATGTGACGTCATAGTACTGGTAGGGTAAACATATGACGTCATAGTACTGGTAGGGTAAACATATGACGTCATAGTACTGGTAGGGTAAACATATGACGGCATAGTACTCACAGGGTAAACATGTGACGTCATAGTACTGGTAGGGTAAACATGTGATGTCATAGTACTGATAGGGTAAACATGTGATGTCATAGTACTGATAGGGTAAACATGTGATGTCATAGTACTGGTAGGGTAAACATGTGACGTCATAGTACTCACAGAGTAAACATGTGACGTCATAGTACTGGTAGGGTAAACATGATCTTATTTAATCTGTTAAGGGCGTATTTATTTGCGCATTTATGTATTCTTATATTGTCTTTTTATATTCCTCCCTAGACCTCCATCAAGCTTAAAAAACACTCCCCCAAGACCCTCCTTCAAGATAAATGTGTTCATATATTTTGTCCTCTTAAATTACAGGCTCAATATTGCTCGCCAGGAAAAAATCTTTATGGTAGAATACACTGTTAAATATTAAGGTTTAAAATAAGGCATGAGAAGGGGTAATATTTATCCTGTATATATACCGGTAATACTATGTGTGTGTGTGTGTGTGTGTGTGTGTGTGTGTGTGTGTGTGTGTGTGTGTTCAGGGTACCGGTATGTGGATGTGTGTGTGTATTCAGTGTGTGTGTGTTCCGAGTAGGCCTACCGCATCGACAATATGAACTGTAGTAAGTACTTCACTATCGACCAATCTAATTACACGCGGGGAAACGGTTGCAAAATTATCGGTAAATCTTTTAACTCACACGAATCTAAGCATTTCTTCTTCAATCGAGTTGTAACTTGTGGAATGGGCTTCCCCGAGACGTTATAGACTACAGCACCGTTGATTCATTTAAACTTCGCCTAGACAAATATCTTGCATCAAACCCGCGACTGACTGCGTTTGTAAATGAATAACTTTATTTTATCCCCCCCTCAGTTACTAACCCATCTGTCCCCTACTAACTTCCTAATCCTGCCACGGACATTAGTTCCAGGGCAGTAGTTCCCTTTCCAATGTTCCCTTACCCACTCTAAACCACTGTTTGGACAATTGATCCTCAGTGTTTTGGAGGACAAGCAGCCTAGAAGGGTCACCAGATATGTTGTTGCTTGATTTCCTTTGTACCGGTATGTGGATGTGTGTTTAGTGTGTGTGGGTGTATGTGTGTGTGTATTCAGAGTGTGTATGTGTGTGTGTGTGTGTTCAGAGTGTGTACTGTGTGTTATAGTAAGGCAGGAAGCCAAGCGTGTGTTAGCCCACCTTATCTGTATAATAGAACAGCCACCATGACCCCCAAACTGAATAACCGGTAAAAAACGTAATGTCATGGTCAGGAGGGGGAGGAGGAGGAGGAGGAAGACTGAAGAGGAGGAGGAGGAGGAGGGAGACTGAAGACTAGGAGGAGGAGGAGGAAGACTGAAGAGGAGGAGGAGGAAGACTGAAGAGGAGGAGGAGGAGGAAGACTGAAGAGGAGGAGGAGGAGGAAGACTGAAGAGGAGGAGGAAGACTGAAGAGGAGGAGGAGGAGGAGGAAGACTGAAGACTAGGAGGAGGAGGAGGAAGACTGAAGACTAGGAGGAGGAGGAGGAAGACTGAAGACTAGGAGGAGGAGGAGGAAGACTGAAGAGGAGGAGGAGGAGGACTGAAAAGGAGGAGGAGGAAGACTGAAGATGAGGAGGAGGAAGACTGAAGAGGAGGAGGAGGAGCAGCGAGACTCAGAAGAGGAGGAGGAAGACTGACGAGGAGGAGGAGGAGGAGGAGGAAACTGAAGACTAGGAGGAGGAGGAGGAGACTGAAGACTAGGAGGAGGAGGGAAGACTGAAGAGAGAGGAGAGGAGGAGGAAGAGGAAGACTAGGAGGAAGAGGAAGACTGAAGACTAGGAGGAGGAGGAGGGAAAAGAAGGATAGGAGGAAGAGGAGGACTGAAGGAGGAAGAGGAGGAGGAGGAGAGGAAGACTGAAGACTAGGAGGAGGAGGGAGACTGCACTAGGAGAAGGAGGAAGACTGAAAGAGGAAGGAGGAAGACTGAAGACTAGGAGGAGGAAGAGGAAGACTAGGAGGAGGAGGAGGAGGAAGACTAGGAGGAGGAGGAGGAAGACTGAAGAGGAGGAGGAGGAGGACTGAAGACTAGGAGGAGGAGGAGGGAGACTGAAGAGGAGGAGGAGGAAGACTGAAGAGGAGGAGGAGGAAGACTGAAGAGGAGGAGGAGGAGGAGGAAGACTGAAGACTAGGAGGAGGAGGAGGAAGACTGAAGACTAGGAGGAGGAGGAGGAAGACTGAAGAGGAGGAGGAGGAAGACTGAAGAGGAGGAGGAGGAAGACTGAAGAGGAGGAGGAGGAGGACTGAAGACTAGGAGGTGGAGGAGGAAGACTTAGGAAGGAGGAGGAGGAGGAGGAGGAAGACTTAGGAAGGAGGTGGAGGAGGAAGACTGAAGACTAGGAGGAGGAGGAGGAAGACTGAAGACTAGGAGGAGGAGCAGCGAGACTCAGAAGAGGAGGAGGAAAAGAGACTGAAGACTAGGAGGAAGGAGATGAAGATGACTAGGAGGAGGAGGAGGAAGACTGAAGACTAGAGGGAGGAGGAAGACTGAAAGGAGAGAAGACTGAAAGGAGGAGGAGGAGGATATAGAGGAGGAGGAGAATATGGGGAGGAGGAGAGGGAGAGCAGGAGAAGGAGGGGAGAAGACTTAAGTAGGAGGAATGGAGTATAAGATAAAAGCAGGAGACAAGGAAACTAAAACAGACAACAGACCTACACAGAATTACTTACCCCCTGCGGGTGACGTTCTGGAACGAGGGTACAGCACAGGCTTTTTCCCGGCTTAGCCGCCGTAGCGGGTCAGCGGGGTGTCAGCATGGGCGGTGGACCGCCGGTGTCCTTGAGCAGGCCTCCTGCGAGCAGAGGGACACTGAAACTGTTCCGCGGGTGTCTCACTACAGTGTTGCCGAGCGAGCAAGAGCTAATAATTAGCGAGTTTTCCCGAATATCTATGGCAACGCTGCGGGTGAACCCCGCCACCTACAAAGCTCGTTCTGGTCTCATTTTGAAGCTATTTTCGCCTAGTTTTCGGCAGAAACCAGTTCATTTAATGCAGATGCTTGATTAATCATTCAGGAGTGCCTGAATATGCGCTAAATAGCGCAAAAAAAACCCCGCAGAGAAAGGGTTAAGGGGAGATTTCCACTTGAGGGATTTTTTTCTTTACCCCTTTCTCCCTCATGTTTAGCCTCATTGCTTTTGAGATTTTTAGACGTTCGCCCCATTAATTTGGCGATTTTAAGAACTTTCACCCCATTTATGTCACTTTTAAGACCTTTCGTGCCATTTAGGTGTCGATCTTTTCCTGGCGAGCGATAGCGAGCCTGTAATTTAAGAGGAACTGGCCTTCGGCCGGGAAATTTTTCTACCGAAAAATGTACAAATTTATCTTGAAAGTGGGTCAAGGGGGTGTAATTTCAAGCTTAATGGAAGTCTAGGAAACACACTAAAAACCTCCCCTTAACCTCTTCTGTACCGGGTGAAGTGAGATGGTTCGAAGCCCGTTGACTGCTGGAGGGCCTTTTTAAACTGATTATAATCGTCTAAGTGTAGCCAGAATACAATTAAAATGAAGTCGCCGGTACAGAAGAGGTTAAGGAAGCAGAAGGCTCCTCCCCACCCACCCATCCCTCCAGCTTACCCTGGCGTGGAAACACCGTTTACTTGGCTTTAGGCTTTAAGGGGGGGGGGGTCGTTTTTCTGGTCCCTCTTCTCCCTCATGTTTAAGCCCCATTAGTTTTCAGATTTTAAGACGTTCGGTACATTAGTTTCGTGAATTTAAGACTTTTCGACCCATTTCTTGGTCAAACTCTCCTGCCATTTAGGTGTCGATTTTTGTCCTGGCGAGCGATAGCGAGCCTGTAATTTCAAGAGAACCCGGCCGGGAAATTTTGCTGTCGAATAATGTACAAATTTATCTTGAGAGGGGTCTAGGGAGTGTTTTTAAAGCTTGATGAAGGTCTAGGGAGTGTTTTTAAAGCTTGATGAAGGTCTACGGAGTGTTTTTAAAGCTTGATGAAGGTCTAGGGAGTGTTTTTAAAGCTTGATGAAGGTCTAGGGAGTGTTTTTAAAGCTTGATGAAGGTCTAGGGAGTGTTTTTAAAGCTTGATGAAGGTCTAGGGAGTGTTTTTAAAGCTTGATGAAGGTCTAGGGAGTGTTTTTAAAGCTTGATGAAGGTCTAGGGAGTGTTTTTAAAGCTTGATGAAGGTCTAGGGAGTGTTTTTAAAGCTTGATGAAGGTCTAGGGAGGACACTAAAAAATAAATTACTATATAAATAAATAGAGCCACACAAATAACCACTGTCCCTTTAAGGGGGGTGACCTGCTTTTTAAGGGGGATGACCTGCTTTTTAAGGAGGGTGACCTGCTTTTTAAGGGGGGTGACCTGCTTTTTAAGGGGGGTGACCTGCTTTTTAAGGGGGGTGACCTGCTTTTTGTTATTTCTGTCCTTTTCTCTGGCTTGTATCCATTCGGCCCCATTCAGCCAACTATTTTAAGATGTTTATCCCCATATAGGTGTCGATTTCTTCTTGGCGAGCGATAGCGAGCCAGCATTATATGAATCGCCGGAGAAATTTTTCTATCGAAAAATTTACAAATTTAGCCTGCTGTCTAACAAAAACTAAAAAATATGCTGGCTCGCTGCCGCTCACCAGTAAGAAATTGACACCTGGATGGGGATAAACGTCTTAAAACAGTAGGCTGAATGGGGCCAAATGGATACAAGCCAGAGAAAGATAGAAGAGGACAGAACCAAAACAGGTGACCCCCTTAACCCCTTCAGTACCATGACGTAATGTTCATCATATTCTGGTTACCATGAGACGATTTTCTTTAGTTTATGATCTACGGTACCTCTAGGGCTCAAAGGGGTCGAATCAAGCTACCTCTAGGGCTCAAAGGGGTCGAATCAAGCTACCTCTAGGGCTCAAAGGGGGCGAATCAAGCTACCTCTAGGGCTCAAAGGGGTCAAATTAAGCTACGGTACCTCTAGGGCTCAAAGGGGTCGAATCAAGCTACCTCTAGGGCTCAAAGGGGTCGAATCAAGCTACCTCTAGGGCTCAAAGGGGTCAAATTAAGCTACGGTACCTCTAGGGCTCAAAGGGGTCGAATCAAGCTACCTCTAGGGCTCAAAGGGGTCAAATTAAGCTACGGTACCTCTAGGGCTCAAAGGGGTCGAATCAAGCTACCTCTAGGGCTCAAAGGGGTCAAATTAAGCTACGGTACCTCTAGGGCTCAAAGGGGTCGAATCAAGCTACCTCTAGGGCTCAAAGGGGTCGAATCAAGCTACCTCTAGGGCTCAAAGGGGTAAACTGATCTACCTCTAGGGCTCAAAGGGGTAAACTGATCTACCTCTAGGGCTCAAAGGGGTAAACTGATCTACCTCTAGGGCTCAAAGGGGTAAACTGATCTACCTCTAGGGCTCAAAGGGGTAAACTGATCTACCTCTAGGGCTCAAAGGGGTAAACTGATCTACCTCTAGGGCTCAAAGGGGTAAACACGATCTACCTCTAGGGTTCAAAGGGGTAAACACGATCTACCTCTAGGGCTCAAAGGGGTAAACTGATCTACCTCTAGGGCTCAAAGGGGTAAACTGATCTACCTCTAGGGCTCAAAGGGGTAAACTGATCTACCTCTAGGGCTCAAAGGGGTAAACTGATCTACCTCTAGGGCTCAAAGGGGTAAACTGATCTACCTCTAGGGCTCAAAGGGGTAAACTGATCTACCTCTAGGGCTCAAAGGGGTAAACTGATCTACCTCTAGGGCTCAAAGGTGTCAAATCAAGCTACCTCTAGGGCTCAAAGGTGTCAAATCAAGCTACCTCTAGGGCTCAAAGGGGTAAACTGATCTACCTCTAGGGCTCAAAGGGGTCAAATCAAGCAACCTCTAGGACTCAAAGGGGTAAACTGATCTACCTCTAGGGCTCAAAGGGGTCAAATCAAGCTACCTCTAGGGCTCAAAGGGGTAAAATCAAGCTACCTCTAGGGCTCAAAGGGGTAAACTGAGCTACCTCTAGGGCTCAAAGGTGTCAAATCAAGCTACCTCTAGGGCTCAAAGGTGTCAAATCAAGCTACCTCTAGGGCTCAAAGGGGTCAAATCAAGCTACCTCTAGGGCTCAAAGGGGTCAAATCAAGCTACCTCTAGGGCTCAAAGGGGTCAAATCAAGCTACCTCTAGGGCTCAAAGGTTTCAAATCAAGCTACCTCTAGGGCTCAAAGGGGTCAAATCAAGCTACCTCTAGGGCTCAAAGGGGTCAAATCAAGCTACCTCTAGGGCTCAAAGGGGTCAAATCGATCTCAAATGACCCTCCGAATAGCATATAGGTTCGTCTTCAACTGCATAAAATCGTGTATTGTTAGCCATATTTAAGGTACAAATGACGTCATGGCGCTGAAGGGGTTAAGGCTTTTAGGCCGAATGCCGGTTCCTCCTAAATTACAGGCTGGCTATTACTCGCCAGGAAAATATCGACACCTAAGTGGCACGAAATGTCTTAAAATTGACAGAAATGGAGCCAAAAAGTGTTAAAATCGCCAAACTAAAGGGGCCAACATCTTAAAATAACGAAACTAATGGGGCAAAACGTGAGGGAGAAGGGGGTCCAGAAAAAAAAAATAAGTGAAAATCTCCCCAAGTTAACTGGGGACAAGGGGGGAGAAAAATGTACAAATGTAATTTCTTTTGGAGTAGAATAAAATTAATAACGATATATTTTCTATGGGGCTAAACTATAAAATCAATTAAGCAACACCCCGGTGTTCATAACATTAAGATTTCCCACTTGAGGGATTTTTTTCTGGACCCCTTTCTCCTTCATGTTTAGCCCCATTGCTTTTGAGATTTTAAGACGTTTGCCCCATTAGTTTGGCGATTTTTAATAACTTTCGCCCCATTTCTGTCAATTTTAAGACCTTTCGTGCCATGTAGGTGTCGACTATTTCCTGGCGAGCGATAGCGAGCCTGTAACTTAAGAGGAATCGGCCTTCGGCCGGGACATTTTTCTACCGAAAAATGTACATATTTAGCTTGAAAGGGGTCTACATACTCCGATAGTCATGAAATTCAGTGATAGGAGAGGCTGGGAATGCGAAATCCCCGGATGAATAACAGGGGTGCTATGGGCTCTCTGCGAGAGGGCTGGTTATCACACAGAGGCCCACGTCTCTTCAACAAACTCCCACGGCGAGTAAGAGACATGAGGGACATCTCGTTAGACAACTTCAAGAGAGCCCTAGATGTCGAACTGCAAAAAGTGCCAGACGAGCCCATCCTCGCAAGGGAGCGAGCTGTCGCTTCAAACAGTCTACTGCACCAAATCACCACCCATAACGAGGGGCGTCGCGCTCCTTGGTGCCGCTAGAAGAGTGGCGAACACATCAAAAGGTATCAAAAGGTAAGGTAAGGTCTAGGGGATGTAATTTAAAGTTTGATGGAGGTCTAAGCAACACACTAGAAACCTCCCCTTAATCCTTCACTACAAAGCCCCAATACCGCGTGATTTGTACCTACGCCGCGTAAACATATAATTATGTAGTACCCCCCCCCCCCCGCTCACTCTCTCTCTCTCTCTCTCTCCGTATTTTGCTATCCTTACCTTCGACTTAGTACCAAATTTGTGTGACTGATTAGGTCCGGATTGCCCATACTAGGGGCCGCAAGGTCTGTGCAGCCTGTGTATCTACGTAACTCTCTCTCTCTCTCTCTCTCTCTGTATTTACCTAATTGTAGTATACAGGAGGTGTGTGTGTGTGTGTGTGTGTGTTGTGTGTGTAAGAGGAGAGAGTTTGGCTAAGGATGCGGAAGAGAGTGTATGTGTATGTGCGTGCGTGTGTGTGTACCGGAAGACAAGACGTGTGTGCCTCTATCCTTGGTGAGGGGCCCTCGGGGCACGCCTACATTACGCTCACTCCAGGGCTGCCAAATTCAAACACAAAATACCGCTAGATACGTTAAGGGGGTGGTGCTCGCTTTTTCTGGAACCCCTTCTCCCTCATGTTTAGCATATTAGTTTTGAGGTTTTAAGACGTTCGTTCCGCTAGTTTGGCCATTTTGAGACCTTTCGCCTCATTTTTAATCAATATTAAACCCTGTCGTGACCTTTAAGTGTCGATTTTTGTCCTGGCGAGCGAAAGCGAGCCTCTAATTTTAGAAGGAACCGCGGAACATTTTTCTACCGAAAAGTGTATAAATTTAGGGCTGTTTCTCTAAGCTTGATGGAGGTTTAGCGAGAAAACACAAAAGTAAAATAATAAATAAAATATATTGACCCCAAAAACCAACCACTAAAGTCCGTTCAGTCATCTAGGTTGGGGCAGAAATCGTAACCTCTATAACCACGGTCACTGGAAACGGGCTGGAGCAAATGAGCTGTCAATTGATACACCCGCTGTTCCCTAGCCGAGTCTTCCTAGTTGGTAGATATATTAGCTCGATTACTCTAGAATGAATTAAGGGGAGGTTTTTAGTTTGTTTCCTACTCCTCCAGCAATCTTAAAATTTCACCCCCTTGACCCCCTTTCAAGATAAATTTGTACATTTTTCGGTAGAAAATTGTCCCGGCCGAAGGCCGATTACTCTTAAATTACAGGCTCGCTATCGCTCGCCAGGATAAAATCGACACCTAAATGGCACGAAAGGTCTTAAAATTGACAGAATGGGGTGGAAATTCTTAAAAATCACCAAACTAATGGGGCAAACGGCTTAAAATCTCAAAAGCAATGGGGCTAGACATGAGGGAGAAAGGGGCCAAGAGAAAAAAGTCCCTCAAGTGGAAATCCCCCCAGTTAAAGGGGTATATACCGTACTGTTTGGTTTTCGGTCCATATATTTATTTGTTATAATATTTTTGAGTTTCCTTGCTAGCCCTCCATAAAGCCAAGACAAACATCCCCTAGATATAATGATTTCGGTAGCAAAACTGTCTTTCTAAAATTAAAGGCTCGCTATCGCTCGCCAGGGAAAAAAATCGACACTTACAGGGCACGAAAGGTCTTAATATTGATACAAAAATTAGGCAAAAATTAAAGGCTCGCTATCGCTCGCCAGGGGAAAAAATCGACACTTACAGGGCACGAAAGGTCTTAATATTGATACAAAAATGAGGCGAAAGGTCTCAAAATCGCCAAACTAGTGGAACGAACCTAGCATGAACGGACTAGAATGTTGGTAAATAGTCAAAAAACGACAACAATCGCTAGAATAATGGCATATGTATACAATGGCTCCAAAATGTCGGAAATCTTTTCGCTAGGAATCATGTCGCTACATGTAAAACCAAGCCGTTCAGGGGAGGGTCACAGGCTTTGTTTTTAAATCTTTCTCTTCTTTTCTTTCTTTCCCTGGCTTGTATCCATTCGGCCCCATTCAGCCAACTGTTTTAAGACGCTTATCCCCATCCAGGTGTCGATTTCTTCCTGGCGAGCGGTAGCGAGCCAGCATTGTATGGAGATATCCGGCTTCGCCGGAGACATTTTTCTATCGAAAAATGTAAAACTTTAGCCTGCTGTCAAAACAAAAATATATATATATGCTGAGGAAAATATTGACACTTGGATGGGGATAAACGTCTTAAAACAGTAGGCTGAATGGGGCCGGTTGGATACAAGCCAAAGAGAGAGGAAGAGAAGAGAAAAAAGCGAATTGGGCCCCCTTAAAGTAAATACCAGTAGATCTAGCGGCAAAGTAGCTACATTGGCGACACCAAGGGTAACAAAATCTCTAGAATAATGGCACAATCTGTATAAAATGTCTCTAAAATGTCTGAAATCTCTAGAATAATGGCACAATCTGTATAAAATGTCTCTAAAATGTCTGAAATCTCTAGAATAATGGCACAATCTGTATAAAATGTCTGAAATCTCTAGAATAATGGCACAATCTGTATAAAATGTCTCTAAAATGTCTGAAATCTCTAGAATAATGGCACAATCTGTATAAAATGTCTCTAAAATGTCTGAAATCTCTAGAATAATGGCACAATCTGTATAAAATGTCTCTAAAATGTCTGAAATCTCTAGAATAATGGCACAATCTGTATAAAATGTCTCTAAAATGTCTGAAATCTCTAGAATAATGGCACAATCTGTATAAAATGTCTCTAAAATGTCTGAAATCTCTAGAAAAATGGCACAATCTGTATAAAATGTCTCTAAAATGTCTGAAATCGCTAGAATAATGGCACAATCTATAAAATGTCTCTAAAATGTCTGAAATCGCTAGAATAATGACACAATCTGTATAAAATGTCTCTAAAATGTCTGAAATCTCTAGAATAATGGCACAATCTGTATAAAATGTCTCTAAAATGTCTGAAATCTAGAATAATGGCACAATCTGTATAAAATGTCTCTAAAATGTCTGAAATCTCTAGAATAATGGCACAATCTGTATAAAATGTCTCTAAAATGTCTGAAATCTCTAGAATAATGGCACAATCTGTATAAAATGTCTCTAAAATGTCTGAAATCTCTAGAATAATGGCACAATCTGTATAAAATGTCTCTAAAATGTCTGAAATCGCTAGAATAATGGCACAATCTGTATAAAATGTCTCTAAAATGTCTGAAATCTCTAGAATAATGGCACAATCTGTATAAAATGTCTCTAAAATGTCTGAAATCTAGAATAATGGCACAATCTGTATAAAATGTCTCTAAAATGTCTGAAATCTCTAGAATAATGGCACAATCTGTATAAAATGTCTCTAAAATGTCTGAAATCTCTAGAATAATGGCACAATCTGTATAAAATGTCTCTAAAATGTCTGAAATCGCTAGAATAATGGCACAATCTATAAAATGTCTCTAAAATGTCTGAAATCGCTAGAATAATGGCACAATCTGTATAAAATGTCTCTAAAATGTCTGAAATCTCTAGAATAATGGCACAATCTGTATAAAATGTCTCTAAAATGTCTGAAATCTCTAGAATAATGGCACAATCTGTATAAAATGTCTCTAAAATGTCTGAAATCGCTAGAATAATGGCACAATCTGTATAAAATGTCTCTAAAATGTTTGAAATCTCTATAATATCGCTACATGTAAAACCAAGCGGCTAGATCGAAGTAAAGTAGATCTAGCGGTAAAGTAGCGACATTGGCAACACTTACGCTCACTCCAGGGCAACACAGTGTAAAGTAGCGACATTGGCAACACTTATGCTCACTCCAGGGCAACCTTAGGAGTTTCCCACAGATCGCTCTCTATATTTGGAGCCAGGCAATGTCTTCAATATTGTATTTCTTTAATATATAACAAAGGATATAAATGCGTATATGAATATGTTCGCAGATGATGCCACGACCATGAAGCGTATCTATCTATCTATCTATCTATCTATCTATCTATCTATCTATCTATCTATTTACTCAGGCCCAATCCCCACTTGTCCTTTTTTTTGTCTTTTCTTATAGAAAATGAAAAATGTAATTCAACACAAATAAATGTCAAGTGGTGGAAATGGGAGTAGTAAGTGAAAGAAGGCCTCATCTGGAATATAAGTTAGGAGAACACACTATTAACCCCTCGGAGAAAGAAAAGGCCTTGGGGGATAACTGTTTTAGGGGTGATCTTTCACCTGAGAATCATATTCATAAGATAGTGGGTGAAACATACGGACTTGTTAAGGGGAGATTTCCACTTGAGGGATTTTTTTCTTGACTCCTTTCTCCCTCATGTTTAGCCCCATTGCTTTTCTAATTTTAAGATGTTCGCCCCATTATTTTGAAAATTTTAAGAACCTTCGACCCATTTCTGTCAAGTTTTAGACCTTTCGTGCCATTTAGGTGTCGATTTTATCCTGGCGAGCGACAGCGAGCCTGTAATTTAAGAGGAACCGGCTTTCAGCCGGGACATTTTTCTACCGAAAAATGTACAAATTTATCTTGAAAGGGGCTCAAGAGGGTGTAATCTTAAGTTTGATGGATATCTAGGGACCAAACTAAAAAAAAATAAACAGAATAAAAATTGCTTTCAACTACTGTATATAAACGAAGAGATGCTGGAGAAAATAATAAAAACATTGGTGAGACCAAGACTGGAGAGGTGTGGGAGAGGTGCGGGAGAGGTGCGGCAGAGGTGCGGGATAGGTGTGGGAGAGGTGCGGCAGAGGTGTGGGAGAGGTGCGGCAGAGGTGCGGGAGAGGTGTGGGAGAGAGGTCTTGGGCACCACATCTAAACAAACTAAAGCACTTAAGGGCAGATCTCCACTTGAGGGATCTTTTTCTTGACCCCTTTCTCCCTCATGTTTAGCCCCATTGCTTTTGATATTATAAAACGTTTGCCCCATTAGTTTAGCGATTTTAAGAACTTTCACCCCATATTAAGACCTTTCGTGGCATTCAGGTGTCAATTTTATCCTGGCGAGCGATAGCGAGCCTGTAATTTAAGAGGAACCGGCCTTAGGCCGGGACATTTTTCTACCGAAAAATGTACAAATATATCTTGAAAGGGGCTCAAGGGGGTGTAATTATAAGCTTGATGGAGGTCTAGGGAACAAACTAAATACCTCCCCTTAAACAAGCCACCACAACCGACTAGTCTCTATTTTTGTCCCGCTGATGGTAAATTGAATCCCTTAGTACCGTAGCTAATGTATCGATCCTCAATGGAAATATACGAAACTACTATGGCTGTGGGTCGGATTAATGCCAAGTTTGTCATAATTAACATCCTATTTCGCTACAAAATCTACCTTATATAATTATAATAATTATAATAATTTAATGTACAGTCGCGCTAATAAGTCATGTCTCGGCACCAAGTATGTTTTGATCCATAATTGGTATCAGCAATATCTAAGCTTCATGTCTTCATATATATAGTGAAATATACAAACATGTTCCTACACTTACCCACCCTATTCAACATCTGACAGGCATTAACCCTCTCCGACATATGACGCAATTTTGAGCCGATTAGGGATACTTTAAAGCCTTTGTTACCATCAGGGGTATTTAGAAACCTTTAGTTTAGTTACTTCAACCTCTGCAGTTGTCTTTGAATTAGCTGTGTTGAGCCTATTAGGGATACTTTAAAGCCTTTGTTACCATCAGGGGTATTTAGAAACCTTTAGTTTAGTTACTTCAACCTCTGCAGTTGTCTTTGAGTTAGCTGTGTTGAGCCTATTAGGGATACTTTAAAGCCTTTGTTACCATCAGGGGTATTTAGAAACCTTTAGTTTAGTTACTTCAACCTCTGCAGTTGTCTTTGAATTAGCTGTGTTGAGCCTATTAGGGATACTTTAAAGCCTTTGTTACCATCAGGGGTATTTAGAAACCTTTAGTTTAGTTACTTTAACCTCTGCAGTTGTCTTTGAGTTAGCTGTGGGCAGAAAACTAATTTTGGAGAGGTACCGTAATTATAAGAGTGAGAGAACTCTATTTCTTATTGCTAATCTGGCAACCTCTGCGTCATATGAGTCTGAAGGGGTTAATACAGCACAGAGCAAGCCAAACATAATGACAGCTGGGACATGACTTATTAGCGCGGCTGTACACCTTATATGCACCCACCCGTGTGTGATTGTGTGTGTGGATGTATATAAATATACGTACACATGTGAGCTTTATATATTAAATCTGCAGTTTGTGTTTGTTTTTAGTACAGTGGCGCTAATAAGTCATGTCCCAGCTGTCTTTACGTTTGGCTCTCTCTGTGCTGTATTAATGTCTGTCAGATGTTGAATAGGGTGGGTAAGTGTAGGAACATGCTTTTATATTTCACTCGACACGAATAAATCAAGTTTTAGACATTGCTGATACCAATTATTGATCGAAATATACTTGGTGCCGAGACGTCACTTATTAGCCCGACTGTACATGTGTTCATATGGTGAGTTATCTGCTCAACAGGTGGCGTTGAGTGTGTGTAAGTGTGAGAGTCCGAGTGTAGGGGGTGAGACAGTGAAGCACGGGAAAGAGGTGGCTTCAGAGAAGGGGTCGTTTCGGGCCATGAGTGAGCACCGTGCCTCATGTGAAGGCAAGATGGCAGGTGCTCTTTGTACTCTACGTGCTTCACATGTCTCACTCCCTAGACTGGAACAAGACCTCACGGGCTTCACTGTTCATTGTAAAGCGGTGAATGTTAAGGCTCTCAGCCTATGCCCGAGAGGGAGTAAGTTGGAATATAGAAAAAAAAAAAAAAAAAAAAACGCCTATACCTTGATTGTCATCTTAGTTCCTATGTATATTTTCAGCTCCCGAGCTGCACCTCTCAATAAACCGTTAATTATTATTATTATTACATACACACAAAAACACACACATACACACACACACTAACAAACATATACATACGCACACAAGCGGTGGTGTGTTTATCGGTACAAACGTTAATTATGGATGCTTACGAGTACATTTCTTGAGTTTTAAGCCGAAATCAAACTATCTAGATTTAACCTAACCTAAAACACGTCTTCATTTGAACGTAGTTTAAAGAAGTGTGAACACCTAAACTGTGTGTACACCTAAACTGTGTGTACACCTAAACTGTGTGTACACCTAAACTGTGTGTACACCTAAACTGTGTGTACACCTAAACTGTCGCCCCAAACCTCATGTACCTGCAAACCTACATATTTAGTCACTATTGTACCTTTAAGCACACCACCGCTTGTTCACACACACACACACACAAAAACCACACACACACACAGACACACACACACACACACACACACACACAAAAACCCACACACACACACGTGATGAAGCACTTTTACCTCTCCAGACATCAAGTTTGCTATCCTCTTCCTCTTCCTCTTCCTAATGTTCTAACCCCCCCCCCCCCCCCCCCCACACACACTGCTATAGGGCTTCTCTCACTCGTACGGTGGCGCTAATAAGTCATGTCCCAGCTGTCATTACGTTTGGCTTGCTCTGTGCTGTATTAATGTCTGTCAGATGTTGAATAGGGTGGGTAAGTGTAGGAACGTGTTTGTATATCTCACTCAAAAAGAAGAAATCAGGTGTAAATATTGCTGATACCAATTATTTGTCAAAATAGGTCTATATAATTGGTGCAGAGACATCACTTATTAGGCCGACTGTACCCTTCACAATAAACTCCGCTGAACATTTTGCATGGACAGCACTTAAGGGGAGATTTCCACTTGAGGGATTTTTTTTTCTTTACCCCTTTCTCCCTCATGTTTAGCCCCATTGATTTTGAGATTTTAAGACATTCGCCCCATTAGTTTGGCGATTTTAAGAACTTTCACCCCATTTATGTCACTTTTAAGACCTTTCGTCCCATTTAGGTGTCGAGTTTTTCCTGGCGAGAGAAAGTGAGCCTGTAATTTAAGAAGAACCGGCCTTCGGCCGGGAAATTGTTCTACCGAAAAATGTACAAATTTATCTTGAAAGGGGGTCATGGGGGTGTAATTTCAAGCTAGATGGAAGTCTAAGAAACAAACTAACAACCTCCCCTTAAACAGATACTTGCACCGGTACCACCTCATTATTTCCCTCTCTTCCTCCCCAATATCCTTAATAATTCGGTATATATATATAATTCATATATTTTTTTTCACCAACCCAATTAACATACAAATAATCCTAATTAATTAAATCAATGAAACCCATGAATAGCCTACCTGTGATACCTAGGATACTCACACCTAGGATACTCACACCTAGGATACTCACACCTAGATACTCACACCTAGATACTCACACCTAGGATACTCACACCTAGGATACTCACACCTAGATACTCACACCTAGATACTCACACCTAGGATACTCACACCTAGGATACTCACACCTAGATACTCACACCTAGGATACTCACACCTAGGATACTCACACCTAGGATACTCACACCTAGGATACTCACACCTAGATACTCACACCTAGATACTCACACCTAGGATACTCACACCTAGGATACTCACACCTAGGATACTCACACCTAGATACTCACACCTAGATACTCACACCTAGGATACTCACACCTAGATACTCACACCTAGGATACTCACACCTAGGATACTCACACCTAGGATACTCACACCTAGGATACTCACACCTAGGATACTCACACCTAGATACTCACACCTAGGATACTCACACCTAGGATACTCACACCTAGGATACTCACACCTAGGATACTCACACCTAGGATACTCATACCTAGGATACTCATACCTAGGATACTCACACCTAGGATACTCACACCTAGGATACTCACACCTAGATACTCACACCTAGATACTCACACCTAGGATACTCACACCTAGGATACTCACACCTAGGATACTCACACCTAGGATACTCACACCTAGGATACTCACACCTAGGATACTCACACCTAGATACTCACACCTAGGATACTCACACCTAGGATACTCACACCTAGGATACTCACACCTAGGATACTCACACCTAGGATACTCACACCTAGGATACTCACACCTAGGATACTCACACCTAGATACTCACACCTAGGATACTCACACCTAGATACTCACACCTAGATACTCACACCTAGGATACTCACACCTAGATACTCACACCTAGGATACTCACACCTAGGGTACTCACACCTAGGATACTCACACCTAGGATACTCACACCTAGGATACTCACACCTAGATACTCACACCTAGATACTCACACCTAGGATACTCACACCTAGGATACTCACACCTAGGATACTCACACCTAGGGTACTCACACCTAGGATACTCACACCTAGGATACTCACACCTAGGATACTCACACCTAGGATACTCACACCTAGGATACTCACACCTAGGATACTCACACCTAGGGTACTCACACCTAGGATACTCACACCTAGGATACTCACACCTAGATACTCACACCTAGGGTACTCACACCTAGGATACTCACACCTAGGATACTCACACCTAGGGTACTCACACCTAGGATACTCACACCTAGGATACTCACACCTAGGATACTCACACCTAGGATACTCACACCTAGATACTCACACCTAGGATACTCACACCTAGGATACTCACACCTAGGATACTCACACCTAGGATACTCACACCTAGGATACTCACACCTAGATACTCACACCTAGATACTCACACCTAGGATACTCACACCTAGGATACTCACACCTAGGATACTCACACCTAGGATACTCACACCTAGGATACTCACACCTAGGATACTCACACCTAGGATACTCACACCTAGATACTCACACCTAGATACTCACACCTAGGATACTCACACCTAGGATACTCACACCTAGGATACTCACACCTAGGATACTCACACCTAGGATACTCACACCTAGGATACTCACACCTAGATACTCACACCTAGGATACTCACACCTAGGATACTCACACCTAGGATACTCACACCTAGGATACTCACACCTAGATACTCACACCTAGGATACTCACACCTAGGATACTCACACCTAGGATACTCACACCTAGGATACTCACACCTAGGGTACTCACACCTAGGATACTCACACCTAGGATAATCACACCTAGGATACTCACACCTAGGATACTCACACCTAGGATACTCACACCTAGATACTCACACCTAGGATACTCACACCTAGATACTCACACCTAGATACTCACACCTAGATACTCACACCTAGATACTCACACCTAGATACTCACACCTAGATACTCACACCTAGGATACTCACACCTAGGATACTCACACCTAGGGTACTCACACCTAGGATACTCACACCTAGGATACTCACACCTAGGATACTCACACCTAGATACTCACACCTAGATACTCACACCTAGATACTCACACCTAGGATACTCACACCTAGGATACTCACACCTAGGATACTCACACCTAGGATACTCACACCTAGGATACTCACACCTAGGATACTCACACCTAGGATACTCACACCTAGGATACTCACACCTAGGATACTCACACCTAGGATACTCACACCTAGGATACTCACACCTAGATACTCACACCTAGATACTCACACCTAGGATACTCACACCTAGGGTACTCACACCTAGGATACTCACACCTAGGATACTCACACCTAGGGTACTCACACCTAGGATACTCACACCTAGGATACTCACACCTAGGATACTCACACCTAGATACTCACACCTAGATACTCACACCTAGGATACTCACACCTAGGATACTCACACCTAGGATACTCACACCTAGATACTCACACCTAGGATACTCACACCTAGGATACTCACACCTAGGGTACTCACACCTAGGATACTCACACCTAGGATACTCACACCTAGGATACTCACACCTAGGATACTCACACCTAGGATACTCACACCTAGGATACTCACACCTAGGATACTCACACCTAGGATACTCACACCTAGGATACTCACACCTAGGGTACTCACACCTAGGATACTCACACCTAGGATACTCACACCTAGGATACTCACACCTAGGGTACTCACACCTAGGATACTCACACCTAGGATACTCACACCTAGGATACTCACACCTAGGATACTCACACCTAGGATACTCACACCTAGGATACTCACACCTAGATACTCACACGGTCACACCGAAATGACATGTATATCATATCAAGTGTAATATATACCAGGATTAAATAATATTATGTTTGTTCTCACCTTGCTGCGTATTGAGCCTGAGATGTATCCTGGTGTCTCTACTGTATATTACGGTACTACACCTTAGATAGATAGATAGATAAATAGATAAATAGATAGATAAATAGATAGATAGATAGATAGATAGATAGAGATAGATATACCATGTGAAATTATATACTATGCTTGAATAAATAATAGTTTGTTCTTACCCTGGTGCGTATTGATCCTGAGATGTCTGAGATGTATCCTGGTGTCTCTGCTGTATATTACGACACCTGTGGCGTTCAGACCAAAGGCGTTCTCTATCTTCTCCTGGTCTGGACACTCCCCTTGGGTTAGCAGCGCCACCCAGGGTTCCTCAGGGGGGTTGAACTCCCAGGGGGGCGCCGAAGTGCACCCATAGACGGCCTTCTTCGCCATGCCTAAACCCGAGATCAAAACCCCGGCCATGTTCGAGATCGCACCGTTCGCAAACCGCCCGATGCGCTCCGTACTGACCCAGCGGCCTGACTCCTGGTCCATGTAACTCATGTTGAGGTGGGCCAGGGTAAAGGTAGTTCCCTCATACGCCCAGTCCGTCCTCACCCTCGCCACTAACGCCCCAACCCACACCCACATCACCAACCACGCCCTCAACATAGCGAACTATTAGGGTGCTAAACAAAAGCCGAATCGTTTATTTTCAGTGTGTATTACCGTAGCCTATACGTAAATATAGTATTGTGGTTTAGAGATCAATTTATGTCTTTCCAAGTGATAAAATGGCCGAAACGATACACTTTCACGTTCATTTTCTAGTATTCCTTAATTTCCTTCTCGCATTGATTCAAGTCTTCAAACAAAATGGATCCGGTTTGACGCAGTGTGGATGTGGATGGGTGCCGTACATTCGTGATCGCTACCGGAAGTTGATACCGGAAGTTACAGATTCGGACACTAATATATAAATTATTTTCCACCGGTAACTTATTAATCGGTTTAGAACAGGATTCCCATTTTTTATAACGGGCACTAATATATAAATTATTTTACACCGGTAACTGATTTATCGGGATAGAACAATTGTATCGGCCACTATTTATATAACTTGTGTCGAGTATCTTTGACTAGTTAGTAAATAAGTTGAAGATTTAACTAATACTTTCGGGCACTTGCTAATTTTACGGGATTATTTGCAACAGAAACTTTGTACGAAAATTACGTATTGAAATCTAGGTTATAATTACGTATTGAAATCTAGGTTATAATTTCGGCCACTTGTATAATAAAAGTTGTATACATGATTCAGAATTTATGATAACAATTTAACCAATGTATATAATTTTCAATAACATATTAAACAAGATTTCAGATATATGTTCGCACTAGTTATATAGGATTTCACTGCATATTTACTACTATCAATTAATTAATATATATATACTGGTGTTATATAGATATTTGCAGGTGCTATTTACATTCAAGTCACTATATATATATTATATAAACAATTAATTATCTTACTGCATATTTACAATCATAATTTCGTGCACTAAGGTAGGAATATAGGCTATGTAAATTTGTTCACACATTCAAACGTCGCTACTAATATATTGCAAAATTCAATTCTATTTTTCAATAATTATTTTATCTGATCACACATTCCTTGTAGCAACTAATATATTGCAAAATTCAGTTATAATTTTCAATAATTATTTGATCTTGTACATTCGCATATTTCAAAATTCAATTATATTTTTCAATTATTATTTTTCTATTATATATTTCAAAATGCAATGATATTTTTCAATTATTATTTTTCTACTAATATATTTCAAAATTCAATTATATTTTTCTAAGTTTATTATGTTGGCGTTGTGTCCCATAATATCTATAAGCTATAAGATATATAGCGACAGTATTTGGGTCACCCACGATACAAGCTGCTTCATGGAGATCACTAATATCTACAACAAGAAAAAGAAGAAAAAGAATGTAAATTATCAGACTAATCACACACATAACGAAGCCACTCCAACAGCTTCCTCTCTCTCTCCAACATCCCTTCTCCCCTCGCTACACTGTTCAGAAGAAACAAAAATAGGAAAAGTAGAAAATAGCTACGAGGTGCCGTTGTAAAGGTTTATCCCTCAATACCCTGACCTGATACGTGTGAATCTGCTTAACCTGGGTTAGATCCCAGCCAAGGCGGACATGTAATAGGTGTTGTAGTACGTCCTAGCATGTTTCACATGTTCGCACCCAGTCGGGGGACACCTCGAAGACATAATTATACAGACTAATAACAAAAATAACAAAGCCACTCCAACAGCTTCCTCTATCTACAACAACTTTTCTCCACTCTCTACACTCTTCAGAGAATAGGTAGGCAGTAGCTGCAAGGTGCCGTTGTACAGGCTTATCCCTCAATACCTGATCTAATACCGAGTTTCTTTTCAACTGGCGGTAAATTGCAAAGTTCCCATCAATATTTCTCAGTTATGTTAAAGTTTGTGCAGTGAAATATGGTGCTAATTATAGAAACTTGGTCTTAATATGATGGGGAGACATAGTAACTTAATATAAGTAATTAATATGTTTCCATTAAGGGGAGGTTTTTAGTTCGTTTCCTACTCCTCCAGCAATCTTAAAATTTCACCCCCTTGACCCCCTTTCAAGATAAATGTGTACATTTTTCGGTAGAAAAATGTCCTGGCTGAAAGCCGGTTCCTCTTAAATTACAGGCTCGCTATCGCTCGCCAGCATAAAATAGACACCTAAATTGCACGAAAGGTCTTAAAATTGACAGAAATGGGTTGTAAGATCTTAAAATCATCAAAATAATGGGGCGAACGTCTTAAAATTAGAAAAGCAATGGGGCTAAACATGAGGGAGAAAGGAGTCCCGAAAAAAATCCCTCGAGTGGATATCTCCCCTTAAGGGGGAGGTACTCGCTTTTTCTGGACCCCCTTCTCCCTCATGTTTAGACCTATTAGTTTTGCCATTATAATACGTTCGTTCACTAGTTTGGCGATTTTGAGACCTTTCGCCCAACTACTTATTATTACGACCTTTCGTGCCGTTTAGGTGTCGATCTTTTCCTGGCGAGCGATAGCCAGCCTGTAATTTTTTAGGGAACCAGGCTTAGGCCGGGAAATTTTTCTACCGAAAAATGTACAAATTTATCTTAAAAGGGGGTGTTTTTGGACAACATGTATTTTAGGTCACGTATGGGATATAATCATCTGTGTGTTTTTAAGGGGAGGTTTTTAGTTGATTCCCTAGACTTCCATCAAGCTCAAAATTACTCCCCCTTGACCCCCTTTCAAGATAAATTTGTAAATTTTTCGGTAGAAAAATTTCCCGGCCGAAGGCCGGTTCCCCTTAAATTACAGGCTCGCTATCGCTCGCCAGGAAAAAGTCGACACCTAAGTGGCACGAATGGTCTTAAAATTGACAGAAATGGGGCGAGGGTTCTTAAAATCGGCAAACTAATCGGGCAAGCGTCTTTAAATCTCACAAGCAATGGGGCTAAACATGAGGGAGAAAGAGGTTCAGAAAAAAATCCTCCAGGTGGAAATCTCCCCTTAAGCTTGATGGAGGTCTAGCTAAGAAATAAAACAATAAATTAATAAATAAGGATATAGACCAACCACCCAGCACTATAGACCAACCACCCAGCACTATAGACCAACCACCCAGCACTATAGACCAACCACCCAGCACTATAGACCAACCACCCAGCACTATAGACCAACCACCCAGCACTATAGACCAACCACCCACTATAGACCAACCACCCAGCACTATAGATCAACCACCCAGCACTATAGACCAACCACCTAGCACTATAGACCATCCACTCACCACTATAGACCAACCACCCAGCACTATAGACCAACCACCCAGCACTATAGACCAACCACCCAGCACTATAGACCAACCACCCAGCACTATAGACCATCCACCCAGCACTATAGACCAACCACCCAGCACTATAGACCAACCACCCAGCACTATAGACCAACCACCCAGCACTATAGACCAACCACCCAGCACTATAGACCACCATCCAC
Organism: Paralithodes platypus; assembly: GCA_032716605.1. Classification (NCBI taxonomy): domain Eukaryota; kingdom Metazoa; phylum Arthropoda; class Malacostraca; order Decapoda; family Lithodidae; genus Paralithodes; species Paralithodes platypus. Next base: position 1,241,012 of record CM064488.1, read on the forward strand.
CCAGCACTATAGACCAACCACCCAGCACTATAGACCAACCACCCAGCACTATAGACCAGCCACCCAGCACTATAGACCAACCACCCAGCACTATAGACCAACCACCCAGCACTATAGACCAACCACCCAGCACTATAGACCAACCACCCAGCACTATAGACCAACCACCCAGCACTATAGACCAACCACCCAGCACTATAGACCATCCACCCAGCACTATAGACCAACCACCCAGCACTATAGACCAACCACCCAGCACTATAGACCAACACCCAGCACTATAGACCATCCACACACTATAGACCACCATCCACCCAGCACTATAGACCAACCACCCAGCACTATAGACCATCCACCAGCACTATAGACCATCCACCCAGCACTATAGACCACCACCCAGCACTATAGACCATCCACCCAGCACTATAGACCACCATCCACCCAGCACTATAGACCATCCACCCAGCACTATAGACCACCATCCACCCAGCACTATAGACCAACCACCCAGCACTATAGACCAACCACCCAGCACTATAGACCAACCACCCAGCACTATAGACCAACCACCCAGCACTATAGACCATCCACCCAGCACTATAGACCACCATCCACCCAGCACTATAGACCAACCACCCAGCACTATAGACCATCCACCCAGCACTATAGACCACCATCCACCCAGCACTATAGACCACCATCCACCCAGCACTATAGACCATCCACCCAGCACTATAGACCACCATCCACCCAGCACTATAGACCATCCACCCAGCACTATAGACCACCATCCACCCAGCACTATAGACCAACCACCCAGCACTATAGACCAACCACCCAGCACTATAGACCACCATCCACCCAGCACTATAGACCATCCACCCAGCACTATAGACCACCATCCACCCAGCACTATAGACCAACCACCCAGCACTATAGACCAACCACCCAGCACTATAGACCATCCACCCAGCACTATAGACCAACCACCCAGCACTATAGACCAACCACCCAGCACTATAGACCAGCCACCCAGCACTATAGACCAACCACCCAGCACTATAGACCAGCCACCCAGCACTATAGACCACCATCCACCCAGCACTATAGACCAACCACCCAGCACTATAGACCAACCACCCAGCACTATAGACCAACCACCCAGCACTATAGACCATCCACCCAGCACTATAGACCATCCACCCAGCACTATAGACCATCCACCCAGCACTATAGACCACCATCCACCCAGCACTATAGACCAACCACCCAGCACTATAGACCAACCACCCAGCACTATAGACCAACCACCCAGCACTATAGACCATCCACCCAGCACTATAGACCATCCACCCAGCACTATAGACCATCCACCAGGCACTATAGACCACCATCCACCCAGCACTATAGACCAACCACCCAGCACTATAGACCATCCACCCAGCACTATAGACCAACCACCCAGCACTATAGACCAACCACCCAGCACTATAGACCATCCACCCAGCACTATAGACCAACCACCCAGCACTATAGACCATCCACCCAGCACTATAGACCAACCACCCAGCACTATAGACCATCCACCCAGCACTATAGACCAACCACCCAGCACTATAGACCATCCACCCAGCACTATAGACCATCCACCCAGCACTATAGACCATCCACCCAGCACTATAGACCACCATCCACCCAGCACTATAGACCAACCACCCAGCACTATAGACCATCCACCCAGCACTATAGACCATCCACCCAGCACTATAGACCATCCACCCAGCACTATAGACCAGCCACCCAGCACTATAGACCATCCACCCAGCACTATAGACCAACCACCCAGCACTATAGACCAACCACCCAGCACTATAGACCAACCACCCAGCACTATAGACCATCCACCCAGCACTATAGACCATCCACCCGGCACTATAGACCAACCACCCAGCACTATAGACCAACCACCCAGCACTATAGACCATCCACCCAGCACTATAGACCAACCACCCAGCACTATAGACCATCCACCCAGCACTATAGACCAACCACCCAGCACTATAGACCAACCACCCAGCACTATAGACCATCCACCCAGCACTATAGACCAACCACCCAGCACTATAGACCAACCACCCAGCACTATAGACCATCCACCCAGCACTATAGACCAAACCACCCAGCACTATAGACCATCCACCCAGCACTATAGACCAACCACCCAGCACTATAGACCATCCACCCAGCACTATAGACCACCATCCACCCAGCACTATAGACCAACCACCCAGCACTATAGACCAACCACCCAGCACTATAGACCATCCACCCAGCACAATAGACCAGCCACCCAGCACTATAGACCAACCACCCAGCACTATAGACCATCCACCCAGCACTATAGACCAACCACCCAGCACTATAGACCATCCACCCAGCACTATAGACCAACCACCCAGCACTATAGACCATCCACCCAGCACTATAGACCATCCACCCAGCACTATAGACCATCCACCCAGCACTATAGACCAACCACCCAGCACTATAGACCAACCACCCAGCACTATAGACCAACCACCAGCACTATAGACCATCCACCCAGCACTATAGACCAACCACCCAGCACTATAGACCAACCACCCAGCACTATAGACCAACCACCCAGCACTATAGACCAACCACCCAGCACTATAGACCAACCACCCAGCACTATAGACCAACCACCCAGCACTATAGACCAACCACCCAGCACTATAGACCATCCACCCAGCACTATAGACCAGCCACCCAGCACTATAGACCAACCACCCAGCACTATAGACCATCCACCCAGCACTATAGACCAACCACCCAGCACTATAGACCACCATTCACCCAGCACTATAGACCAACCACCCAGCACTATAGACCATCCACCCAGCACTATAGACCAACCACCCAGCACTATAGACCATCCACCCAGCACTATAGACCAACCACCCAGCACTATAGACCAACCACCCAGCACTATAGACCATCCACCCAGCACTATAGACCAACCACCCAGCACTATAGACCAGCCACCCAGCACTATAGACCAACCACCCAGCACTATAGACCATCCACCCAGCACTATAGACCAACCACCCAGCACTATAGACCAACCACCCAGCACTATAGACCATCCACCCAGCACTATAGACCAACCACCCAGCACTATAGACCAACCACCCAGCACTATAGACCATCCACCCAGCACTATAGACCAACCACCCAGCACTATAGACCAACCACCCAGCACTATAGACCATCCACCCAGCACTATAGACCAACCACCCAGCACTATCCCAACCACCCAGCACTATAGATCAACCACCCAGCACTATAGACCATCCACCCAGCACTATAGACCAACCACCACCCAGCACTATAGACCATCCACCCAGCACTATAGACCAACCACCCAGCACTATAGACCATCCACCCAGCACTATAGACCAACCACCCAGCACTATAGACCATCCACCCAGCACTATAGACCAACCACCCAGCACTATAGACCAACCACCCAGCACTATAGACCATCCACCCAGCACTATAGACCAACCACCCAGCACTATAGACCAGCCACCCAGCACTATAGACCAACCACCCAGCACTATAGACCATCCACCCAGCACTATAGACCAACCACCCAGCACTATAGACCAACCACCCAGCACTATAGACCAACCACCCAGCACTATAGACCAACCACCCAGCACTATAGACCATCCACCCAGCACTATAGACCAACCACCCAGCACTATAGACCATCCACCCAGCACTATAGACCAACCACCCAGCACTATAGACCAACCACCCAGCACTATAGACCATCCACCCCACTATAGACCAACCACCCAGCACTATAGACCAGCCACCCAGCACTATAGACCAACCACCCAGCACTATAGACCAACCACCAAGCACTATAGACCACCATCCACCCAGCACTATAGACCATCCACCCAGCACTATAGACCAACCACCCAGCACTATAGACCAACCACCCAGCACTATAGACCAGCCACCCAGCACTATAGACCAACCACCCAGCACTATAGACCAACCACCCAGCACTATAGACCAGCCACCCAGCACTATAGACCAACCACCCAGCACTATAGACCAACCACCCAGCACTATAGACCAACCACCCAGCACTATAGACCAACCACCCAGCACTATAGACCAGCCACCCAGCACTATAGACCAACCACCCAGCACTATAGACCAACCACCCAGCACTATAGACCAACCACCCAGCACTATAGACCATCCACCCAGCACTATAGACCAACCACCCAGCACTATAGACCAACCACCCAGCACTATAGACCATCCACCCAGCACTATAGACCAACCACCCAGCACTATAGACCAGCCACCCAGCACTATAGACCAACCACCCAGCACTATAGACCAACCACCCAGCACTATCCCTTTAACAAGGCGGGTGCCCAACCCTGAAAGGGTTTGAAATAGGGGAGCTATCCCCCCGCCAAAGGCGGCTTTCTAGGGCCTTTCCTAGCTGATGCTGAGAGGATTGGGGTCTAGTCATGTGGTGATGGGCTGGTCTATCAGAGTGAGAGCTGAGCAATCTCTGCCATAGCTTAGTCTGACTGTTCCTTTAACTTATATATTTTCTAGATCTCAAGTGACGGCGTCTCTTCCGTGGATTGACCTCCCAATCTACCAAGATTGGAAGCCAAAGCGTCACATTTTTCCCTTGCCCCTCAACTTTCTCTTCATAATTGCTGAGGGGCACAGGGCCCTGGGTGGGACTTTGGTTTCCCGGGCGTTTCCGCACCCTCCTCAGCTCCCCGCCATGGAGTGGCTTCGGTCACCCAGGCTTTATTGTGGTCGGCGGGGAGGGTTCTGTGGGGGCACTCGGTTGTGGCCTTGGAATTGCTCGGGGCCTTGGGGCTGTTCGACCAGGCAGCTTGGGGAACAACAACAACAACAACAACAACAACAACAACAACAACTACCCTTTAACATTAATATTGTGGATGACCCTGATAGGCCCCAGTGGCTTTTGGTCACCTGTAATTATGTTATGTACCGTACCCTACAACCTTTACACCTCCTGCAATGTTCTTCAATAACATCGATATATATACTGTATATATATATATATATATATATATATACCGGTATATATAGACAGTATATATATACAGTATATATTTATATATAGATATATATATATTATATATATATATATATATATATACATATATATATATATATTATTATATTATATATACCGTATATATATATATTATATATGTGTGAATGTGTGTGTGTACAGTGTGCGTGCATGTGTGTGTGCGTGCAGTGCATGTGTGTGTGTGCGTGTGTAAATTCTTGAACGTATTTATTATGCACTTCCTGTTTGTCACACAACAACAACAACAACAACAACAACAACAACAACAACACTCAACTAGTCCACTATTATCAACTTGCAATGACATTAAGGGGACAGTGGCTGGTTGTTTGGTCTATTAATTCATGTATTCACATATTGTTTTCTAGTTTCCTCCCTAGACCTCTATCAAGCTTAGAAAAACATCCCCTAGACCCCCCCCCCCCCCCTTCAAGATAAATTTCTACATTTTTCGAAGGCCGATTCCTCCTAAAATTACAGGCTCGCTATCGCTCGCCAGGAAAAAATCGACACCTAAATGGCACGAAGGGTTCTAATATTGACACAAAAATGGGGTGAAAGGTGATAAAATCGACTAACTAATGGGGCAAACATCTTAAAATCTGAAAACAAATGGGGCTAAACATGAGGGAGAAGGGGGTCCAGAATACCGGCCATGTCCCCTTAAGGGGAGGTATTTAGTTTGTTCCCTAGACCTCCATCAAGCTTAAAATTACACCCCCTTGAGTCCCTTTCAAGATAAATGTGTACATTTTTCGGTAGAAAAATGTCCCGGCCGAAGGCCGCTTCCTCTTATAATACAGGCTCGCTATCGCTCGCCAGGATAAAATCGACACCTGAATTGCACGAAAGGTCTTAATATGGGGTGAAAGTTCTTAAAATCGCTAAACTAATGGGGCAAACGTTTTATAATATCAAAAGCAATGGGGCTAAACATGAGGGAGAAAGGGGTCCAGAAAAAAAAAATCCCTCAAGTGGAGATCTCCCCTGAAGTATCTATTACAAGAGCAGTCGGATAGATGCGAGTTGCGGAAATAGAACGGGTGGGGTAGGAGGCCTAATGGGGTGACTTGCGAGTTTCATTCTATAAGGAAGTTGGAGTCATACACGTCGATCAACCGCAATTTAGGTGGTAAGTCTGTTAAGGGGAGGTTTTTAGTTGATTCCCTAGACTTCCATCAAGCTTAAAATTACTCCCCCTTGACCCCCTTTCAAGATAAATTTGTACATTTTTCGGTAGAAAAATGTCCCGGCCGAAGGCCGGTGACCCTTAAATTACAGGCTCGCTATCGCTCGCCAGGAAAAAATCGACACCTAAATGGCACGAATGGTCTTAAAATTGACAGAAATGGGGCGAGGGTTTTTTAAATCGCCAAACTAATGGGGCAAGCGTCTTTAAATCTCACAAGCAATGGGGCTAAACATGAGGGAGAAAGAAGTTCAGAAAAAAATCCTCCAGGTGAAAATCTCCCCCTTAATTATCGATGTCTACAGCTCCAACTTCCTTATAGACCGAAACTCGCAAGTGGTGGCCAATTGGGTATACAGCCTTCCTGTCCAGCAACCAACCACGGAAGGCGCTCAAGACATGCAGGTTTAGATTGGGGCAGATCTCCACTTGAGGGATTTTTTTTTTTCTGGACCCCTTTCTCCCTCATGTTTAGCCCCATTGCTTTTGCTATTATAAAACGTTTGCCCCATTAGTTTAGCGATTTTAAGAACTTTCACCCCATATTAAGACCTTTCGTGCAATTCAGGTGTCGATTTTATCCTGGCGAGCGATAGCGAGCCTGTAATTTAAGAGGAACCGGCTTTCAGCCGGGACATTTTTCTACCGAAAAATGTACACATTTATCTTGAAAGGGGATCTAGGGGGTGTAATTTTAAGATTGATGGAATTCTAGGGAACGAACTAAAAACCTCCCCTTGACCAACCACTTGCCAGTTTTGGTCTATAAAGATGTTAGAGTGATAAACATCGATATCAATCACAAATGCAATAATAATGTAAGTTTCTGATGGATGCAAAGTATGTCGAATTGGGTTTTATGTATTTACTAGCAGGGGTACCCGGCGTTGCCCGGGTAATCACCATAATCACCATCACTACTACTACTACCATCATCATCAATCACTACTACCACAATCATCACAATACTACTACTACCATAATCACCGGCCTCTGTGCCTCATTAAACGGCGACCTCGATTTCGGCCGCTAAATGACCTCCGATTTTGGATCTGACCTCATCCGTACCCCCATATTGGGAGGCTGCGAACAACTTTCGTTCCATACACCTTTTCGATCGGAGGCCTCCTTCTGCCCCAAACGGCCATTTTCTTCGCTCCCGTATACTACAGAAGTTCTGCCGAAAATGTTATTAAACAAAAGTGTCTCTGATTTCCACTAAACTCGCCTAAAACCATTTCCAAAACCTGGGCTTTCCAACGGTGCCCCACACTCCCACCTGGCACCAAAACTGTGGGAGGAGTTTAGTAACAAAGGTCGGGTAACTGACAGACAGACAAACATTGACCTTTATTTATTAAGATTAATGCACTGCAACCGTATTTTAGCTGGTAATGCTGCTAAATATTGATGGCCACGGCTCCAACTTCCTTGTAGCACGAAACTCGCAAGTGGTCAATTAAGGGGAGGCAGACCGTTTCTTTGGTCTATTAATTCATTTAGGCCTATTCATATGTTTTTAGTTTCCTCCCTAGACCTCCATCAAGCTTAGAAAAACACCCCCTAGACCCCCCTTCAAGATAAATTTGTACATTTTTCGGTAGAAAAATTTCCCAGCCGAAGGCCGGTTCCTCTTAATATTGCAGGCTCGCTATCGCTCGCCAGGAAATAATCGACACCTAAATGGCACGAAAGGTCTTAAAATTGACAACGAAATGGGGCGAAAGGCGTTCAAATCGCCAAAATAATGGGCCGAACGTCTTATAATCTCAAAACTAGTGGGGGATGATAAACATGAGGGAGAAGGGGGTCCAGAAAAAACGGTCTGCCTCCCCCTTAATAATAATATATACACAATAACAACAACAACAACAACATCCCGTCCCTCAATGTCAATCAATATACGTATTTCACAACTTGTCCTAACTTTACACACGCTAGGTCATCGATTTTGACCTGGGACACAAATACCTCACAAACACGATCTACATAGGCAACGGAAAACAAGAAAAACAAATATTCAATTGTGCATGTTTCTGGTGCTTGGGGGTTTGTCCGGGCACTGTTTTGGTTTCCTGAGAATGGCACCGCTAGTTCACTAAAGTTTGCTCCAAGTTGGACTAGATACGGCTTCGAACAAACACTGGAGGCGAACGATATAATATACATGATCACAGCAGCAAAAGCAACGGATCGTCCGCTCTCTCTTGTGGCCGTGGCGGTACTGACTCGGCCAGTTATCAATCCTACATAGCAAACATCGGTAACCAGTGTTGCCAATCTAGCTTCTTCCCCGCTAGATCTAGAGGTATTTACTCTGATCTAGTGGCAAATTTATATATCTAGCGACATGAACTCTAGCGATATTCTGTAGATTTCAGTTTTTTTAGAGCGATATTATAGACATTGTGGCATCATTCTAGCGGTGTTCAGCATTGATTTACTATCTAGCGAACATGATTTGATAAGCCTGTCGCTAACTTCTCCAAAAGGCGCTACAATTTCGCCAGGAAAGAAAACGAACCCGGATGCGACAGAGCGGAGACGATTTTTGTTTTTATTTGTGTTTTTATTTGTGTTTTCTGTACCTCCTGCTTTTGATTAGACTAGTTTCTTTAGTTCAGGAAGAATATATAATAGGTTGTTTACTTTAAGGGGGTACTGCTTGGTTGTTGGTCTATGTGTTTATTAATCTATATATTTTTTGAGTTTCCTCGCTAGACCTCCATCAAGCTTAGAAAAACACCCCTTTCAAAATAAATGTGTACATTTTTCGGTAGAAAAATGTCACGGCCAAAGGCCGATTCCTTCTAAAATTAGAGGCTCGCTATCGCTCGCCAGGAAAAAATCGACACCTAAATGGCACGAAAGGGCTTAATAATATTGACAACAAAATGAGGCGAAAGGTCTCAAAATCGCCAAACTAACGGAGCGAACGTCTTAAAACCTCAAAACTAATATGCTAAAGATGAGGGAGAAGGGGGTCCAGAAAAAGCGAGTACTACCCCCTTAATTCTGACAAATAAAAGGTTAATTATAATTATTATTATTATTATTTTTATTATTTTTATTATTTTTGATATTATTATTATTTTTTTTATTATCATTATTATTATTTTGTTTTTATTATTATTATTTTTATTTTTTTATTATTATTATTATTATTGTTATTATTATTATTATTGTTATTATTATTGTTATTATTATTATTATTATTGTTATTATTATTGTTATTATTATTGTTATTATTATTATTATTATTATTATTATTATTGTTATTATTATTATTATTATTGTTATTATTATTATTATTATTATTATTATTATTATTATTATTATTGTTATTATTATTATTATTATTGTTATTATTATTGTTATTATTATTATTATTGTTATTATTATTGTTATTATTATTATTTATTATTATTATTATTATTATTGTTATTATATTAACATTAGTATTATTATAGTTATTATTATTGTTATTATTATTATTGTTATTATTATTATTGTTATTATTATTATTGTTATTATTATTATTGTTATTATTATTATTGTTATTATTATTATTATGTTATTATTATTATTGTTATTATTATTGTTATTATTATTATTGTTATTATTATTATTATTGTTATTATTATTATTATTATTCAGCTTAACCCTTTCCAGATACAATGACGCATTTCTTTTCCGTTTTCTGGCTATTATTATGTTCTATCCAACAACCAACTCTACTCCTATTACAAACACATGTGGCAGTCCGTGGATTCGAACCCAGGACGCTCACACCGAATATCAACACCTTATGCATTACACCACGAAGGCAGTTGATTAGAGGATTGTATTCAGATTAGGAAGGGTGTATGGAAGTCAGAGGGTTGATTGAGATAGTCTTTACCCTCAGAATACCCACAGGTCCTTCCTAAGCTGTATAAAATCGTCCAATGATAGTCAGAATACACTGCCAAAATGCGTCATAATCCTCAAAGGGTTAAGGGGAGATAGGCCGTTTTTCTAGACCCCCTTCCTCCCTCATGTTTAGCCCCATTAGTTTTTTAGATTTTAAGATGTTTGCCCCCATTATTTTGTCGATTTTCAGACCTTTCGCCCCATTTTGTTGTCAATATTTAGACCTTGCGTTCTATTTTGGTGTCAATGTTTTTCCTGGCAAAAGATATTGAGCCTGTAATTTTGCTACCGAAAAATGTACAAATTAATCTAGAAGGGGGATCTAATGGATGTTTTATTTAAGTTTGATGGAGGTCTAGGGAGGGAAACTAAAAAAAAAATATATATGAATACATTAATTAATAGACCAAACAAACAGCCACTGTTTCCTTAAGGTCATTGCAAGTTTGATAATAGTGGACTAGTTGAGTGTTGTTGTTTTCAATGCTCTTTAAAAAAAAAAAAAAAAAAAAAAAAAAAAATCTACTTCAAAATATACCCTTCCCCCTTAACCCCTTCTATACCGGAAGTGTATTTTTCATTTGATTTCAGCTACATTTAGACAACTTTCTGAAGCTTAGGAAGGACATGTGGTAGCTAAAAGGATTACTTGGAATAGTGTGTAGCCTTTTAATGAGTAGACGTCTTTCCTAAGCTGAATAAAATGGTCTAGATGTAGCGGAAATAATACAAAACTAGAAGTACGTCATCGGTATAGAAAGGGTTAAGGGGAGATGTCCACTTGAGGGATTTTTATATTTACCCCTTTCTCCCTCATGTTTAGCTCCATTGCTTTTGAGATTTTAAGACGTTCGCCACATTAGTTTGGCAATTTTAAGAACGTTTGCCCCATTTATGTCACTTTTAAGACCTTTCGTGCCATTTAGGGGTCGATTTTTTCCTGGCGAGCGAAAGCGAGCCTGTAATTTAAGAGGAACCGGCCTCTGGCCGGGAAATTTTTCTACCGAAAAATGTACAAATTTATCTTGAAAGGAGGTGTAATTTTAAGCTTGATGGAGGTCTAGGGAAGTAACTAAAAACCTCCCCTTAAGGGGGGGGGGGGGTCATTGAGTTCGTGGGTAGCCAATATAGCCTTTGCATTCACAGAGGTTCTTCCCAAGCTGAATAAAATCGCGTCACAGTAGCCAAACGACAAGATGGAAAACATTAACCAATCCAGCATCAAATGTTAACCCCTTCAGTACCGTGACCCCGTTTTTCTTAGATTATTTTAAGGGGCGATGGGTCGTTTTTCTGGTCCCCTTTCTCCCTCGTGTTAAGTCCCACTTGTTTTGAGATTATAAGACGTTCGGCCCATTAGTTTGGCGAACACCTTTTGCCTCATTTCGTTGTCAATGTTAAGACCTTTCGTACCATTTAGGTGTCGATTTATTCCTGGCGAGCGGTAGAGAGCCTGAGATCTTAAAAGGAATCGGCCTTAAGCCGAGACATTTTTCTACCGAAAAATTTACAAATTTATCTTGAAGGGGGGACTAGGGGGTGTTTTTCTAAGCTTGATGTAGGTTTAGCAAGGAAACTAAGAAATAAAGGAACATACAAATTAATAGACCAAAAAAACACCTCCCCCTTAGGGGGGTTATATTAACACTCAACGAGCGGCCAAGGCCGTAACTTCTACTACCTGCCAAGCGGCGGGTGGTTTTACCCTAAACGAGCTTATTTCCGTGCTCTTTTTCATGCATAAACAAGAGCCAGAGCGTAATACAATTATGTATCCCTGAAAGGGCGATAATTGAGCTTTCCAATGACACCAGAGCCATCCTTCTACGACCACGCGTTCTCTTGCAACGATCGTGCAAGACGAGTGCAAAATCCCTAAAATACGGTAATTTCCTTACATAATTCCCTGTGTAGCGAGGCAGTAAGTGTGGGTGTGTGTGGAGTAGGGCCCAGTGCTGGCGCGAGAGCCGTGCCGAACGGTCAGAGCCGACCTACGCTCCTCCCATGGCTCGTCTCTCTCTCAGAGCCGATAATGTGCTCAAAATTGCATGCGACTATAGCCGGGCCCCGCCACATAGTCCTTGGATCTCTAGTCCGACTATAGCCGGGCGCCGCCAAAGAAGGGTTAATATATATAAAAGAGAGAGAGAGTGTGTGACTGAGAGAGTAAATGGTAGTAGTTGTAGTTGTGGTAATTATAATGTAAAACTTGCAAAATAAACCACCAAAACTTGAATGACAAGATAATCGCTATCTATCTATCTATATACTCAGGCCCAATCCCCACTTTTCCTTTTTTTTTGGGGGGGGGGGCCGACTTAAGATGATGATGATGATAAAGATTTTATTCTAGCCTACTGAGCCAGAGGCCACTTAAAAGGCTAGGAGACCAAATATGGGAAGCAGAAATGCATGGGTAGGTCAGTTATAAGTCATGGAATACATGTATGGCTTGAAGATAGGAACGGAGCGGTGCAAAGGTAAAGGTAGGGGAGTCACAAAGCAATTCGGGAAGGGAACGGTTCTGGAGATAACGCAAACGTTCATACCTAATGTTATGGCATTCTCACAATATATGGGGAATTGTAAGAACTGTATGACATTGCTGGCAATAGGGAGGTGGAGATCTAGGTAGAGACATTAGGTAACCATGTGTTAGCCTAGTATGTCCAAGACGAAGCCAGGTAAGCACATCCTGGTCAATACGAGCAGAAGAGGGAGGAGTCGTCCAGGGAAATACGTCGTCTTTGAAAGAACGATGTATAGTGGTAGGGAGACTCTTCCACTCCATACACCACTTATCACGGACCCTAGACTTAAGTACCGGAAAGACGTCAGGTAGGCGCATGAGAGACGCTAGGAGTGCCCCGCCTAGCTCTCTTGGCCAGAGTATCCGCTCTTTCGTTCCCACTAAGACCGACGTGGGCAGGGACCCAGCAGAACGTGATGGTATGGCCCAGGAGCAGGACATGAAGCAAGCTGGCAATGTGCCTAACAAGGGGGTCACGTGGTGCATAGCATTGTATTGACAATGTGAGGAACGTTGCACGGGAGATCACCTATCAAGCCCAATGCACCCTGTATAGCTAATAATTCAGCGGTGAACACCGAGGAAAACGGATGGAGCGTGCTCTGATGTGATCCATATTCAGACACTGCTGCACAACCCACTAAACCATCTTCCTTGGAACCATCGGTATAAATGAAAACAGCCGGACGGTGACAGAGCAGGTGGTTCAGGGCCAGAGTGCGCAAAACAAACGCGTCAGTGGACTTGCCGGACAAAGTCAGGCGAAAGCAAAAGGCGGGACGTCGAATGCACCACGGCGCACTCAGGCACAGAAGCCCGAGGGAATGGTACGCTGTGAGTGGAAAATAGGTTCATGGCTACAAGGGGAAATGATGGTGACATAATGTCCAGTGGGCCATCCGCGAAACATCGATCAGGAGGTGGCGACGCCTATAAGCGAACGGCAGAGGTCATCGTAACCAATGTGCGATGATGATTGAGAGGCAGCTCACCAGCTTCCGCCAGCAGACTACTAATCCGGGAAGATCGAAAAGCCCCAGAGCTCAATCGGATCCCTTAGTAGTAGCTCCAGAGTATCTAAAGAATGATTTTGTTAAAGCAAATGAGAGGAGTGGACATAATACAAGAAACAGGATGTTTAATTTTAAGGTCCCGAGAATCTAAGGACTGGGTAAGCAAACATTCTTCTTCACTGCCATCAAAGACTGGAACGACCTACCCCAGTCAGTCCGTAAAAAGAGAACACTGTATTCCTTCAGACGAGCACCAAGCTTATGTCTACTACTAAATACGACATAAGAGATAGACAAACCAAACTGAAATTATTACTGATTACGGATTACTGATATTTACTATAGGATGTAAGGTATCTTAAAATAACACCCTAGAAATACTTTCTCTAAAGTATCTATTTCTTTATCCTCCCCATTTCCCCAGCTAACCTAATCCCACAAGGACCCCAATGGAAATACGCCTAACGGCCTTATTGGGCTATCCTTAGTTGGAATTATGCAAGGCTGGTACATGTCATATTTATAACATACTATGTGGTACCAACTCTGTAAATTGCTAACTGAATAAATATTATTATTATTATTATTATTATAAGTGGTGGACAGAGTTGAGCCGCTGCAAAATAGCGGGGGAAGCATTACCATATATTGGACAGCCTTAGTCCAGTACCGATAGGACTATAGCTTTATAAAGCATAAGTAAGGTGGGTCTATCTGCCCCCCAATGGACCCGAGCAACAGCCTTAACGACGTTCATGCGCTGGAGACAGAGGGCTTTCACTCCATGTATGTGATCAATCCAATTGAGGTGGGTGTCAAAGGTCATACCAAGAAACTTTACAGTGTCGTAAAAGGGGATGCGGAAACCCCCCATTCTCAGATCGGTGGTATGGCCGCGCAAATGACGTTTGTCACGGCAAAATATCATAGCCTTGGTCTTCTCTAAGGAGAGCTGGAAACCCGTCTTGGATGCCCACTTGTGAATAGCACCCAAAGTGGTGTTAAGGAGACGTAATATGTGTGGTAAAGTGGGGGAGGTGTAGTAGACGGCAAAGTCGTCAACAAAAAGACTATGAGATACGCCCGCCGCAAGGCAATCAGAAATTTCATTGATCGCAATGATGAAGAGTGTCCCACTAAGAACACAGCCTTGGGGTATTCCGGATTGAAGTGGCATGCAGCACGAAAGCTGTCCCCCAGTCTTGACCTGGAAAGTCCGATCCATCAAAAATGCTTGTAAGAACAATGGGAGAGGTCCCCTCATGCCAGAGTCATACAAAAGTTTGAGAATCCTGTGTCTCCAAGTCATGTCATATGCCTTCGCTATATCAAAAAATATGGCCACAGTAGGATGGCGGTTTACAAAACCTGCCCGAACCTGATGTTCGAGATGGGTCAGGGAATGTAGAGGAGATCTACCGGGGCGCGATCCATTTTGGTATGGTGACAGAAGGCCATTCACAGAAGGCCATTTACACTCCAAAACTGATTGTATAAATGGAGGAGAAATTGTAGAGCATCCTCATGGAGATGTCTGACAAGCGCATACGGAATACCATCGGGGCCAGGAGTAGTATCTGAACATGATTGTAAGGCGTGCAAGAGTTCAGACATAGTGAAAGGCTCATTGTATGTAAAGGCCCAACCCCCATCAAACAGAAGGGACTGCGATTCGGTGTTGCGTTTGTGTCGAAGGAACTTGTCTGTGTGGGACTCATCGGAACTAACCTTAGCGAAATGGGAGGCAAGGCAATTGGCAATGTCAAAATGATCCAATATAAGTTCCCCCGTAACAGCACTTGTTAGGGATGACAATGAAGGGCGAGCATTCAGACCGTTTATTTTTCGGAATTTCTCCCATATTTGCGTAGTAGAAGTGCGGTGAGTGAAGCTAGATATATATGCTCTCCATGAGATCAGTTTGCTCTGCCTGATCGCTCGCTTAGTCAGTGCAGAGACTCTGTTGTGAAAAGACCTCAACGACGAGAGGTGTAGAGCGTTACGGACGAGAGTAAGAATCAGTGTCGGGTTATCAGAATGCGGGATGAGCAATCGGGTCTCCACAAAGCGTGCGCGAAGCTGATGGAGGGTTCTGTCAAGGCGGTGTTTAAAGGTAACCAAGGCACTCAAAGCAGGTGACCACCACGGAACCTGACGCACCCGGGTTCGAGGAGACGTTTTAGGGATGGATGTGGAGGCCACTGAGTAGAGAAAATCCATGAAATAAGTGAAGTTCATGTCTGGGGGCTCATCACTACGAAAGTCACCGATGCTGCTGGACAAAGACTGAAAGGCATCCCAGTCGGCTTTGGAGATGTTATACTGCGGTAGTTGAATGGAGGGAGTCGGTGCTGTGCGCTGGAGAAGAACAGGGAAGTGGTCACTGGAAAAACTTTCGTTAAGGACAGCCCATTCGAAATGGGGAGCCACAGAATCGCTAGCCAGAGACAAATCTACAGCAGAATAAGTGTCATGTGTGGAGGAACGGTAAGTATGGGCCATCTGGCTAAGGTAGCATAGCTCAGTCATTAAGATCAACTGCTCAATGTGGGTACCTAAAATGTCAGACCGGGGTCCGCCCCATAAAGGGGAGTGGGCATTGAAGTCCCCTAATAAGAGGTATGGTTGGGTGAATTGATGAACGAGGGATGTTAAGTCATGTGGGGAATAGTGGCAGGATGGTTGGTTATATAAGGAGCAGATCGTTAAACGTGGCAAGTTGGGTAGAGAGATAGAGATGGCAATTGATTGGAAAGGGGCTGGGTCTAAATGGAAGACCGAGTATGCATGGTCATTACGGACCAGGATAGCTGTGCGCAAATGTCCTTCAATGGAAGGGGAACAAGAGGCAAGAGGGTATCCTTTAGGGGGGAGTGATATATGGTCCTATGTGCTGCAAGCAAATACACACCGGCATGTGCAGCCGTAGCAAACGCTGCAACTCACCAGTGTGCAAACGTGTCTTATATCCATTCAAGTTCCAGTGTATAATATTATGCGTCATGAATAGGTGTAACGGAAGATTGGCTAGTGCGGGCTGGAGCGGTAGGGGTCAGGGTAGAAGAGTGAGAATTAGCCTGTTCGGGAAGCGCCTGCTCCTGGAGATCCGGGAGCGAACACCCAGGTTCACCAGAAGGAGGGTCTGGTAAAGTGGCAACAATTTGTTCAAACAATTTTGTTCTCAAAAACTGTGCTTCCGTGCTGACTCCCTGCCTAGGCAAACTCTTTCGTCTCTGTCTATCCTCTAACGTCTTCCCTTCATGCTGGAAGTTTGCTCACATTCAACCTGTCCCAAAGAAGGGTGACCGCTCTCAACCCTCCAACTATCGTCCAATTGCTCTTATCTCTTGTCTTTCTAAAGTTTTTGAAACTATTCTTGCTTCCAAATTTCTTAAGCATTTCTCTTCTCATAATCTGCTCTCAGATCGCCAGTATGGCTTCCTTAAGGGTCGCTCTACTGGTGATCTTCTTTCATATCTTACTAACTCTTGGTCATCCTCCTTTCGGGACTTCGGTGAGACTTTTTCTATTGCACTAGACATATCGAAAGCCTTCGATAGAGTCTGGCATAAATCTTTAATTTCTAAACTACCCTCCTTCGGTTTCTATCCCTCCATCTGTGCCTTTGTCTCTAATTTCCTTTCCGGCCGTTCCATAGCTGCGGTTGTGGACGGCCATTGTTCACTTCCTCACCCTATAAACTCCGGTGTTCCTCAGGGCTCTGTCCTATCTCCTATTCTCTTTCTAATTTTATAAATGATCTCCTTAACTGTACCTTAATTCCCATCCATTCATACGCAGACGACTCAACCTTACACTACTCCATTAGTTTTTCAGAACGCCCCAGCCAGCAATCCCTCAACGACAAACGTAATGAAGCCATAGAACTCTTAAATTCTGATCTAAATACTATTTCCAATTGGGGCAGAGAAAACCTTGTTAACTTTAATGCTTCCAAAACCCAATTTCTCCATCTATCTACCCGTCAGGATCTCCCAGCGGACTATCCCTTATTCTTCAACAATACAAAATCAACCCTTCATCTCTCAATATTCTTGGTGTCTCTTTTTCTTCTGCTCTCATTTGGAAGGACCATATTACCAGTCTTGCTAAGGCAGCCTCCAGAAGCTGGGTGTGCTCAACCGCCTTAGGGGGTTCTTTTCCCCTGCACAGCTTCTTGCTCTGTACAGGGGCATAGTGCGCCCTTGTATTGAGTATTGTTCACATGTGTGGGGAGGTTCCTCTCACACCGCTCTCCTAGACAAAGTTGAAAGGAAGGCCTTTCGTATCATTAACTCCCGTCCACTCACCAACTCTCTGCAATCTCTCTCTCTCCGCCGCAATGTTGCATCTCTCTCGCTATTCTATCGCTACTATAATAATCAGTGTTCCTCAGAGCTATCCCAGTGCATACCACCTCCTTTACGTAGGACACGTGGTACCCGTCTTGCAACTCAATCCCACCCCTACTCTGTGCAACTCTCCAACCCAAGAGTGAAACGTTACTCTCAAACTTTCTTCTACTCAACATCTGAGCTCTGGAACTCTCTCCCAGAATCAGTCTTTCCCTCTTCCTATGACTTAAATTGCTTCAAACTCCGTGTGTCCAGGCATTTTGACTCGAACGTCCCTTGATTTTGGCCCTGTCACTCTTTCAACTATGGGGGAGGCACTCGCTATAGGCAGTTATGCCTTTTGCCTCCCTCAATCACATAGAAAAAAAAAAAAAAAAAAAAAAAAAAAGCTGATCTTTCAATGTACAGTAGTAATAAAATCGGGCGTCTCGAGGAAATGTAGCAAGTGCCCCACGCAGACGCAATTTGAGTCGTGTTGGGAAAGAGGTGATGGAGGACCGCGCTGTTCGGAGATAAACGAACGCACTCTGGCAGTAATATGATGTTCTGTCGAGGTCAACGAATCCTTGATGTAAGGGAGAAAACAAGATGTGCACCCACAAAGCGCATCGTGAGAGGAGACGTCATCCTGTTCAACCCGAGGCAGGCAGGCTGGGAGGTGGGGGACGATATCCTCAACGTCCGGTAGCTCTAGCAGGTCTGTAGGTATCGCAGTGGGTGAGTCAGGATCCGTAGGTAACTGATCCTGTGCCGGTAGGGAAAGGGTTTCCTTTGACATCGGAGGGGATAGGTTACGACATTGGCCAGTCGATTTAGCAAGTTTAGATGCTGTTGATGCGGGAGGGGGGGATGTAGCAGTATCGCGCGCTCTCTTACGGCCGGAAGGCACATCGTGAAGTTGGACACGTGAATTGGATAAGCGGTAGGTAACTAGATCCGTGTCTTCTAGGTTGTGTTGGTGTCTGAAACGCTCCATCAACGCAGCCGGTGAAAGGGTCGAGCCAAGAACGTGGTCAACACACAGACAACCTGGGTCATGCGAAGAGGGTAGGGAATCAGGAGGGGCGATCCGTAGGAGGTAAACCTTTAAGGCCTTAGTCCAAGTGCCAAACGGTGATGAGAGATGCTCATGAAAGAAATGCTTACCGCAGGAATTACACCCACAGGTATCGGTATGGTCAGGCAAAGACCATGGCAGCACAGGGGACGTGGAGCCATCAAACGCCGCAACCTGCATTTCAAGATCATCAGGCGCACCTTGGCTTCGCTGGTTCCCCAGAGTGGTGCACTTCTGAGAAGGAGTCGTAATTTTACGGGTACTGGAGAGACGAGAGGTACCAGAGATTGAGGGGGCAGATCTTGTTTGACGGGTAGTCGACTTGACAAGGGAGGACGATGCCCTCGGTGCGGGAATTGAGGAAACGGCCTTCAGTGATGTAGCTCGAGGTCGGGTGATAAGCCCAGCGCGGGGTTTGCGCTGAGGCTGTGGAGGCTGAGAATGGACAGTAGACCGAGCGGAAGAAGGATCACGCTTAGAATGCGGGGTGGGCGACGGCTCAGGCCCACTACGGGCAGCACTATGGGGATGATCTGTGGTCGAGACTTCCGCACCTAGAGCCGCAAACGCATTGTGAGTTGCGACGGGAGGTCGGGGGGAAGGTCGCGTGGCGTTGGAGGGTCTGGTGGAATGACCAACATGTGAGGATGGATTCGAAGTTGAGGACCCGGGTAGGTGTGCCCGGTTGTCGGAGGGCAATGAAGCAGGACGGGACACAGTAGCATACCTCCGCTCAGGCGTCGTTCCAGACTCACGCACTAGTCGCGCAGCAACTCTGAAAGGAATGCCCTTCGCCTCCTGCAGATGGAGCACTTCTCTGGCGAAGACATAATGAGAGCAACGCTTATCCGAGGCAACGTGTTGGTCTCCACAATTTGTACATGATGGGTCATCAGCGGAGCACGGGGAAGGGTGAGCGCCATCCCCAGTTTTTACCCCACAGCGCAGAGTGTCCGACAGAGCGACAGTATTTAAAAGGGTGGTCAAATTTCCAACAGTTAACGCACTGGCGAGGACTACGAACAAAAGGTCGCACGCGCAGCGATTCGGCACCCAATTTAATGGAGTGAGGCAGTTCATGGCTATCAAAGTATAACTTAGCAATGCGAAGAGGAGGTCGATCGGGATCAGAGCCTATCCTCGGGGATATCGTGTAAGTTTCAACTCTACGTACTGCAGGGAGATCTAATTGCAATGCTAGACACAGATGCGGGCCAGCTTCTCTGAAGTCATCCTCCTTGATGAGGACACTATGGGGAACAACAACCGTGCCCACACATTGGTTTAGCGACACTTCGGGGTGACCCAGTAAAGAGTCACTGGGAGTGTCTAGGAGGGTTATCGTGGTGGACGACTGTTTCTCAGAATGAACTTCAACAATTCGAGAGGTCTCGGAGTGATGGAACAGATCAACAGGACCCACCTCTTGCCGAAGGTAGACCTGAAGATCAATATCATCGTGTGGGCGGTTTTCAACCTTAAAGTACTTCGGCCATCGTGGGGGTTGAAACAGTGCACCGAGCACATCAGGTGCAGCATGAAATTGCCGCCTGGTGCGAGTTAGGGAGGAAGACTGTGGCAGAAACGGTTGGAGCGTCGTAATTGAGGTAGTAGTGACAGGGAGCACTGTGACTGGGTCCGAGGTAGGCTTACCCGGAGTACCAGACAGGGCGGTATTGGTCGTGGCCGGCAAGGTCGCCGGAGGAGCCGGGGCTGACACAGGAGTGGCAGCCACTGAGCCCAGAGGAGAGTCAGTTGGATTGGTCTTGGGAAGAGCAGGGTTCGTCAACGCAATGTCCGAAGCAGGGGGAAGATCCGATACACTGTCCAAAGCCACGCAGGGGTCAGGATCCGTATTGTCCGGTGAGTCAGTATCCATAAGACGAAGAAGGTAAATTCATCTGATCCAAATCCCGTACCCACCAGGGAGCCACAATTAGAGGACGGGGCTACCGCCCTAGGGATCCGATCAGGTATACACCCTTCCCAATGTACCTTGAGGACCGTCGGTCCGTCGAACTAAGACGCAGTACAAGAGTCCGGATTTGACATAAAAGGATCCCCTCGTTCGAACATGTCAGGGATGCCAGTTCTGAAGGGTGAAGAGGCTTGCCGTCCCACATCACCCTGTTAACAAAACCAAAGAGCAAGTCGGGCCAAGAACCAAGTGTCATTCGCGGTACCCCCAGAAGAGGGGGTAGAAAGAGGAAGAAGGGAAAAACAAAAAGCAAACAGGGAGAGAAACTAAAGTGCACGGCAAAATTAGTTGGAGGTGACAGGGGGAGCGGTCAAAGACCTTGGCCGTGGCCGACTTAAGACAGAGCAAGAATAGGGACAACACAAAACACAACAGAAAACAATGAACACACAAAAACAAAATACAAATTCAACGCAAAGGAACTAATCAATAACAGTCCATGAATCAACAATTATTTTATTTATACCCAAACACTTTCACTACATCAACAAACAAAAAACTCAAATATAGTTTTAAATCTATAAAATACTGGCAATCACTTTGGTATGTTTTCCGACACATATGACTAGCATAGAAAAGGACCTTTATTCTACTGGTTTAAGGGGAGACAGACCGTTTTTATGGTCCCCTTTCTCCCTCGTGTTTAGTCCCATTATTTTTTAGATTTTTAGCCGTTCGGCCCATTTGTTTGGCGATTTTAAGACCTTTCATCCCATTTTGTAATACATTTTAAGACCTATCGTGCCATTTAGGTGTCGATTTTTTCCTGGCGAGCGATAGCGAGCCTGTAATTGTAAGAGGGAAATTGTTCTACCGAAAAATGTACACATTTATCTTGGGGGGGGGGGGGGGGGATGTATTTCTAAGTATGAGGGATGTCTAACGAGGAAACTAAGAATTTATGAATGAATTAATTTATAGGCCAAAAAAGCAGTCAGTGTCCCATTAAGGGGAAGTTTTTAGTTTGGTCCGTAGATATCCATCAAGCTTAAGATTACACCCCCTTGAGCCCCTTTCAAGATAAATTTTTACATTTTTCGGTAGAAAAACGTCCCGGCTGAAGGCCGGTTCCTCTTAAATTACAGGCTCGCTATCGCTCGCCAGGATAAAATCGACACCTAAATGGCACGAAAGGTTTTAAAATTGACAGAAATGGGTCGAAAGTTCTTAAAATCGTCAAAATAATGGGGCGAACGTCTTAAATATAGAAAAGCAATGGAGCTATGCATGAGGGAGAAAGGAGTCCAGAAAAAAATCCCTCGAGTGAAAACCTCCCCTTAATTGTACCATCTTTAAATTTGTATTATATTTGTATTTATGTATTTTTGGTTTACTTCATTAGTGATGGTGGTACAGTCGGCCTAATAAGTCATGTCTCGGCCAAGTATATTTTGATTAATAATTGGTATCAGCAATATCTAAAACTTGATTTATTCGTCTTGAGTGAGATATATAAACAATGTTCCTACCTTTACACACCATACTCAACATCTGGAAGACATTAATACAGCACAGAGCGAGCCAAACGTAATGATAGCCGATACATGACTTATTAGCACGACCGTACATTATCTACTGTAAAATAATTTAGTTTAATATTATGTAGCCTACCCACATGTTTTTTTTTTAAATATATGTTTTATATATTGACTTTCTTCTATCACTCCCCAACAAAGAGTAATTAGGACATGAGACCGGAACCGCACTTCATGTGGAGCACTCCGTCTTTAGATTTATGTACTGTATATGTCGGCCACCTCCAGCTATGGGGTACGTGTCTCAGTATGTATATGTCGGCCACCTCCAGCTATGGGGTACGTGTCTCAGTATGTATATGTCGGCCACCTCCAGCTATGGGGTACGTGTCTCAGTATGTATATGTCGGCCACCTCCAGCTATGGGGTACGTGTCTCAGTATGTATATGTCGGCCACCTCCAGCTATGGGGTACTTTGTCTCAGTATGTATATGTCGGCCACCTCCAGCTATGGGGTACGTGTCTCAGTATGTATATGTCGGCCACCTCCAGCTATGGGGTACGTGTCTCAGTATGTATATGTCGGCCACCTCCAGCTATGGGGTACGTGTCTCAGTATGTATATGTCGGCCACCTCCAGCTATGGGGTACGTGTCTCAGTATGTATATGTCGGCCACCTCCAGCTATGGGGTACGTGTCTCATTATGTATATGTCGGCCACCTCCAGCTATGGGGTACGTGTCTCATTATGTATATGTCGGCCACCTCCAGCTATGGGGTACGTGTCTCAGTATGTATATGTCGGCCACCTCCAGCTATGGGGTACGTGTCTCAGTATGTACATGTCGGCCACCTCCAGCTATGGGGTACGTGTCTCAGTATGTATATGTCGGCCACCTCCAGCTATGGGGTACGTGTCTCAATATGTATATGTCGGCCACCTCCAGCTATGGGGTACGTGTCTCAGTATGTATATGTCGGCCACCTCCAGCTATGGGGTACGTGTCTCAGTATGTATATGTCGGCCACCTCCAGCTATGGGGTACGTGTCTCAGTATGTATATGTCGGCCACCTCCAGCTATGGGGTACGTGTCTCAGTATGTATATGTCGGCCACCTCCAGCTATGGGTACGTGTCTCAGTATGTATATGTCGGCCACCTCCAGCTATGGGTACGTGTCTCAGTATGTATATGTCGGCCACCTCCAGCTATGGGGTACGTGTCTCAGTATGTATATGTCGGCCACCTCCAGCTATGGGGTACGTGTCTCAGTATGTATATGTCGGCCACCTCCAGCTATGGGGTACGTGTCTCAGTATGTATATGTCGGCCACCTCCAGCTATGGGGTACGTGTCTCAATATGTACACTCGACCAAGAAACTATCTTTACACTGGTGACTCTTGGTGAGCCGTATATAATCTAGTGTGAACGGAATGAATCGGGTGAAACATACGTCTGTGAGGCATTATCAAAAGAATTCGACCCACTTCCAGAATGTTTAGAGCGTTGGTGTAAAGATTGTTTTTTCCTCAAGTGTACATAAAAAAAAAAATTTCTTTCTATATTCCAATTAATCCCTCTCAGGCATAGGCTGAGAGCCTGTACATTCTACCGCTCAACATGGTGAAGCCCGTGAGGTCTTGTTCCAGTCTAGGGAGTGAAACATGTGAAGCACCCATTCACGGTTCGAAGCAGCCCCATCTTCAAAGCTGCTTCATCTCTGCTCTTCACTGTCTCATCCCCTAGACTTGGACCCTCACACTCGGAACGCTGCCTATTGAGCAATCAACTCACTATGCATTGACCCCATGTAGCATATTTTGAATATGGGAATATTCATACAGTGCTATTTAATCAGGGAACAATGGGGGTACTTTTTTGGCATTACGGTGGGCTTTGTGGTAATGCACTGATACTAGGTACAGCACAAATTCCATCCCAATAATATCTTCCCATTTACATACTGTATTGGGATCTGCTCTACATAACGAACTGAACCCGGGTCCATTGGATTACCAGTCCAGTGCCAAGAACACTCCATACATGTATAGGCTACCATATTTATTTATTTATATATTTTTTTTTTCCCAGACGCCGTAATTCCCGAGAAGGGGTGGCCATGAAGATTAGGCGTTTGTCACGAATCGCTAGGTCAAGTTCCCGGGCTCGACATCTACCAATAATATTTTGACAGAGAGGATTCGATCCGTCGACCCTTTGATCAGCAGCCAAAGCTCTACTGACTATGCCACAGCTCGCAGTAGGTTTAATTTTTAAGTTTCTCAGTAGTATTGGCATCTCCCGAGTAGATTCACCTTCTCGAAACTATCCTCCTTTCCCACCGTCCTCAGCTTGGGGGCACGTAGAAAATCATGGCTATTCTCTACACAAATAAATACAAGATACAGTAGACTTAATTTAGCAGTTTCTCAGCAGTTATCGACTAAAAAATCCCCAAGGAGATGTTCCTCTTGGAAGATTATATAGAACGGGGTGTTACTTATTACTTGTATATAGAACACCAATAAATAGAATAGAAGATACAGTAGGCTTGATATAGAAGTTCCTCGGTAGTATCGGCTCAGAAATAGAATAGAAGATACAGTAGGCTTGATATAGAAGTTCCTCGGTAGTATCGGCTCAGAAATAGAATAGAAGATACAGTAGGCTTGATATAGAAGTTCCTCGGTAGTATCGGCTCAGAAATAGAATAGAAGATACAGTAGGCTTGATATAGAAGTTCCTTGGTAGTATCGGCTCAGAAATCGTCAAAATTATCAGTGTATAAATACAAAAAAAAAATACATTAGGTACAATTTAGAAGTTCCTCAGTAGTATCGTCTAAAAAAAACACGCAAAGCAGATTCACCTCTTTCAATTTATCAGTACTGTACATGAATAAATACAAAATACAGTACAGTAGCTTTAAATACAAAATACAGTACAGTAGCTTTAAATACAAAATACAGTACAGTAGCTTTAAATACAAAATACAGTACGGTAGCTTTAAATACACAGTAATGTAAAACTTGCAAAATAAACAAACCAAAACATGGACGACACAACGTTTCTTACAGTTGATGCTCTGGAAAAAGGCAAACTAGGCCTGTGTATCCAGCTCAGTACCAGTACTTGCACTGCTGCGGTCGTTCACGGTGTTGGCGGCGGCGGTAGCAGACGCAAAATTTTTACTATTCTGTATTTTTGCTTTATAATCAAACTTCAAATCTTGTCTTCCCCATGCTTTATCAAGATTACTTTCAAACTCCCTTATTGATTCGGAATCGACTACATACTGGGGCAGTGCTTTCCACTCATTTACCACTATCTCTGTGTCCTCTCGTTCTTGTTCCCTCCCGCATCAAGATACCTTCACACACATCCTCATCATACTTTCCTGGCACTATCTTAAAAGTCTCTATCATATCCCCTCTCTTTCTCCTATATGCCAGTGTCCTCAACCTCTGCTCATAGCCCGCGTTCTTCAACGTTGGTACTAGTAGCTTGCTAGCTCTCCTCTGCACTTTCTCCACTGCTTCTATATCCTTTACCATATATGGAGCCCACACCTGGTTCTCATATTCCAGGTGCGGCCTAACCAGCGCTGTATAGAGATTCCTGAAGATTTCTTCGTCAAGTGACA
Source organism: Paralithodes platypus (assembly GCA_032716605.1). NCBI lineage: Eukaryota > Metazoa > Arthropoda > Malacostraca > Decapoda > Lithodidae > Paralithodes > Paralithodes platypus. The sequence continues at coordinate 1,267,366 of CM064488.1, forward strand.
CAAATGTCCTCCTTATCAGCCCTACAATTCAATTGGCTTTGTTTATCTTTTCCGCTAAATGTTCTGAGAAATTTAACTTATTGTCTATCACTACTCCTATATCCTTTTCTGCATTCACTTCCTCCATCGCTTCATACATACTGTATCCTACCTTGTCTATCTTGCTTGTCCCAATCCGCATGTACTTATCAAAATCACTATGTATGTATGTTTGTATGTATGTATGTTTGTATGTATGTATTTACTCAGGCCCATTCCCCACTTGTCCTATTATTATTATTATTATTATTATTATTATTTTTTTTTTTTTTTTGTATTTTTTTTTTCCTGGGGGTGGCCAACTCAAGACAGAGCCATGTGGAAATATAAAATTTAGGAGTTCCTTAGTGGTATCGACTCAGAAATCGGCCAGCAGATTCACCTCCTCAAATTACCATCCTTCCCTACCGTCCTCTGCTTGGTGGTGGTGCGGTGGTGGCGCGGGTGGTGATGGTGCGGCAGTAAGGGAGAGCTGGTCCAGGGAAGAGGAGGGTAGTGTGGTGGTGTAAGTTTAATTTAGAAGTTTCCAAAATATATATAGCAGGTTTAATTTAGGAGTTCCTCAGTGGTACCGGCTCAGAAATCGCCCAGCAGATTCACCTCCTCAAACTTACCATCCTTCCCTACCGTCCTCTGCTTGGGTGGTGCGGCGGTGGCGGGGGGTGGTGGTGGAGCGGCAGTGAGGGAGAGCTGGTCTAGTGAGGAGGTTAGTGCGTTGGTATCTTGGGGTGCTGCCTCGTGAGCCTCAGTACCGGCCTCTGTGTCCAGGAGCTCTTCGTCGTCTTCGTAGTCATCTTCATAGTCACCCGTCTGGAACTAGAGAATCAGACTTATAAGAAGGGGGGAGGGGCTACATATTTTGTATCTTTACATGGTGATCCCTGGTCTCTGGGTCTTCACCTGGGTGACCTAGATGTGTGTGAATTTATATTTTGCTTTTGTGTGTTCATTGTTTTCTGTTATGTTGTCCCTATTCGGGCTCTGTCTTGAGTCGCATTAAAGATTTATCAAAACAATATTATGCTATTAAAACAAAAATGTAAAGACCTATATATTTTGAAGATGTTACAACCTGGGAAATGTTATAGTGACAGACAATTATAGAGTTTAGTACTGTACTGTACAGTAGTTATTAATATTGCATCAATGACTTAAATTATGTTGTAAATATGTTAATGTAGTTATATGTAGTTTTTTTGTGTTCGAATGCTCGTCAAGTCATTTGAAGAATGAGCATTTTAAAATAAGTAAAGGGTTAAGAATCCTCCTCCCCTTGTAAAATTTTCCTACTCATCGAGACAGAGAAAGGAGAAAGGGGCAAGGGAACACGAAAGTGGTCCCGGTCCCTAAGAATTTGAACTTTAAAGGTTTCTGTTAGGGCTTTGTCTCGGGTCGGCCACCCCCAGTAATGGGGTATGTGCCTGAGTATATATATACATACATACATACATTATTATTAAAGCTTACCTGCAACCCATCGTTAACCTGTGCATTAAGTGTCGTTCCCACCATGTCCAGCTCTATGGGGAACCAGTGTCGTCCATGCATCAGGTTCTGGCACTGTATGTGGTACGCCGCCAGACCCTCGATCAGTCGGGTTAGTTGGTCGGTCAGGTGCTGGACGTGTTTAGAGTCCAGCAGTTCCATCTTCACCAAAACGTCTGACCGCAGCCTGGCAAACTTACCCCGAGCCTCCTGCCGACAGCGCAACACCAGTCTGGGGGGGAGGGGGGTTTGATTTAGTCGGAGATGTGGCAATTATAATGTAAAACTTGCAAAATAAACAAACCAAAACTTATACGACCACAGTAAAAAGACAAAACAACTAATCAAAATTGCTATGTGGAAAGGATGAATGAGAATAGTTAGGTTAAGAAAAGTAAGTCTATGAGCGTGGAGGGAGTCGCAAGGAGAGGTAGACCAAAAAAGATGTGGGATCAGGTGGTACAAACTGATCTGGCAGCAAAAGGACTGACTAAGAGGGATGCCAAAGACCGAGCTGCCTGGAATGCCGCCACAAGTTGAACAAAAAGACTGACCTACTCATGTGTTGATCATAGTCTTAAATGTATATATGGCTTCAAGAAAATGAGGAAGGAATTTGTGACTGTATACTCTTACCTGTGTTCATAGTTGCCAGTTTCCACCCAGTATAATGGTTCCTGTAACTGAGCAAACTGTAACTCCTTGTCATCCATCTATCTTCCCCTTAACCCCTTCTGTACCGGAGATGTCTCTTTATCTTTGTTTGTTATACTATTAGACAATATTATTTACTCATCATCATCATCATCATCAAATCTGACGCCCCGCTTAGAGGAAGCGCCCCAAAAGGGATGGCCATGGCAGAAACTGCCTCCAGGCTCCCAGACATGCCCCGACTGACCCACTCCACAGTGCCGTTTCCACTAAGTGGATTATGACCATAAACACTGAAGGAGCAGACCCAGAGCAGTCCCTCACCCGGATGGCAGTTCCACCACTGTTTTGCTATTTTATTTACCCCAGTGGGGCCGTGGCTGGAAGCATACCAAGCACAGGAATGTAGTTTAAAAAGGACCTCCAGCAATTAACAGGCTTCAAAATATTAAGTCACCTGTATTCTTAGTTGCCAGTTTCCACCTTATAGCCTAGTGGTTCCTGTAACTGAGCAAACTGTAGGTCCTCGTCATCTATCTATACTCTTAACTGTATTCATAGTTGCCAGTTTCCACCCTGTATAATGGTTCCTGTAACTGAGCAAACTGTAGCTCCTCATCATCTTATTACCTGTATTCATATTATTACTATTAGGCTACTATTATTATTACTATTACCTGTATTCATAGTTGCCAGTTTCCACTCTATATAACGGTTCCTGTAACTGAGCAAACTGTAGCTCCTCATCATCCATCTCCTTCACCTTGAGGCAGTAACTGAGGTACTCAAACTTGGCGTCGGCATAGCGTCGGATGGTCAGCCGGGTGTCGGGTATGGCCTTGTGTAGGTACGTTCCCAGGTCACTCAGGATCTACAAAGAAAGAAAGAAATGTAGAAAATACATCAGAATCTTACAAAACACAAAGAGAGGAAAATATAAAAAAAAAATCAGAATTAAAGGTGAATTACACAAAGGTGAAAAAAAAGTGAGATAAGTTATTCAGCAGAACGTTAAATGCTCTAGTAATACACCATTATTGGGAATATCCTTATATTTGCCCCTAACAAATGAAATAAATTGGGTCAAGTTAAAGGTAAATGTCTGTTGCCCGACAACTATTGGAATCTATGACGTCATCACAATACTGGAAGGCGCGAAATTTGCAAGACAGTCAACTACCAGACGCCGCCAGATATAAAAATGTTGAATATTTGTTTTCTTTACTGACGTAAATTTACTTTATTATACACAAACCTGAGCATCCTTATTATGCTTTGATGCATACAAAATATACATCTTACTTGGTGTGCAGCTTATGTAATTCACCTTTAATACCCCAGCCAGCAATCCCTCAAAAACAAACGTAATGAAGCCATACAACACTTATCTTCTGATCTAACTACTACAGTATTTCCAATAGGGGCAGAGAAAACCTTTTTACCTTTAATGCTTCCAAAACCCAATTTCTCCATCTATCTACCCGCCGTGAACTCCCAGAGGACTATCCCTTAATCGACACCTGGATGGGGATATACAGTACGTCTTAAAACAGTGGGCTGAATGGGGCCAAATGGATACAACTCAGAGAGAGATCGAGAGAGAGAGAAAACAAAATGAGGTGGGCCCCTTTAATGGACTCTATCAGCCATAGATTAAGTTAAGCAGTTCCTTAAGCCGGTGTCACAAGAGTCCCTTTTTCGAGCAATATTTACGGGCAATTATGGTCAGGAAGCTTTAAAAATTACACTTTATCAGAATTCAGCCGCCTAACATAATCTACCTTCAGTCTAGTTACCGATACCAGTGTGAAAATGTCCCAAGTGAATACAAGCAAAAAAATTGACGGAAAAAGCGATCGTGTGACAGCGGCTTTACCCTAGCCTAGAGCCTGCCAAGCTGTCAAGGAAAAAAAAACTTAGAAGGTGAAGCTACACTGAACTGTGATAAAAGACATATGTATACAGTACAGTGTATATATATCACTGCCACTTGACTAACCGGTTTGAGTCTCTTGAGCATCTGAATCCCGTACTTCTCCATCTGTCGGTGAGCGTCCCCGAACTGGTTGAAGGCCTCGTTGGCGCTCTGTTGTAACTCTCTCACTCCGATCTCACAGAACACGTCCCCAAACCCTGCAAATGGTTACAACAATTAATGATGATGATGATAGTGATGATGTTAATATAAGTAATGATGATGATGATGGGAGTGATGATGATTAATAATGATAATGGTGATGTGAATGATGATAAATGTAGCCTATAATATACCAAAGTAATCAAAGCCTCACTCTTATAAACAATAGCCAGATCAAAGAACGCCTTAACCCCTTCTGTACCGGCGACGTCTTTTGTATTTTATTCTAGCTATATTTAGATCATTTTGTGCAGTTTAATAATGATCTGCGGTAGTAAAAAGGGTCAAGTGAGATAGTTCAAAGCCTGTTAATTGCGTAGGCCCTTTTAAAACTGACTAAAATTGTCTAATGGTAGCCAGAATATAGTTAAAAGGACAGTCCCGGTAAAGAAGGGGTTAAGGAGCCTCTTAGTGTGGTCCATGTCTTGGGTCCGCTGTAGGTCATCTAACTATGGCCCGATACAGTCATATAGTAGTTACACATATATTACATACCGGTACATACAATCCCACATATAAAATATACATAGTCATACATACATACAGTCATATACTGTATCTTCTTAAGGGAGGTGACCTGCTATTTTCTCTCCTTTTCTCTCTTTCTCTGGCTTGTATCCATTCGGCCCCATTCAGCCTACTGTTTCATGACGTATCCAGGAGTCAGTTTCTTCCAGCATTGTATGGAGACCCATTCAGCCTACTGTTTCATGACGTATCCAGGAGTCAGTTTCTTCCAGCATTGTATGGAGACCCATTCAGCCTACTGTTTCATGACGTATCCAGGAGTCAGTTTCTTCCAGTATTGTATGGAGACCCATTCAGCCTACTGTTTCATGACGTATCCAGGAGTCAGTTTCTTCCAGCATTGTATGGAGACCCATTCAGCCTACTGTTTCATGACGTATCCAGGAGTCAGTTTCTTCCAGCATTGTATGGAGACCCATTCAGCCTACTGTTTCATGACGTATCCAGGAGTCAGTTTCTTCCAGCATTGTATGGAGACCCATTCAGCCTACTGTTTCATGACGTATCCAGGAGTCAGTTTCTTCCAGCATTGTATGGAGACCCATTCAGCCTACTGTTTCATGACGTATCCAGGAGTCAGTTTCTTCCAGCATTGTATGGAGACCCATTCAGCCTACTGTTTCATGACGTATCCAGGAGTCAGTTTCTTCCAGCATTGTATGGAGACCCATTCAGCCTACTGTTTCATGACGTATCCAGGAGTCAGTTTCTTCCAGCATTGTATGGAGACCCATTCAGCCTACTGTTTCATGACGTATCCAGGAGTCAGTTTCTTCCAGCATTGTATGGAGACCCATTCAGCCTACTGTTTCATGACGTATCCAGGAGTCAGTTTCTTCCAGCATTGTATGGAGACCCATTCAGCCTACTGTTTCATGACGTATCCAGGAGTCAGTTTCTTCCAGCATTGTATGGAGACCCATTCAGCCTACTGTTTCATGACGTATCCAGGAGTCAGTTTCTTCCAGCATTGTATGGAGACCCATTCAGCCTACTGTTTCATGACGTATCCAGGAGTTGATTTCTTCCAGCATTGAATGGAGAAATCCGGCTTCGCCGAAGACATTTTTCTATCGAAAGATGTACAAATTTAGCCTGCTGTCAAATTTTTCTATTTTTTAAATTGACACTTGTACAGTCATACAGCCATGTAGCCTATACTAAACCAACTCAAATACTCACTCTTATAGATGATGGCCAGATCAAAGAACGCCTTAAGCAGCCTCTTAGTGTGGTCCATCAGAGCCTCGTACATGTCTTGGGTCCGCTGTAGGTCATCCAACTTTTTAACCAGTGAGTCATTGCAGAGTATGGCCCGGGACAGCCCCAGAGCGTCGGCGGTGGAGGACGAGAGGTTCTCCACAAGGCGGTGTTTGACTTTCTTCATGGCTATGTCCAGGGTCTTGCCTTGCTTGGGGTCCGCATGTAGCTTGTTGTATTGGATGGTAACCGAACCCTATAATACGAAAAATAGCTTACTTTAGTTTAGTTACGGTAGGTTGTTGTTGTTGTTGTCGTTCCCTAAGCTGCCTGGCCGAACAGACCCGAGTCCCTAAGGAAGGCCATGGCCACGGTCGGGCAACAGGGCTCTCAAGGAGTGTAGATTATGTTGTTGGCGTAAGTGATTGTGTGGAATGCAGTCTTCTATGATGTGTTTATTAGTATGGGGTGCTGCGTTACATCCTGGGCAGGAGTCGTCGATGGAGTCATCCAGTCTCTTCTGATAGTTCAGAAGAGCTGGATGGTGTCTGCATCTCAGCCTGGCCACGTGGACTCTGTCCTCGCGAGGAAGGGAGGACTCAGAAGGATGGATTTCGGGAGGTCGTGCCTGCAGCTGTGTGTTGTCTATAAGTGATTGGATGGAACGGCGAGAGATATGAGTATGGATGTGCTTCTGAAAGCTGGTTTGGGGTGGACAGGGAGGGAGAAAAGACAGTATTTGTGTGTGATACCGTGAGCTGGGTGTTGTTTTGATATTTATTGGTGCCTGTGGGTGTGTCGCCATGTAGTGTAGTGGGTGGTGTTGGTTTGTGGAGGCTCCAGGAATTGAGTGCCTCTCATGTCCAGATGGTCTTTGACTTTGAGGATCTTGGTTTCTTGATGTAGGTGATCTGTAGGTGAAGTAGCTGTGCAGCCTGTGATGATATTTAGGGCTTTATTATGAATAGTCTGTAAGGTCTTATGATGTGTTTCAGCTAGGTTAGAAGCCCAGGCAGAGCTTGCATATTCCATCACTGATCTTATGTATTGGTTGTATACTGTGGTGGTAGTTTCTTTGTCGTGTCCAAATTATGTGTGGGCAAGTGACCTGAGGGCGTTAAGTCTGGGTGTTAGTTTATTTTTTATGTTTGTGATATGCTGTTTGAATGCCATTAGAGTATCATATGTTACTCCTAGGATGGTGTGTGTGTTAGGGAGGTGTTGTTTATGGTGAGGTGCGGGGTGTTTCTGTATTTGGCTGTCCAGCTTGTGAGGAGGGTTGCAGTGGATTTGCTCTGTTCTGTTCTATACTACTCTCTCTCTCTCTCTTTCTTTTGCTGTTTACCAATGACACAGCCTCGGATAGAACTACAGACCCTTTCATCAGCAGTCAGACCCGCTACCGACCAAATATAACCTAAACTAAACTAAATTTTCTACCTTAGGGTTCAGTAGCCATCTAGTAAACATATTGTACAGTATGCCACTCGCAAACAACTAAATTTAACTGAATAAAATATAGCCAAACTAAATATATCAACCCTAACCTAACCTTAATTGAGTTTAATTTCTGACCACAGGGTTTAGTTACTATCCAGCACAACAAAGTTTACACGGGTGAGGGCTGGTCCTATCCAGAGTAAAATCATGCAGAACAAAAGAGTAACGTGAGAGAGAGGGAAGAAGAAAGAGTAGAATTGAGCAGAGCTGAGTTAAGCAGTGCAGAATTGAGCAGAACAGAATTGAGCAGAGCAGAATTAAGAAAAGCCAAGTTAAGCAGTGCAGAATTGAGCAAAGCAGAGCCAAATAGAGGTGCTCGGGCCCCCAAATGGGCCAGGGTGAGATGAGATCAGTCTCTGTGAGTGCAGTGGGGAAGGGGGTAATCAGCCCACGGGACTTGCACCCTCGGGCCAATGCCCCCACCGTCCACAGCCCCCCTTGCAGTGCCACCCAATCAGGCGACCTAGCCAGCACCAAGAAGGAAAAGCAGTACAAGAAAAAGAGACAGCCAGAAATAGCTAAGGTAGGGTAGAGGATTCAAAACCTCACTCTGGATAGGACCAACCCTCACCCTGCATAGCAAATTATTAACAAGCAGAGTACAGTAGTGTTGAGCCGAGCAGAGCCGTGTTGAGCCGAGCAGAGCCGTATTGAGCCGAGCAGAGCTGTGTTGAGCCAAGCAGAGCCGCATTAAGCCAAGCAGAGCCGTGCAGAGCTGTGTTGAGCCAAGCAGAGCCGCATCAAGCCAAGCAGAGCCGTATTGAGCCGAGCAGAGCCGTGTTGAGCAGAGCAGAGCTGTGTTGAGCCAAGCAGAGCCGTATTGAGCCGAGCAGAGTCGTGTTGAGCCAAGCGTAAGAGAGGTGAGGTGTGATAGTAGAAGAGATACATACACGTACCTGAGAGCGCTGTATGAGATGGGCCACTTCCTGTTTGCTCTTGCCCTTAACGTTGATATTGTTGACGCCGGTGATCTCGTCGCCACTCTGTAGGGTCCCCTCCTGCGATGCTGCCGTGTTGTCAAAAACCTAGAGGGGGGGGGGGGGGGGAGAGAGTTAAAATATGGTAGTTGTTAGATTTTATTTTATCCCCTCTCTCTCTCTCTCTCTCACACATATCTTACCTTGGTCTTGCCACTGGACTGGTAATCCAATGGACCCGGGTTCGAATCCCGATATGTCAATGGGAAGATATTATTGGGATGGAATTTGTGCTGTACCTATACTCTGTTTCATTTCATCTGACGGTAAATTGAATTCCTTAGCAGCTAATTTTTCAATACTTAATTGAAAAATATGAAACTACTATGTCTCTGCATCATAATAAGACCAAGTTGTTGTTGTTGTTGTTCCCCAAGGCGCCTGGCCGAACAGCCCCAAGGCCCCGAGCAAGGCCAAGGCCATAACTGTGCGCCCCCACAGAACCCTCCCTGCCGATCACAATAAAGCCTGGGTGACCGAAGCCACTCCATGGCGGGGAGCTGAGGAAGGTGCGGAAACGTTCGGGAAACCAAAGCCCCACCCAGGGCCCTGTGCCCATCAGCAATTATTAAGAGAAAGTTGAGGGGCAAAGGAAAAATGTGACGCTTTGGCTTCCAATCTTGGTAGATTGGGAGGTCAATCCACGGAAGAGACGCCGTCACTTGAGATCTAGAAAATATATAAGTAAAAGGAACAGTCAGAATAAGACCAAGTTTATATAATTAGCACCATATTTCACAGTTCACTAAAATAGCCCCACCTTCCATTAGGTGATTGGCTGTCCTTACTCAAGCCTTCTATTCTTTGCACGTGGCAATCTCATTGGGATGCTCTACCCTGCAATAATAAACTCTGTGCAATCAAACCTTCTGTCCGTCCCTGGCCCTCGTCTTCCAGGTCTCGCAGGTGTGAGGAAGTTTCACTAACTAGACTTAGGATAGGCCATTCCCGGCTGACTCACGGTTATTTAATGTCCTCTCCCCACACTCCGCCCCCTACCTGCTCCTCCTGTTATTCCCCTCTAACTGTTCGCCACGTCTTTGACTGCCCAGATACTGCCCGTCTGCGTACGGCTTGTTTTGGTACTAAATCATTCGCTGACCTTTTATCTGATTCTCCGTCATTTTCCTTCCCCCCCATCTTTCGTTTTTTGCGTCGCCTTAAGATCCTTTCAGTAATCTGATCTAATCCTTCGGGCCAGACCTATGAGAGTTCCGTATGGAGCTCAGTGGTCTGGTTAATCTGCTCTACATAACTAGCTGACAAATTTTGATAGGAACGTTGCAATTTACCGCCAGTTGAGATGAAACCGACTATAGTATCGGTGCATTACCACAAAGCACACTGAAACACAAACAAAATACCCTCATTGTTCCCTGATTAAATAGCACTGTATGAATATTCCCATATTCAAAATATGCTACAGGGGGACAATGCCTAGTGAGTTCATTGCTCAATAGGTGGCGTTCTGAGAGTGAGGATCCGAGTCTTGGGGGTGAGACAGTGAAGAGCAGAGGCGAAGCAGCTTCAGAGATGGGGCTACTTCACATGTCTCACTCCCAAGACTGGAACAAGACCTCACGGGTTTCACCGTGTTGAGCGGTAGAATGTAGAGGCTCTCAACCTATGCCCAAGAGGGAGTACAGGTAGTTGGAATATAGAAAATAAAAATAATAATAAATAAACACTCTCTCTGTCTCACCTGGACAACATATAGACAGGGGCAGTATTTGGCTCCCCCTCCGATACTGATGCCGATGAGGTTACTGTCATTCTTCGCCAAGGTCACGCTGCCCGAGGTGATCGTCATACCCCTGGCAGGCACAGGTAGAACAGTAAGTTATAATAATAATAATAATAATAATAATAATAATAATAATAATAATAAATGATCATCATACCCCTGGCAGGCACAAGTAAGACAGTAAGTTATAATAATAATAATAATAATAATTATAATATTATTTTTATTAATCTCACCACCCCACCCCCAATGAAACATTATTTTTCCAGCTGATGGTAAATTGCCGACTTGCGAGTTTCGTTCTATAAGGAAGTTGGAGCTGTAGACAAAGATATTTAACATAATTTACAGCGAAAATACGGTCGTAGTACATATATAAACACAAAACCCTATTCAACGTACCATTTATCCATCAGAAACGTACATTATTATTGCATTTCTGTTTTATAACGATGTTTACGCCTCCAACTTCCTTATAGCCTGAAACTCACAAGTGGTCAATTGAGTGGTCAATTGCTATCTCGCCATCCTGATTACATGACTACTGTACAGTACTGTACTACTAAAAACACAACAAAGCAAACATTAACCCCTTCTGTACCGGCGACGTATTTTTCCTTTGATTTCAGCTACATTTAGTCAATTTTACGAAGCTTAGAAAGGATATGTGGTAGATAAATGGATGAATTGGGTAAGTTTGTAGCTATTATATTGGTATTCGTCCTTCCTAACTTGAATAAAATGGTCGAAATGTAACTGAAATCAAATAATAAGTACGTCGCCGGTATAGAAGGAGTTAAAAAGGTAAAAGAGGAATACTCACAAAAACATATCACACTAAAACATTTCCCAAACGCTACTAAAAACACACAACAAAGCAAACACTAACCAGATAAAAAAGGAATACTCACAAAAATATATCACACCAAAACTTTTCCCAAACGCTACTAAAAACACAAAACAAAGCAAACTACAGCTCAAACAGTACTTGAGGCTTATAACACATTTAGAGTTTATTCTGGCTATCACTAGATGATTTTATGCAGTGTAGGAACAGGGTGTCAATCCGGGGCAATTTTGTTTGAAGACTTGAATGAATATGAGGAGGAATACAAGAAAATTGACCTGAAATAGCATTGTTTTGGCCAATATATCAACTTTCCTGAGATATATTTTGAACTATAAACAATAAATTTATCTCCACATATGTAATAATCAAGACTAAAAATAATGACTATCATTTGACACCCTATTTATTTTATTTTTTTCTATATTTATTTATTCTTTCTTATGTGAGTGAGGGAGACAAAAGGCAGAACTGCCTGTAGCGAGTGCCTCCCCCATAGTTGAAAGAGTGAAGGGTATATGAAACTCAAAGGGGTGATTGGGCCAGTCTTTACCCTTCCAACTGCCACATATCGCTCCTAATTTTATTTCTAATTATAATTTCAATATCGTTCTTAACCCCTTCTGCACCGGTGCCGTCCTTTTAACTTTATTCTGGCTACTATTAGACAATTTTTTTCAGTTTAAAATGGACCTCCAGCAATTATCAGTCTTTTAACTAGGCTATCTATTAGACAATTGTTTTCAGTTTAAAATGGACCTCCAGCAATTATCAGTCTCTTAACTAGGCTATCTATTAGAGAATTTGTTTCAGTTTAAAATGGACCTCCAGCAATTATCAGTCTTTTAACTAGGCTATCTATTAGACAATTTGTTTCAGTTTAAAATGGACCTCCAGCAATTATCAGTCTTTTAACTATCTCGCTTTACACATTTTACTGCCACAGATTCTTCATAAACTGCACAAAATTGTCTAAATATAGCTACAATAAAATTAAAAGGATGTCGCCGGTACAGAAGGGGTTAACACCAATAACCACCAAATTAAATTAATTATAGCATGTGATTCTCCCAGGATATCTCACACAGAACTTGCACACTCTAACCATTACACCATCAAGACTAAACTATATAAAATCGTCTAAATTTAGCCCAAACAAACTGCTCCAACGCATTATGATCCTCAACAACGGGTTAAAACACTCGGCAGTTATATTCAATACCACAAATATACACATAACAATACACAATATATAAACATTGACTACGGGGTGACCAGTAGCGACATTGGTAGAGCGCTCGGTTTCTAACCGGGAGGACCGAGTTCGATTCTCGGCTGGTGGAGATGTTTGGGCAATCTCCTCACACCCCTTGCCTCTGTTCTGATCGCCTAACAGTAAAATAGGTCTATGACAGGGTAAAAAGGTTCCGTTCCTCGTGACCTCATCCCTTAAAAAAAAAATAAAAATAAAAAAAAAAAAAAAAAAAAATACAGTTCAAATACCTAGTGGGCCTCAGAACCTCTAGCCTCTGTAACTCAAAAAGGGCTAGAGCAAATGAGCTGTCAATTTCCACACCTATTTGCTAGCCAAGTATTCCTATTTGGTAAAACAAATTAGCTCGATTACTCAAGTCATTTTTGAGTTACGAGAGGTTAGAGGTTACGATCTCTGCCCAACCTAGAATGAACGGACTATAGATCTGTAGCCGTGGGTTACTTACATTGTATTCTCCATATTCAAGGCAAATAGTAACCTCTCCCTCTCATTATCATTATCCTCCTCCTCCTCCTCCACCTCCACCACTTCCTCCTCCTCTCCATCATCACCACCACTCTTCTCCATCACATCATCACCGGCTTTAGCTTTCTTCTTCTTCTTCTTCTTTTTCTTCTCTATGTCCTTTTGTTTACATCTTTGGTGAAGCAGGGCAAGAGAGAGGAAAAAAGCGAGAAAGAGCAAGCACAAAGCAGTGAGACAGAGCCATGAACAATGACAATCATGAAACAAACAAACATAACATGTACAATTTACGGTACTGGTTTAAGGGACTTTCAGACGGACCACTCGGTGGCGCTACTCCGTGGCGTCCTTTGGTGACGCCACTCTGTGGCGTTCGTTAGTGGCATCCTTGTTTTTTCCATTGTTTTGAATAGGAAACGCTTGTATGCTTTCACACAAGCGTCTGTGGCAGAGACACACAAGTCCCCGTCACTAGTGGCACCACTCAGTGACGGGGAACTTTCCACACGAAGTACTTTCGTATTTGTAGTTGTTTTTTGCAAGTTTGCAAGTTTTGATTCAAACTGATTAATGTAGAACGACCAGCAAATTTTGGACTGAAGGTGGAATGAGAGTGTCACCAGTGAGTGGTTGGTGCTTGCCAATCACTGGTGCTACTGAGTGGTCTGTCTGTAGGTCCCCTTATACAACAACAACACAATACAGTCATTTATATAATGCAATCAATGTAAGTTATTTAGAAAACAACAAAAGACAAGAAAACAAATATATATCACATACAATGCTGTGCACTGAAGTTATTTCATGACAAACCTATTTCCACCAATAACAACACTTTTTGAGCAAAACTTTTTTTTCTTAACATATTATTGATGAAATTGGGGTGCATCTAAGCCATTGATGACTTTAATAGCCTCAAAAATATGGTAAGTTGTAAAACGAGACAATAATGGCAGATTCTATAATTAAATATGAAAAGTATATAGAAACAAAAAACATTCGCTTAAATTTGTTAAATGTAAAGACTTGATTTACAGGAACTGAGGAACGTAACTACAAAATTAAGTGAGGGATTGGTGTGATCAGATAATCAAGATACAATTCTTTTAACAATTATCATGAGCCCACAAAACTACAATCGTCATAAGCAAGAAGACATCCCATTCTCTTTACTCTTATGGAATCAACAATACATTGATAACAAACAACAATACCAAAATTAATCTACACAATCATTTACCCAAATATATATAATCATGAGCCAAAGACTACATTACAGGGTACTTAAACAATAAAATACATACAATACAAATACAGTACTGTAATACAATAAGGTATGTACCACTTAATGCAGTCTGCAGGTACAGTAGTACAACAAATACTGTATGGTACATTGTACCACAGATAGAGAATCTTACCACAAATATAGCACAATTTACTGTACCATTAAGACAATCATTGTGTGAAAAATACCATTAATACAGCACAGTGTATGGTACCACTAATGTAGCATACATGTCTTAAAATTTGAAACCCATTAACGCCATCACACAGTACACTAGGACCATACGGCTGGGAAAGTGTAGATAGCAGAGAAGGGGTGTTGTAGATAGAGGAAGCTGTTGGAATGGCTTTGTTATGTGTGTTAATAGTCTGTATACATCGTTGAGGTGTCCCCCGACTGGGTGCGAACATGATATACATGCTAGGACGTACTACTACACCCGCTAAATACATACATAACATTTTAAGACTGAGTGTTCCACACATAAGTGCAGTTTCAGTCTCTTGTCCTAATGGCGGCGTTCCAGGCAACCCTGTTAAGGGCTGCTTCACTTGTCAAGTTCTTGGATTTGAGATCGGCGCGTATAGTCTGATCCCAGGTCTTCCTCGGTCCACCCCTTGGTGCAGCTCCCTCCACAATCACAGACCTGCATTTTGTCACCCAATTTTGTTCATCCATTCTCTCCACATGTCCATACCATCCCAGTCTACTTGTACGCATCACCTCGCTAATACTCTTTATACCTAAACGTCTCCTCAGCTCAACATTTGTTATTCTATCCTGTAGCCTGGCCCCACACATCCATCTCACCATTCTCATCTCATTACGCTCCATTCTGTTGACATCCTCTACTTTAACGGCCCATGTTTCTGAGGCATACGTCATTGCACTTCTAACACATGAGGCATACACCTTTCCCTTCAGGGGGAGAGGCATTCTTTTCATGGTCAGGATTGGCATCAATTCTCTGAACTTCCCCCAGCCACACCTAATTCTAGCAACAGTGGCAGCCTCGGCCCCCACCACCGGCAGAGATGGTATCTCCTAGGTAACAAAACTTGTTCACCAGCTCCAAAGACTCATTTCCAAAATTCACAGCCACAGGATCATCACTTAACACAAGCTCGCCTTTGCACACTACGCACTCAAATTTCTCTATTTCTGACTTATCCTTCGGCAGGGGCCCCTTTATTCTACTACAGCGCTTACTCCCATGGTGTACCCAACATCGACAGATGCTACATTGAATTGAGTTAACGCCCACTCCCTTTCCACACACTGCACATGGGTATGCACCGCTCTTTTCCACATTGCCTCGTCTCAAACTACAATGCATAACCTTGGTTTTGTTAATAATGTCTGCCACGGCTGGGATCGAACCCAGGTCAAGCAGATTCACACGTGAGCGTGCTCTCCACTCGACCGCCGCGGCTCTGTAGTACCACAAGCACAGTATAATAATAACGTTAATACAGTATAATACCTTAAATACAGCTTAGTATCGTACCAGAAAATGATAGTCCTGATACAACCAATAATGTAGCCAGAAACTCTACAAGGGATCTTTCTACAAGCTCCTCGGTGGTCTATTAATAGAAAATTGGAAGACTAAAACAAAAATGGTAGAATAGCCAAAATAGAATAGACAGAGACAAAACAAACTGAAGACAGAATGGACAGAAATACAAAACAAAATGAATAAACAATAGGATAGAATATACAGAATAAAAGAGGCCGAATAGACAGGATTGACCAAGGAGTGACTCAAACTAACACCACCCCATCTATCTCTCTCTACCTCCCTGAATCTACCATAAGGAGTGAATCTACCATAACCACCCCCTCTAGCTCTCTCTACCTCCCTGAATCTACCATAAGGAGTGAATCTACCATAACCACCCCCTCTAGCTCTCTCTACCTCCCTGCATCTACCATAAGGACCCAGTCACACTATAACTTTTTAACACATTTTCTCTGGTACCCTATGTGGTGGATTGTGTTATTTTATTTCAAAATTATAGTTTATTAAGCGTCATTTCCACATAGCGATTTTGATTAGTTATTTTGCATTTATCTTGTGTCGTCACAGTTTTGGTTTGTTTATTTTGCAAGTTTTACAATATAAAATTTGATCTGGTAAACATATTTTTTGTGTTTAATTTTAGCTTCAAAGACCTATAGTATCTAGTATCCCCCCACTCAAGAGGACCACTGTATGGTTGCCTACATAAATAGTGTACCAACTCGGTGATCACACGTATGGAAGTAACAATAGTGTGTTGGAATTACGACAATATCATATACAGTATACATCCAAAATAGGCTATAGTCTATTCGCTGTAAGTAGGCCGGGACATTTTTCTACCGAAAAATTTACAAATTAATCTAGAAGGGAGATGTAATGGATGTTTTATTTAAATTTGATGGAGGTCTAGGGAGGAACTAGAAAATAATACATAAATGGAAATATCGACCTAAAAATGAACCATGTAACCATTTAATTGTAAGTTAATTGTTGGGTTGGTGATAATATGAATGATTGCAAATAAAGAGAAAATTCTGAAAAACTGTGGTCTAAAGCAATAGTGTGACTCTGCCTCAACTCACAAGTCCTCCTCCGCCTGGCCGTGTGTGGGGGACGACCCGCTGGTGACCCGCGTCTCCGGACTGGGTAGGTATATAATGGTTCGGATTTTATAATGACTAGACAAATCATTCTGTGTTTTTAATCTTGAAACGATGGGTCAAAAACAACCAAGTGACTCCTGAAGTGATCAATATATACATATAATGTACAGTATAAACATAACACACAGTAAATCATAATCCTGAAATAAACAGCAGTATAATCATATATAGTATAATATTCAAAGCAACATAGATAACAAAAAAACATACAAAAGAAATAGAAGCAATTACAAAAGTGCACAGGCATAAAAATAAAAAAAAACAATCAGTAGCAATAGTATAGCTTAAGCATAGTGACAAAGCAATACAGAGCTTCCATTCCCTTTGTCCTTTGTTCCAGAGTCCTTAGGGACTCGGCCAGGCAGCTTAGGGAGCGACGACAACAACAACAACTAAAAGCAACAACAACATAATCTATAAAAAAACTATAAAACAAACTCACAGCACAATGAAGAAAAACTAAAAAGCACACATAACACAACTAGCAAGACATACATGCGATCCTCAAAGAGGCCGTAGTACGAGTCAGGGTTGTACTCCATCGTGTTGTCCTCCGGGTCAACGATGGGCACCAGAGAGTATTCATACGCAGCCCGGAAGTTGGGGGTCCACATGGGGGCTAACAACGGCCCGCTTGATACGTGCACTAACTACTGGGATGCTCTGGGGTGTAGGTGAGGTTGTTACCGTACGTTAGAGTGCGTTGGAGAGACGCTATGAGGCGGTGAAGGTTAGGGTGAGGTGGAGAGAGGTTGTGACGTTAGAGTGTGATGGAGAGAGGTTGTTACGTTAGAGTGTGTTGGAGAGACGCTGTGAGGTGGTGAAGGTTAGGAGATAAGGTTGTCATGTTAGGGTATGATGGAGAAATGTTTGAAAAGTTATAAAGGTAAGGGTGAGGTGGAGAGAGGTTGTGAGGTTAGGGTGATACAGAGGCTGGAAAGTTAAGGTGGTATATACCACATTAACGCATTTTTCCATGAACAAGTTATTTCTTGCACTTTTGCATTAGCATCAGAAACAAGATCGAAGGTATATTATGTTTGGTAGCTTTATTCTTATGAAACTTATCCTTTGAAGCTGTCAGACAACAATTGCCTGAAAGAAATTATGGAAAAATTGCTTGTGTTACATCGCTTTTGGGTGATGGAGAGGGGAGGTGGGGTTTGTGTAGGTGAGGGTGAGTGGGGGTCAAGCAGTTAGGGTGATGGAGAGGGAAGGTGGGGTTTGTGTAGGTGAGGGTGAGTGGGGGTCAAGCAGTTAGGGTGAGGTTGTGGGGTGTACGTTAGGGTTGCTCATGTTACAACAGACAGGTACAGTTGGCCACATAAGTTCTGTTCCTCATTGTGATGTGTGTATGAAAGTAAAATAGTATTAATTAATTGCCAGTGTGGTTTCTTTTAATCGTCAGATGAGTTAACCACGGCATAAGAAACTAGCCTACACTGGCAATTCAATAATGCGCATTATATTTCCATGTGAAAGATCATGAAGAGAAACAAAACTTTTCTGGCCAACTGTACACAATTTCAAGATAGCAAGGTACGGTCGCGCTAATAAGTCATGTTCCAGCTGTCATTATGTTTGGCTTGCTCTGTGCTGTATTAATGTCTGTCAGATGTTGAATAGGGTGGGTAAGTGTAGGAACATGTTTGAATATTTCTCAATATGAAGAAATGAAACTTAGAGATTGCCGATACCAATTATTGATCAAAACATACTTGGTGGCGAGACATCACTTATTAGCGCGACTGTACATTACACTTATAAAAAGGTACAGTAATTTAATTGTAATACAGGTACTAAAACATTGATTTACAAGCTGTTACGCCAGAATTGCTGAACAAAAATATTGCCAGAAAAAAATACTTGAGTGACACTGCTCTAGGCTAAAAAAAGGAAAAGAAACAATGCAATTAAATAATCTCCAGCACAAACACTAAATAAATTGTTATTGCATTCATAAAAGATCATAAAACATTACACTGTACAACATAGACATAGGCAATACCAAATCATACAGCAAAATTAGGTGATGGCTAGAGAGTAAAGACCCAATAGTACGGTAATAAGGTTAAGAGTTGTGGGGATGGATGTAGTTTTCGGGCGTACGGTCGTCATGTTGTGCGCTCGCAGTTACGTTTCCGTCTATTTCGACGCTATATTTTCTGCTATTTGCCCCCTGTCTTTACTACATGAATACTAGGTTAGGTTAGGTTAGGTTGTTTGGTTAGGCTAATGTATTTTTATATCCAAAGGCAGTCAAAATAGACGGGAACATGATGGGAAAGGTCCGACGCCACTACGCGTAGTGTAAACAAGGCTGGCGGTACGCCCGCACTTAACATTCTTGCCGAGTTGTGTTAGCGGGCGTAGGCTACCGTCCGCTTTGTTTTACATATTTGTACGGTCGGTTACATCTGCATCTAATTTGACTGTTGTTATTTGCCCCTGCTAGTAATTTACTGTACAGTATATGATGATGACAATAAGTCATCGGGGATGAGGGCGGCACAGCCCCCTCACCCACCATGACTTATTGTCATCATCATATAGCCTACTGTATATACTTACCAGCAGGGGCAAATAACACCAAATAGTCGCTGTCAAGTTAGACGCGAATGTAACTACGAGCGTACAAATATGTAAAACAAAGTGGACGGTAGCCTACGCCCGCTAACACAACTCAGGTAGAATGTAGAATTCGGGCGTACCGCCAGCCTTGTTTACAATACGCGGAGCCGGGGCGGCATCATGTTCCCATCTATTTTGACTACAATATGTTGAGGGGGCCCTCACACCCCATGACATATTGTCATCATCATATATAGGTTATTGCATATATAGGTTATTACGTCAAAATAGACGTAAACTTAACCACAGCGATCGCCCTATGTAAACATGACAACCGTATGCCCGGACTACATCCATCCCCACAACTCTTACCAAAATATAGGCCTATGGCTTCCGGTAAAAATTTACCAATGGTCCCGTTAAAATATCCTCAAGTAGGCCTAACCTATTAAAAACTGTTCAGGGGACTGGTTAGAACTTGTAGGATGTTTAACCTGACAAGCGCGATATAGACCTAGGGGCTAGGGTAGTTATTTGTGCATTTCTAGCCTTGGATTCTGACAGAATTCGTTATATTTACAATATAGAGCATTATTTGTTTTCGGTATGCTTTTATTTTACATATATGATGTATATATGAACCTTCAAGAGTGCTAAAATAAGTGGGAAAAGCATTTGGGTGGTGAAAAACGAAGATATTGGCCACCCGGTCATAATCTCAGGCGAGAGAGAGCCACAGGCAACCATCCTCTCTCGCTGTCTGTGAGGTAACTGAGACGAGCGGGGCGGTGTCTGGGTGTTACATAACGATCTTTTCTGCAACACACTTGTGCTACATTATCGCGGGAGAGAAAAATAACCGATAAATGATGATAATAAGAGTAAAAATAGGTGATAATTGAGGAGGGGAGGGAGGGGGGAATAAGGTGGGGAAGGAGGGGAGGGAGGGGGGAATAAGGTGGGGAAGGAGGGGAGGGGAGGGGGTGAAATTTACATGGATGAGTACTGGCGGGGAATTATCTCACCTAGAGACAAATTCCTTTGTTTTGATAGGCCCTTTTTTTTTTTGGAAGGCTTTTTTTATGGTCTTGCTTCCGTGAGGCCTATCGCGTTCCCTATAGGAAGCCTTCCGTGAGGCCTATCGCGCTTGCCGGGTTAATTGAAGGTCGGAAATCAGTATTTACTGAGAAATAAAAGTCTTAAAATGATGCTACGTTTTACGGGAGGGTCTGTACGCCGCCACATACGCGCGGCCCCGCCACACTGCCCAAAATATAAATATTATATTAGATTAGATTAACCGGTACGATTTTAGTTACTGGACACCTATTTGACAGGTACCGCCAACGATTTAATACATATTTTTTTTCGGTTTCCACGCATCCAACACCAAGCTACACCCTTTTCTGGTGTACTAAACACTAAAAAAGCAATGGGGACACTTTAATAATGATAATATGAGACGAAATATAAAGACAACTCGGTTGCGTTCGTGGAAGTAGCGTCGCTTTGTTTACTTTACGCTCGGAGTGACTTCCTGGTCCCGCCGCCTTGGCGGTCGACTTCAAATGGCTAAGCTTGTTGGGTAAATTTTTTGATAAAAACTTGAGTTATAGGGCGTGGGATACAGGACAGGGTTGAGGGGGGGCTCTGCCCCCCCTCACCCCCCCGTGAATTTTAATAATCATCATCTATGTGGTGGCCAGCAGAGGGGGGGGGGGGGGGGCAAGTAAAACAGCTAGCCGTCACCTCGAGCGTCCTGGGTAAACAAACCGCGGCGATCCGAAGCGACGACGGACTCCCCCCGCCGCCGATTTTCGGCCCAAACGCCCCGTTTTATTCTCGTCGAAAACCATATTTAAAAAGTTATTATATCGTTTTCAATACTACAGTAGGGTCTCACATAAAACGAGTTTATGGTCGATAAACGAGGGCGTTTTATGTGAATTCGTTTTATGTGAACACAGCATTTTGGTGGCGCAATATCGTCAATGTTCACTGTAAGCGAAAATTTTCGTACAAAGCGAACGATATTTCGTACGTTTTGTACGATATTTCGGCGTTTTATATGAAAGCGTACGATATTTTGTACGTTTTGTACGATATTTCGGCGCTCTATATGAAAACTCCTTGTATTTGCCCCACTTTGGCGGCGGACTCGTTTTATGTGATCACATTCGTTCTGATCGAAAATTAAATATTAATATTTTAGGTCGGTCGTTTTAATCGAGACTCGTTTTATGCGAACACGTTTTATGCGGGACCCTACTGTATTACCGGACCAGAAAAAGGTGTAGCTTGGTGTTGGATGCGTGGAAACCGAAAACAAATATGTATTAAATCCTCGGTGGTAGGCTACCTGTCAAATAGGTGTCCAGTAACTAAAATCGTACCGATTAACCTAACCTAACCCTAATATAACATAGGATAACATAACATTACCTGGGAAAGAGGGCAGGGACCCTGGGTGACCCATATCGCATTTTAAGACTGTTATTTCTCAATAAATACTGATTTCCGACATTCAATTAAACATCCTACAGTTCTAACCAGTCCCCTGAACAGTTTGTAATAGGTTACTTGAGGACATTTTAACGGGACCATAGGTAAACATTTATCTGGCTTCCTTGTAGGCCTAGCCTAAATGAAATAGGAAATTTCCCAGAACCCAGAAGTTCTCAAAGCTAACCAGCATAGGCCTAGACCTAAATACAATTAATTTACCCAATAATAGCCTATTAAGCTGGTATTATATCAAGAAATAAAAAACAAAATGTGGATTAGGCCTATACTGTAGCCTAGGCTAGGCTAACCCTAACCTAAACGCCCCGCCTTCCCAGACTCACAGTTTGTCTTCCTCCAGGTACAACTCATCTTCAAATTCCATCCGGTGGAATGCCGTGGTCACCGGTGCCAGGATAATAGTGAAGGTCACGGTTAACACACTGGTCACTATAATTAATAGGCGCCTCTAAATACGCCTTTTCGTCTTTTGGAGTGCCAGCTGACGTTTGGTGCACGGTTTCCCTTTACGGTTTGACAGGTGGCCACTTTTTTCTGCAGGATTAACAAGTACGGATTCCGTAGTGTGCTAGAAAAGTTACGTAGCGCTACGATATACAATTTGTATATCCACCAAACGGAGATTGTGTTGATCATTGTCTTGGTAATGCCCCCTTGCTGGCAACATAGATTATATATTATCCTCACAATAAACCCTGGGGGTCAGGTCAGGTGAAGGTATTGAGGGATAAGCATTTACAATGGCACCCTCGTAGCTACTTTCTACTTTCCTATTTTCTGAAATGTAGGCCTATAGAGAGGGGAGAAGGGGTGTTGTAGAGAGAGAAAGCGGTTGTAGTGGCTTTGTTGTGTTTCTCCTCCCAGAACAAAATGGCTTCAACCAGGCAGAGGAACACTTTATGTCCATTGTCCTCTACCAATTGGACCATTCTATCCACCAAGCTTACCGAAACAAAGAAGCTCTAGTCCTGCTGTCTCTTCATTGACGTTGACGGCGCCTTTGATGCAGCAGTACCACATGAGGGTATCCTGTCCTGCCTCTCCACCATATGGGGTCCAGGGTTAGCAATTATCGTGGTTGTGTAGCTATCTCTCAAACCGCACCTTCCCAGTCTCCGTTGGTGGAGCAACATCATCATCACATGCTATTCACCGGGGCATTCTCCAAGGTTCGGCTCTCATCCCTTCCTCTTTAACCACTTCGCCCTTGTGGCACCTCCCTCCTTTTCTATGCCGACGATGTCACGCTAACCGCCTCAGCTCCCACAGTGGAAGAGGCCCAACACATCCTGCAACTGGGTGCTGAGGCCCCTCTACAATGGTTCACCACCTGGGGCTTCACATTGTTAATCCACAGAAATGTGCCCTCATCATCCTCATGTTCTTCACACTAAATCACTCCCTCCATTTCCATCTTAGGTGTACCTGTCCCCTTGTGTAGGCAGCACAATTTCCTTGGCATACGATTCAATGGCCATGATCCTGACCTGGCGATCTCACAAAGAGTGTATATACTTCGTGAATCCGGTGTCAAGAGGCTCAATATCATGAAAATCCTGGCAGGTGTATGGTGGGGAGCTAATAGAGACATCCTACTCAAGTTCTACAAAAACCTACGTGTTGAGCAAATTAGGCTATATGGATGTACAATCTATGGATCTGCATCTAAAAACTGCATGTCCTCTCCCACCTAGAAGTCATACACAACTCCGCTTTGTGGATTGCTACAGGGCCGGCTTTCTGCTCTTCCCCAGTCGTCGCCCTCCAGGTGGAGTGGCCTTCTCCCGCTTGATTATTGCCGGCATTTACATGCTAGCTCCCTTCTATATATGTTTTCCTCACTACTGTCATTACAACCCTTAATATTCTCTATTCTATTCTCTCACACCCCATTGATATCCATAATCCCTCCTGGCTTGTTAAATCCCGAGCACGCACCCTTCCTAGTCAATGCCGTTCAATCCCTCCAACTACTCTCAATACCCCCTCCTACCCAAAGTAGCCTATATATACACTATGTATGTACATAAACTTTACTCCTACCCCCACTCCGATCCCCCCTGGTTCCTCCTCTCCTCTCTCTTTAATCTTTCCTTCCATGTCCCATTCCTCAAATCCTGTGACGGATCCCTTCTCCTATAACTCTTTCTCGAACTCCTCTCTGTTCAATTCCATGGCTTCCTCAGGGTCTTTACAAATGGCTCGATCCTTCACCCCTCTCTCTCCCTCCACCTTAGCCGCATTCTACGTTGAAGACCACTCCCTGACCCGTACCTGCATGGCGTCTGTCGGCAAGACACTCGATCTTAGCAGAACTCTTTGCAATATTGATGGCCCTACACGATTTCCTTCCCCCTCAACCAGTATAATAATAATAATATAATAATACTTTATTTCAGACTCACACAGTACAGAGGGGACCATACTGGGGTCCATATATACCTTACAGTAACATAAATATATATAAATATATATAAGCTACTGTACATAGGCTACATAAAATAAAAAGAAATTAAATAATACCCAGCTTGCTATCATGTAGTTCACAGCACTGCCTCAACCAAAAACAGTGGTCATCAAACTACTGTGTTACCAAAACCACTGTCCTAATTGTGTACAGTACCATGCCTCACATAATTTAGCTTCCGGTACAGTATGTTGCTACAGTACAGTATAGGAATATCGGTACTGTACTGCACTATGAGGATCAGTACCGGTATGCTAATTCTGTAGAGTAGCAGACCTGAAATCATTACTTAAGGTTAAATATAGAGCAACTTCCTCCAGTGTGCCTGGATCCTGGAGGTGTACACTATGCTTGGAGTTTGTAGCATTTTAATGATCCTGTTCTCAGAAGTGTTAAGGCGCTGAATGAATTTATATGTTAGCTTTCTAATGAGTGATTTGTAACAGTGTAAGTTCATATAGGCACATAGCGTACTTGTACTCTCATATTTTGAGAGCCCCAGAAACATTTTCATGATATTGTGATATGAGATACTTAGTCTATTCACTGTCCTTTTCTTATAGTTCCACCATAGTTGTGCTGTATACATTGGTGAGCAGTAGGAGTTGAACAATGTTATTTTTGTATCCCATGTGCACATATGAAATTTTCTTAATATTGAATTTCCCTGCATGTAAAGTTGCCTTCGCTGACGACCCATATCCTCATCATCTGAGCGATCACATGAAATATAGTGTCCTAGATACTTTACTTTACTTACTTCTTCTATAATTTCTTCATACAAATGGAATTTAGGTAGCTTTGATTTCAATAGAAGGTTAGATTTAAATATTATGATATTGCTCTTTATAGGATTAAATTTGACTGAATGTTCGATTCCAAATTTTTCACATACTCTTAATAATTTATCCAGTCCTGCTCCAGAGGGCGCGATTAAGGCTAGGTCATCAGCATACATGAGATGATTTACAATGGTGCTGCCAATACAGCACCCAGTGCGAGTCTTGTTCAGCTCCAGACTAAGATCATCCATGTAGACGTTGAAAAGATACGGAGACAATATACCCCCCTGCCTAACACCATTGGTTACGGCGAAAGAGCCTGACAGGATGTTGCCCCATCTTACACACATTTTTTGATTACCATACCAGAAAATAAGTATCCTAACAATATAGCTAGGCACTCCCCTGTTAACTAATTTTTCAAATAAGGTTTTGTGACACACCCTATCAAAAAGCCTTACTTGCATCAAGAAAACAAGAGAAAATTGAGCTATTTAGTTTGTTGTATGTATCAATCACTTCTTTCAGCACATATATGCATTGGTCTGTGCCGTGATTTTTCTTAAAGCCAAACTGATTGCTGCTGGTGACAATATATGCAGACATTCTTTCTAGCATTATCATTTCAACTACCTTACTCACCACACTAGCAAGTGCTACTGGGCGGTAGTTGTCTTTTGCTGTAATTTTACCTGATTTATCTTTAATGACAGGAACAAGTATTACGGATATCATAGACTCCGGCAGGACACCATGCGTAAATAGACTGGTGATGCAAGAACTAAGTTTATCTATTAACAACTTATCTGCATATTTAAGATGTTCTGCATATATACCATCCAGCCCACAAGCTTTATTTAGGTTAAGTTTTCTTATGGCATTCTCAAGATCACTTTCAGTCACTTTAATGTCTTCATAATTACTATCTTTCACATATTGAATTGCACCATTAGTAGACCTTTGGTTTACACTGTTAAGTAGTTCCTTAAAATGAGTTTTCCATAAGTCAGCAATGTTCTCTTCACCCGTAACCCCCTCAACACTGACAGGTAATGGTGTGTTACAATTTTGCATGGATCTGATGTCCTTCCAAAAACAGTTAGTATCCTTTTCTGCCAGACTCTTTGCAAGGGCTTCCTTCCTTAATTGGTTTTCATTTTGCTTAATAAATCTAATGGCATATTTGGTCCTAGCCTTTGCTCTTTTGTGAAGTTCAAATATAGGCCCCTGTCTAGGCTGACCTACTTCAAGCCAATGAGACCTAGCATCTCTGGAGGCCTGATACAGGTCAGCCACATAGTCTTGCCAACCTGGCTTATTGAATGAGGACTTATATTTACGGCTATTAAAAATACTTTCCCCCGCTTTTGATAAAGAATCTATTATACTATTGTAAAATGTAATAATGTCCTTTCTGTGTTGTGCATCACTACATTTTGGATCCCTGCATTGTGCTACACCATTACCATCATATTGCACCCTATTTAATAAGTCCTTGGTTTTATCACAGTACATTTGGCACTCTTCATTTGAGATTACATTCCATGGAACTTTTGCCTTGATGCTATTGCTAGTTTCTGTTATTTCCGGTGCTTTATTAATTTGGATTGTTAATTCTATAGGTATGTGGTCGTCATCCGTAATGTCGTATCTTATGGCCATTTCTGAGATAGAGTCATGAAAGTCAGAGCTAGAGATTGCATGATCAAGCCACGACCTGGTCTCCCATGCTTCACTAACATATGTATAGCTATTTTCTGGAAGCAGGTTTTTGGAGGACAAAATTAAACCTTGCTCCTCACAAAACCTTAACATATGTTTAGCAAACATGGAACCACCCAACTCGTGAGGGGTAGCATTCCAATCACCTACCACTGAGTAACACGTTATCTCTAATTCAGAAATTAGGCCACCAAGCTCCCCTAACTTTTCCAAATAAAGTTCTTCATTTTCTGCACACTGATACGGTAAGTAAACACAAAATATTGCAAATTTTCTGTGTCCCACTTCCAGCTGTATTCCCGCACACCAGCTTAAATTTGTCATCTTAAAGTAGTCATATTTAAAGTAGTCATCTTCTCTGACACTCTCTCTTCCCTATATATACATCTCCTTTTCTCCCAACACCCTCGCTCCTATCGCCGCCTATAGTCTTCCTCTCTCTTACGCTTGCCTACTCCCTGCATTCCAGAAGCTTAATTACTCTGCGATTCCAGTGGGTCCCTTCACACATACACTGGTATTCGAGGCAATAAAATTGCTGATAAAGCGGTCAACCTAGCACACTCCTCTCCCGCCATAGAATCATTCCCCCTAGACCACGCCACACTCTCCAGGCTTATATTCCACGCCTGTTGGTCGAAGTATGAACCTATAAAGTCAATACAACCCCAGTAAAATCTGGTATAACACACAACATATCCTTCTTTAACTAGGCTAGTTGTTATGCCCTGATTTTATACAGGATTAACTTGGTATAGGTGAGTTAAGACTGGGTTATTGGATTTCTTGCAAAATACATAAAGAGAATCAACAGAGGACATACATAATCTCGGATAAATGGTTTGTAATACAGCTTTATTCTCAATAGCACTCAGGTAGAAGGTACGTAATAGAATTCCACGAACATTAGATGTTGGAGCACTCAGGTAGGTTATTGGACTCATTACAATCTCCCAGCACTTATCGCGGATTTGGATAGAGACATACTTCCCACTTCCAACGTTCAGGCATTATTCTTCTGATCACATTGCTTTATGATACGTAGGGTACATGAATCACACAGGTTAGGTATTTCGCTTTGTTAACTCTCTCTGGTAATATGACTCTTAATCAAGAATGAAAGTATAAGTAATGTGGTTATTGCCCAAGAATTAATGTAAAGGGATAACTAACTATTTGCACTGGTCTAGGATGTTCACTTGTCTAGGTGATACTTCGGACCGAAAATATCAGTGAGGGCGAATCAGGTTAAACCTGATGGCAAGAATAATTACGGGAGTCAGTTCGCCTAAGCTAAATTTAACTGATATATATTAATGTGTACTAGCATAATCACTTGTTATAACATCAAAGAAAGTTGAGACACAATCGAATACACTGGATGGTTGATAGTTAATAGCACCGTAACACTGGTACTCTGTGAAGTAACACTGTGATGGAGATTTCCTGGTTATCTTGCCTTAGTGATGTTGGGGGTTAACAGTAGCTCTGGGGCCGTCCAAGCTGTCCGGCAGTGTAGAGAAGGTGTGCAGATGGGCTTCTTGCGGGCGGTTGTGCACCTTTTTGGCAACAATTGCTGATGGGTTAAGACAGTCGATTGTTGCCAAGGAGTTATTCTTGCCGAGTCCTCACTCAAGAGTTTCTCGCATAATCCCTTCTAACATAAAAAGATCTTTCTGCCTTAGATCAGTTATGAGTTATGATCGTTCGTAGCTCAAGTAGCGGAGGGTGCACTATCAGAAGTTAATGAAACAATCAATAATTTGTGAATTTGTTGTCTACCAATATAATATTACTGCCGGTAGTCCCGATCGCAATAAAATATTCGTAAAGGGTTAAATCACTTCCTCACAGAGTTACACAGATTACGGAACGCCGAACTATCGTGAATCTTGAGGGGGGGAGGGGGTATTAGAAAGCCACCGCAGTGTGGACAACCGTTGCTTTGGGCTCTAATATTCAACTGCCCGACTGTTGTCTCTGGGTCTTATTTATAGGCAGGTCAAGGAAGCTTCAGGAATGTTCAAGAAGTATTGGATGTCAATGCTATGAAGTAGTTAATTTATTCTGGTGAACTTAGGGGGCTAGGGAGGGGGTCTTTAATGTGGCGGTAAGTAACTTGTGATCTGATTTATGATCGTGGATATCTTAACTCTAGTATGAGGTACTAGTAGTTATTTAGGCGGATTTGGTGAAGGTTCATAGGGACTACTTTACTGGCGCACTACGTGAATAGGCTGGGAGGTATTATTCATCAATTCACCTAAATATCCTTGTCTGGTCTAGCTGACATGCTATATTCTTAATCTAGGATGGGATAAGGAAGATTTTGGTTTTGGTTAAGGATGGGATAGGATGGTATTTGGATAGGTATTTAGAGGGTTAGTTCATCACCTGTTGGAAATTCACCTGGTGTCTGGCAAGAAGTTGTTGGCTACGTGTGGGTCATGGTGAACGTCTGCGGGGGTTGGGGGTGTCCCTTTGGGGTGGGGGGCATGCCACTCCTTAAATATGTATATATGGGATTCTCTACGTTAATGGGGTTTTCTTATGATGTGGTGGTGTCAAGAGTGATACTCCTAGGGAGGGTTGATCCTGGGTTCTAGTTTTTACTTACTAGGATTACTCATGGGGCTCATAATAGTAGTTTTCGTGAAAATGCAAGTCAGGCGGAACCGTCGACTTCTTAGGGGTGAGAGGTTGGCTGCTGTAGCCTCGCGCCGTCCGCCCTCCTGGTTCAGGTTGTGAGTTGGGCTAGTAAGTTAGAGGGTAGTAAATGGGGTTACAAGAATGAGTCTTTATCTGCTATTTATTGGGGCGAGGAAATGAACGGGATCGGCATGTTAGAACGTTCGTCTGGGCGTCTTTACAGGGGGGGGGTTTGATATTGGAAAGGGGGTGGTTTGAGGCTAGGCGCTGCGCCGCTCGTGACCTAGGGTCGTGACCCTTAATGCACTGGACATAGGGGTGGCATTCCCCTACGATCGAACAGGTAGGGTGGCGTGTGCAGCGGGGCGTGAAGGAGCAAAAGACAGGGTGACCCACAAAACAGGTGACCACTGAGCATAGGGTCACGAAGCAAAAAGGAGTAGTGTGGATTGTGGATACGGAGGAGGTGATTGGAAGACGTAAAACAATTGTGGAACAGTAAATGGAAGAGAGGAACACAATGGCGGATAAAAGATAATTAACCTAAGGATTGAATACATGCATAAACGACGGCATATTAAGACGTCGTCCTAATAAGATGATGAAAACCAGTTTGGTATGCACGTGGCACAATATGACAAGGACAGTGCCGCTATGTCGTATCAATACTGGTGGCATACTCCGGTTAATATTATATATACACTTAGTTACTAGAAGAACAAGGCAAGGGGGGCGACTGAGCACTGGGGTACATATATCTATACTTGTCATGGAGAGAGAGATATGAGGTAGCTTTCCTGCATCTCTCCTGATAATCGTCTGCAGATTGGTCATAGTGAGTTTATCCGAATTAACAGGCCTAAATCAATACAATAACTGGCATAGGGTTATCGGGTGTATAGAGTCGTGGTTAAAGGTTGTTACATAACTCGTAATTAACTTATCTAAATCAACAGGCATAAATCAATACAAGAACTGGCAAGGGACACAAATTGACAGACGAACAATGCAACGTGAGGTTATGTATAGCTAACTGCTAAAAATGGGGGAACGAAGATAGGTGTCTTCTCTTTTTACAAGTTCCCTAAATAATGTTAACATTAGGGAGTTGGTACATCAATAAAATAGCAATGTGGATCTCAGTGAGTTATGGGGCTGTCTAGTGTAATTTCATAATTAATCTCGGAATTACTCCTAGGTATTTTGTCTAGTGAAATGGAGGTGGTATTAGGAAGGTTGGGAATATATATAGTTAGTGGATAAAACAACGGGAGGTTAGAGACATAGAATTGCTAGAATTGGGGGGGGGGGACTATGATTGTTATATAACTAAATACAGGGCTGACGTAATCACGATCTGATTTGGTGTGAAATGGAAGCTAAGGTGTCTTTTAGATCGCCTCGAACCTACACAATGAATGTATTATAGCCTGTATGGTGGTTACATAATTAAATACATACTTAGGTGGTAGGCTACATCAAGAATATCAGTGAGTAAAGTATTGTGGTTTGTATATTAGAAGACTGTGATTGAGAGACGTATAATATGTGGAATGAATTGGGAGAGAGAGAGAGACCAAATCGGGGATGGAAAAGGGGCCGGGGATCTCGTTGGGGGTGGGGGTTTCGCTCTCAGGATTTTCGTTACTGTGGCTCGTTAGGGGTGGGGGTTTCACTCTCAGGTTTTTTGTTCCTGTGGTATTTTACTAGTCCCTAACCTATTTTAAGGTTGTAATTAAGGTATCGTAGCCACATCACCTCAGCAATCTCAGTATTCTTAGGGACCGTGTGATGGGTGCTCTATCTAGCTACCAGATCACGTTCCGTGACTGCCACTCATGAAATGCTGAGTGAGAAGGGAATTTAACCCTCCCGAAAATCCTTGGACCTTGGCGCGGTTTCGAACCCTGGTCATTGACATGCCAGACTCACGCTCTACCAATGTAGGCTACTACCTCGGACATACAATAGGATAGCAACCTTAGTTCTCCTTGAAAGAACCAGGTGATCGTCTCGTGGTGATACTGTTTAAAAAGGAAAACACAGAGAGTGCAAAGGAAACCATCTATGTAATGTGGAAGACAAGAGCAAAGAAAATGAAAGAGATGAATTGAGGAGAAGAAAAGAAAGAAACCAAATATAAAAGAGAATTAAGAAGACTAATCCAGAAGAAAAAAAGAATATAATGAATTGTAAATAGAGAAAAAGGAATAGCTTAAATAAATAAAAAGAAGCACGAAATTGGGGTTGGGTGCGAGAGGGATATGCCTTGTGTGGGCCGATCGTCTTTCTACAGACTCCTATTTTCTTATGTCACAAGGAGAGCATAAACCCTCGGGGAAGTGCCATTAGTAAGGCATCTTACTTCCCGAACCTCAACTGAACTGACGTATACAGACTAAACACACATAACAAAGCCACTCTAACAGCTTCCTCTCTCTCCAACACCCCTTTTCCCCTCTCTACACTTCAGAAAAATAGGAAAAGTAGAATCTAGATACGAGGTGCGGTTGTAAAGGTTTATCCCTCAATACCATCATCTGATCTAATCTGAACTGAACTGTTAATCCTGCAGGAAAAATTAGATAGTTAAGTTATAAAGCTGTTGGTAGATGGCAGATATTTCATTGTAATTTAAAAATTATTCTTCAATATACATATTCATTAAAACTTAAAACATATGAACAGTGAAAGCACATTCCTTTGTTGTTATTGTTGACGAGCACATTTTCCCTTTCTTGAGAAAATCACCTAGTACGATCTCAGATTTCGTGTATAAGTATTTTTTGCATTAACTCCACTAGTTTTGACATCTGGACAGTGGAAGGAAACAATAATATACTAAATAATACTTTTCCGTTATATATAAGTAAACACAAATTGAAATTATAATATAATTATATATATTTCGAATTTGACACAAACCAAACCATAGGAGCCCGCTGCCCACGTGCTTGCGATGCAGACGAAGGAAAGCCAAACTGTGACTATTTTGTGTTAATGGTGTAAATAATGAGCCATAACAGACGCGGCAGACAGGACCCCAGGAAGCAGAAGGAAGCCTCGTTGTTTGGAGACCCTGGTGAGATGGAGGCTTCAGTTGGTTCTTGTGTTTAAGATGGGTCAAATAATCACGTTTAGCCTACAAGTGGTTCTCTACTTAAGGCTATCACTACTGTATCTGAAGTTTATGTTTAACTGGTCTGCTTTATCATTGTGTACGAGATCCTCAGTGCTGTGAACATTAATGGCACCAACTCTCCTCTCTAGGCTAGGCCTAGGCTATAGGCCCTAGCCTTGGCCTAGTCTCTCTCTCCCTCCCTCCCCCTCCCCAGAGTCCCCAATGTTATTAGGCTAACAATTGGTAGGCTATAGAATCCAGGGTCAATATTTACGAGACGCAACAATAGGCCTAGGCTATAGGCTAGGCTAGCCTAGGTAACATATTTCGGTAAAAGGGAATTTATAACCGAAACTAGGCCTAGGCTATCACCAATTTTCCCATGGTTTTTATTTTTGGTTTTAGGTAGCCTAGATTTCATCATTAGCCTATACAGTAGGCCTAGTTGAAACAAGGGTACGATTTTAGTTACTGGACACCTATTTGACAGGTACCGCCAACGATTTATTACATATTTTTTTTCCGTTTCCACGCATCCAACACCAAGCTAGGCTACACCCTTTTCTGGTGTAGGCCTACGAAACATTAAAAAAGCAATGGGGGCACTTTAATAATGATAATATGAGACGAAATATAAAGACAACTCGGTTGCGTTCGTGGAAGTAGCGTCACTTTGTTTACTTTTCGCTCGGAGTGACTTCGTCACTTCCCGGTCCCGCCGCCTTGGCGGTCGACTTCAAATGGCTAAGCTTATATAACCAGTTGTTTGGTCAATTTTTTGATAAAGACTTGCGTTATAGGCCGTGGGATACAGGACAGGGTTGAGGGGGTCTCTGCCCCCTTCACCCCCCCGTGAATTATAATAATCGTCATGTATGTGGCCAGCAGGGGGCAAGTAAAACAGCTGGCCGTAGTAGCCTAACCTCGAGCGTCCTGGGTAAACAAATCGCGACGATCCGAAGCGACGACGGACTCCCCCCCGCTGCCGATTTTTGGCAAAAACGCGCCGTTTTATTCTCGTCGAAAACCACATTTAAAAAGTTATTATATCGTTTTCAATACTATTACCGGACCAGAAAAAGGTGTAGCTTGGTGTTGGATGCGTGGAAACCGAAAAAAAATTTGTATTAAATCCTCGGTGGTACCTGTCAAATAGGTGTCCAGTAACTAAAATTGTACCGAAACAAGTTCCAATCCAATCCCCGGCAAATGTGTTTTCCCCATTATCCAACGATCTTAAAACACGGCCCCCATGGGCCGTGAAGATCAGGGAAATTACGGGGTAAAAGGCGTAAAAAAACGATAATGAATTATTTAACCCACTGAGCCCCAGCGACGCAGCGTTTGCGTCCACAATGTATGTAACGCTAAACCCCAGCGACTCGTACGTTGCGTCCTGTCTGGTCCGGTCCCAATTACTCTGGTCCTATGGCACCTAGAGGGCTCAGATTTGTATGGGAACTGTGTAAGTATCCCACGCACCCATGCCAATGGTTGAAAACTCTCAAAGTCCATCCGCGTCCGCGTGAGCGCGCAAAAACATGTTTTTTGGGGGAAATTGCCTTCAATTTTTACTCTTGTAAAATCCGTTTTCGGGGGCTCTGTAGGACCATTTTTTTAGTTTTTTTTAATTGGTTTTTCGTGGTTTTTCCTTCATTCCTAACCCATTCGCTATTGTTTCTGGATTAAAAAACAAATTTCAGAATCAGCCGGACCTGGGTGGTACATTTATAAATATTTAGCTGGTACTCACCGGGTTAAAAGAAACTTGGCTCGGGTTTTGATGTAGTTAAAACTCCTAAAACCCCATAGCCTAATTGGAAAACCCGAGCCAAGTTTTGGCAAAAGTTGGCTCGGATTTTGCGAATTTGCCGAGTAAAAAAAAACACTAACCCAATATTGAAAGTTGGCTCAGGTTTTGATGAATTTAAAACACCTAAAACCCTAACATTTGAAAACCCGAGCCAAGTTTTATCAAAACTTGGCTCGGGTTTTCCGAATTTTCAGATTTAAAAAGTATGCTCGGGCCAAAAGACGAAAATAACGGGTAATATTGGAAGAACTCATAATGTAATATATTGATAATTAACAAAACAAACATGGGTAAATGTTCATCACTGGATAGGGAGGATATATTAATTATGGATACAGGAATAACTAGAGGCCACAGCTACAAAGTAAAAAGACCTACCTGCAAGAACGATATCAGGAAGTTTAGCTTCCTCTATAGATGTATTGACAAATGGAATGGGCTGGAGGAGGGGGAGGTGGTAGGGGCAAGGAATATCCATATTTTCAAGAAAAAATTTGATAAAAAGTAGACTGAGAGACGGGACAACACGAGCTTAGCTCAACTCCTGTAAACTACAATTAGGTAAATACCCGGCCTGTCTTACCTAAGGACGGTCGCCCGTACCCGGGCGAAATGGCTGAAAAACGTCTAGGCCTAGGCTACCGTATTATATGTTTATTTTCACTGCTAGAACTTTCCCACTCATCTATAATCGTAGTGCGGTTTTCAATTTGTATTTTGGCGTTGAGTAGAGCTCTGTAAGTCAACTGGTTCAGTTGTGATGACGATTTCAGTGGAGCAAATATTGCAGAGATGTTGCCAATATGGGGGCTTTTCAGACACTAATTTCGTCTGACGTCAGAACAATAACATTGAAGAGTCTTCTCCTTCTTGTTTTCGGAGGTGCGGTGACGCAACGCTTGGGTTTGTTGACATACGTCGTACGCACGGCGTTCAGACCAAGCTTAATTAGGCTATTAAGCTGCCGTCTTAGGTAAGGACGGCCGGGTAGCGGCCCTTCTGCCGAGCTGTCCTTACCTAAGGTAGCCCGGGTAGGAAGGGTTAAACACCCATGAGCTTAAAGCCTGTAAGCTTGGTGTGCGAGGCGTACGTCCGACGCATGTAAACAACAGCCGGCTGGACCGACGCCCCGCATCTCCGGCCACAAGAAGGAGTGCGTCGCTTGTTCGTGTGTGCCTGTATGTTATTGTTAAGTATCGAAAAGTAGTGTAAAGTGGCTGTTTTGCCATAAAGTTATCTCCAATGAAATCATCATCACAACTGAACCAGTTGACTTAGAGAGCTCTACTTAACGCCATTCTACAGGTACGAAACACATCTACGCTTGGGGATGCGCGGGAATGAGGAAGCAGTCAGAATAACAAAGATACGGTAGCCTAGGCGTAGACGTTTTTCGGCCAAAACCCCCGGATTTCGGGGAATATTTATGTAATGCGTAGCCGGGGCTGGAGGGTTAAAGGTCCGCCACGTACGTCGGATGGCAGTTTTAGGCATAAACCAGTACTTAGGACATCTGCATTGATCCCTTTCACTATAATAATAACATTCAGTTCCACATCGTTCACAAATAACAGAGGTAGGGAGGCATCCGTGGTCAGTAAATAGTTTCAGGGCCCCGTTATTATATCTTGAGGTGTCTATAATAATGGAGTGAGGATAAATAGCACAACCTTTACACAACCCGGCCATTGTATCACTGATTTTCTCTTCACTGGAGGTGGTTCTCTATCATTGGTTGAGTGCAATGACATAATCGTACATCCAGGTCAAAGTTGATTGGCTCTTTTGATGAAAATATGACGTAATCGCCGAAACACCAATCACTTACCTAAGGGTAACTGTGACGTGTGGTCAGGTGATGCGCAGTAACTCTAAATTTAAGACCATTAGTTCCAAAGAGATTGATCAGATGGCGTGACTTGAGACTGACAAGCTGCCAGAAAGAGGTCCTGACCTCACGGAAAAATGGCATACAAAAAAGGCACGCCGTCTATAGGTGACTCTTGACAACCTTTTAACAGTAGGTAGACATTTTGTTGCTTACTTTTTTTATTAAGGTTTGCCGGGAATTGATTTGTTTTTAATATGATCTTAACTATATTCTAATTATATAATAGGCTTCAAAAGTTTCGAAAAAATTTGTGGTAGTTTCGATTACAAGTACCAGTAAAAGTTTATCACCAACCATTTACGAGTTTTTCAGGTAATTTGTTGTTGTTTTTTATTTTTTATTTGATAGGCCCTATAGCCTACAGTGTTGCTTAATGCCGAGGACCGTCGCATTTTAGTATTTTCAACATTAGCCTAACCTAACCGAAAACTACGGTAACCTGTCTCGCTGACCGCGGCTGACGGTCTAAACCCAGCTCACGTTCCCTGTTTATGGGTGCGCGAGGTATAAACCCAGCTCACGTTCCCTGTTTATGGGTTCGCGACGGTCTAAACCCAGCTCACGTTCCCTGTGTTATGGGTGAACAATCTAACAGTTTCTCGTATTTCACTTATAGTGATTTTGCGTCGGTAATTACATGTACACCAACAAAGTATCGTTCATGAAAGTGATAAAAGGCAATTATTTATAAGATGACCTTTTTTTCTAGTTATTAAAAATGTATTCTATGGTGTATTATATGATATATAGAAGCAATAGAACTGTTAAAATGACCTGGGAACTGTTGTTGTTGTTGTTCCCCAAGCTGCCTGGCCGAACAGCCCCAAGGCCCCGAGCAAGGCCAAGGCCACAACTGAGCAACCTCCCCCCCCCCCCCCCCGCCGACCACAACAAAGCCCGGGTGACCGAAGCCACTCCATGGCGGGGAGCTGAGGAGGGCGCGGAAACGCCCAGGAAACCAAAGCCCATTGTCTAAAAACATTGAGACATTAGGCCACCCAAATGACACAATGGTGCACACACACATATCATATGTTCATGAAATCACTTCAAAAGTTTACCATTGTCATTGTAGCCTATTACCTACTTCAAAACATTCAGATTAATGGTCAAAGGAATCTGCTGATATAAACGTCTTCTTCTTCTTCCGTCTACTAGCGAGTTTGTCTTGCTCTTGAAGATCAGATGTGGTTCGGGAAGTAATGCCTTAACAACGGCACTTCCCTGAGAGGTTCTTGTAATTTTCCTTTTGTGATTTTCCTTTTGTGACGTGCTCTGTTATATTATATTGTATTGAAAGCACCCTTGTCTTGTTGTCTTGAAAGCACCCTTGG
This sequence comes from Paralithodes platypus, assembly GCA_032716605.1. Classification (NCBI taxonomy): domain Eukaryota; kingdom Metazoa; phylum Arthropoda; class Malacostraca; order Decapoda; family Lithodidae; genus Paralithodes; species Paralithodes platypus. The sequence goes on from CM064488.1 coordinate 1,305,064, forward strand.
GATGCTCCGATCACTGAACTATAAATAGTAGCGTATCGGAACATCCAAAGGTGCGTTTTCAAGCTCAAGACTAATACGTCCAAAGGTGCGTTTTCAAGCTCAAGACTGAATGCGCTTGCAGAAAATGCGGTGCAAGCCAGTAGCGCATCGGAGCGTCCCAAGGATGCGTTCAAGAGCAAAACAAACTCTCTAGCAGACGATGTGGAAGAAGAAGAAGACGAAGGTGTTTACGATTATATCAGTAGCTTCCTTTGACCATTAATCTGAATGTTTTGAAGTAGATAATAGGCTACAATGACAATGGTAAACTTTTAAAGTGAATTCATGAACATATGATATGTGTGTGCTCCATTATGTGTCATTTGAGTGGCCTAATGCCTCAAAAAGGGGACTTTGGGACTTCTTGAAATTCGGACCATCGGGTGAATTCGGATTTGGCCTCAAATTGAAAAATTCGGACTATTGGGAGATTCGAATCATCGGTCGTCGGATTAACGGACTTTTACTGTATAAGTAAAATGAACAGTCAGAGTTAGCTATGGGTAGGGCAGAGATCGCTCAGTTCTCACTCTGATAGACCAGCCCATCTGTATATTAAACCAATTACAAAACTAAACCTAACCTAACCTGGGCATCCTGACCCCCGCTGGCCTTGGGTTGAAAAGTGATAAAAAACACATAGGCCTATCTCTTACTTCATTATTCAAAGTTTTGTATTTGGTTTAATATACACTTCCCAGGTCATTTTAGCAGTTCTATTGCTTCTATATATCATATAATACACCATAGAATACGTTTTTGATAACTAGAAAAAAGGTCATCTTATAAATAATTACGTGATAAAACACTGATAATCATCGATGGGGCCCGTAACTGGTTGGTCATAAACAAATACCCAAATTTCTAATATCAGTGTTGGGTTCCTATCATCATATGCTTCATTTCTAGGCTATACTGTATACTTTTTATCCCCGGGGAAAAATAAAAAAAATCTTGGGATTTTTAATTTTGTCTTGGGATTTTTTTATTTTTTATCATTAACCTAATAGCCCCCAAATACATTTAGGTTAGGTTAGGTTTTTTGGTTAGGTTAGCCTAATGGAAAAAAAAAAAAAAAAAAAAAAAAAAAAAAAAAAAAAAAAAAAAAAAAAATCGAGACAAAAATGAAAAATCCCAAGATTTTTTTTTTTTATTTTTTTTCCCCGGGGATAAAAAGTATAGGCCTAGGCCTATTAGTGGAGCAACTTAGCTTAACAATTGTGCATTTCGTGATAAAAGTAAAATATTTGGCACACACATTCAAATAGTAAATATAATAAAAATTAGATATTGAGCCATCATAGGTATACTCTACATTGGCTTTGGCAGCCCCCTTAGACGCCATAGTACTTGACTTCGCCAAAGTCTTCGACAAAGTCCCACACCAGAGACTTCTAGCAAAATTAGATTATTATGGCATCTGAGGACCACTTCACTGGCTTAAGACTTTTCTAACTAATCGTGAGCAACGTGTTGTTCTCGAGGGCTGTCATTCTTCTTCTGTATCTGTAACTTCTGGGGTCCCACGGGGCACCGTCTTGGGCCCGCTACTTTTCCTTTCATATATTAACCCGTACAGCCCCAGCGACGCGCCTGACGCGTCGGCGATGTATGTAACGCACAGCCCCAGAGACGCGCCTGGCGCGTCACCCTAATTGCGCCGACCGTAACCTCAGGTGTAGCCACTCAAGGGGGCTCAGATTTGTATGGGAACTGTGTACGTATCCCACGCAACCGTGCCGATGGTTGAAAACTCTCAAAGTCCACGTGCGTGCGCGCGAGCGCGCAATAACCTGTTTTTTTGGGATAATTGCCTTCAATTTTTTACTCTTGTAAAATACGTTTTCGGGGGCTCTGTAGGACCATTCTTTAAGCTTTTTGAGCTTTTTCGTTGTCCTCCATTCCTAACCCATTCGCTATTGTTTCTGGAATAAAACCATTTTTTGTAAACCGGCCGGGTTCTGGTGCGCAAACATTACAAAACTAGCCGGGGCTCCACGGGTTAATGACCTTCCACTAACTCTTACTTCTACTACTAGACTTTTTGCAGACGATAGCTTAGTTTACCGACCAATTATCAATAGGGACGATTGCCTCCGACTACAAGACGACTTAACTGTGCTTGAACAGTGGGAAGCCAAGTGGCAGATGACGTTCAGACCTGACAAGTGCCACCATATTTGCTTCACTCGTTCCAGTAAAACCATTCCATTCCCTTACAAACTTCACAATACCCCTTTAGATACCGTTCCCTCCCATAAATATTTGGGGGTCCACATCTCAGCGGACATGAGGTGGACCACACACACGAGCAGCGTCAGAGCAAAGGCTAATAGGGCCCTGGGCTTCCTTCGCAGAAATCTCACAAAGTGTAACTCAAACATCAAAATTCAAGCTTTCAAATCACTAGTTCGGCCACACTTAGAATACTGCGACACCGTCTGGGATCCACACACTCACAATAATATCAATAAATTAGAGGCCATACAAAACACAGCTGCAAGATGGATCAGACGTGATTACAGACATACTACATCAGTCACTTTGCTCAAACGAGACATTAAACTAGACCCCCTTGTAACAAGAAGACAAATACACAGACGACAAATGTTATACAAAATCACAAACAATCTAGCAGACATAGATAACAATACATATTTACACCCTACAAACATACGATTAACGAGACGCAGCTCCACAACTTAAAATACCACACATATCAGGCAAGCACGGACATATTCAGACATTCATTTTTTCCCCGCAGCATCCAAGAATGGAATCACCTCCCATCTCACATACCGGTAGTTAATAGCCCTACTCTTCATTCTTTTAGAAATAGGATCACTACTCATTATCTCCCTAATCCTTGACCCAATCCTATCCCTCTCATAATTCCCCTGCACAACCCCCGCATATCATGCTGCCCGAGAGCAGCCCTCTGCGGGTCCTCCTAACAAGAACAAGAACTTTCAATTACTTTCCATAAGAGTTCTTAAGCGCTGAGCTTTGCCCCAAACTGTATACCATGGTAGATATGTCAAACTAGTCTCAATTGACTCGTTTGGACATGGGTAACAACATATATTCAGACAATGTTTGGCTAATGTTGACCGTTTGACTTGTACTGGTCGCTGTAGTTCAACAAATTAGTGGCAAATGGCAACATTACTTACCAATTTGTGGCAAGATGATAAACTACAGCAGACTGTACTAATCAAACGGTCAACATTAACTTAACCCTCTCACATCCGGACGCGATTTTTGAGCCTATTAGGGATACTTTAAATCCTTTGTTACCGTCAGGGGTATTTATAAACCTTTAGTTTGTTTACTTCAACCTCTGCAGTTGTCTTTGAGTTAGCTGTGGGCAGAAAACTAATTTTGGAGAGGTAATTATAACAGTGAGAGTAATCTTTTTCTTATTGCTAATCTGGCAACCTCTGCGTCCTATGGTCGTGAGAGGGTTAACAGTGTCTGAATATATGTTATTACCCATGTCCAGACAAGTCATTTGAGACTAGTTTAACATCTCTACCATGGTATACAGTTTGGGGCAAATATCAGTGCTTAACCCACGAAATCCGGGGGGGCCTCATATGATCCTGATCGCTGTGTCTGGTGCCCTTTATGTACAGGCAAATTTCATAATTCAGTAACTACTGATTGACTCTATACAGCGCTGGTTAGGCCGCACCTGGAATATGCAAACCGCTGGAGTAGTACAATTTGCCCAGTTGATCCTTGGCAAATTGAAATCTCCAATCAAAATCTTATATTTGTTCTCTCTATTATCTATTTCCTCCATTGCTTTCAGTAGGTTATCATCCTCTTCCCTACTATTATTTGGGCTTCTATATATAGAGGCAATTAGAATTGACCCTCTTGTACATTTTACTTCAATACACAAATACTCACAATACTGCTGTCTCATATCCACCTCATTTACCTTGAGCTCTTTTCTTACATAAATAAACAGTCCTCTTCCAACCTCTGCTCTAATAGCATTCCTCTCGTACAACTCAAAACCCTCCAAACTATACTCCACCAGTTCCCTTTCAATTCTAGCATTTTTTGGTCTTACTTCTTGTAAGGCTATGACATCAGGTTTTTCCTCTTCATCCTGTAACCTACATATCAGTTCTCTTTTCTTGTCCTGTGTAAACACATCAACATTACTGAACATAATCCTTAATCTTTCTACCATTCCTTCAGCAGCTACATCATCCCGCTCCTCCTGTCCGTGCCCTACTCCCCCCCTCACACTACTGGTACTGGGTCTGCAGCTACTGCTGTCTCTCCCCGAGACGCTTCCACCCTGCTCTCCACCTCTGCCACAACTTCTGTCACATTCTCTTCCCTCCCAGCTCTCCTTCTCCCTTCTATTCTTATAAACCACTTCCTCAATTTCCCGTCCCTCACTCTCCAGAAAAACTTCTTCTTATCCTCCTCACCCAACTTTCCATTTTCCTCATCAGCCTTTTCCTGTAGTTCCTTTATTTTTTTTCTTTGTTCTATGCTCAAATCCTTCTTTAATCTTATATGTTTCAGTTCTTCATTTGCGTTTAGTCTCCAACTAAAATTTGTCACTGCCCTGGTTTTAAACTGTACCCTTATAGGTCTCATCTCCCCTCTTCTATATCTACCTATCCTATTGACTTCCTCCACCTGCCCATCCCATCCACATCCATCTACATCAACATCAACATCAACAGCTTTCATGACCTCCTTCACTTTCTCCATATCTCTCACTTTTCTCACTCCATTATCATTCATATGAGCCTCTATATCTCCATGCATGATTATACCTCTATCCCTGCCCATGGCCTCCATCACGACACTCTCCTTGTTCTTCATGACACCTACGACTGCACTCTCAAATTTTTGTTTTGTCTTATTCATTTCCTCCTTTTGTTCTTTCACAATTTCCTCCAAATCCTTAACTTTCTGTTCACCTACCACCGTCCATGCAGTCGACTCCTTCACTTCCTTGAATCGTCTTTCGTATTCCATCAGCTGCTCCTTTAACTAATGCCACATTCTCTGCTCCCAATTCCTCTACCCTTTTTAATACCATCTCTAGGTTCTTATTAGCTTCCGAAATAGGCCCACATTCGCTTCCTTCACTAAGCCTAGGCCTATTCCCCCCCCCCAGGTGTTGACGATCCTGTGTGAGAAGGAGTATTTCCTGAGGTTAAGTCTTGCCCTGGGCTTGTATAGTTTCTTTGAGTTTCCTCGGGTGTTGTTATCCTCCCTCAGTTGAAAAATGTCCTCTGTACAGTCTCGGTCGTATTTCTGGTTGACGATCTTGTAGACTTCGATCTGATCTTGTGATCTTCTGTAAGCCAGGGTGGGTAGATTCAGCTTCCTCAGTCGTTCTTCGTAGGTGAGGTCTTTAAGTTGTGGCACTAACTTCGTTGCTCTTCGCTGTACGTTTTCCAGTGCGTCGATATCCTTTAGTAGGTGTGGACACCACACTTGGTTTGCATATTCCAAGTGTGGTCTCACAACTGCGGTGTACAGAGCATAATTCGTACCTATGCCACTTACTAATACGTATTTCGAATACTAACCAAAGTTGCTGTAAGGCCATCAGAATTATCACAATATTATCCTATTTTCGCCATTTTAAGCAGCTCCTCGTTGTCATATAAGACGTTCAGTTATTCACAATTGTAAATCATGTGTGGAAATGCTGATACTGAAGCTACATTCTCCATATTAGCCTGAAATATGACGAGAGACCGAAATACATACATACAGTACATACATAAAATTTTAAGACTGAGTGTTCCACACATAAGTGCAGTTTCAGTCTCTTGTCCCAATGGCGGCATTCCAGGCAACCCTGTAAAGGGCTGCTTCACTTGTCAAGTTCTTGGATTTGAGATCGGCGCGTATAGTCCGATCCCAGGTCTTCCTCGGTCCACCCCTTGGTGCAGCTCCCTCCACAATCACAGACCTGCATTTTATCACCCAATTTTGTTCATCCATTCTCTCCACATGTCCATACCAACCCAGTCTACTTGTATGCATCACCTCGCTAATACTCTTTATACCTAAACGTCTCCTCAGCTCAACATTTGTTATTCTATCCTGTAGCCTGGCCCCACACATCCATCTCACCATTCTTATCTCATTACGCTCCATGCTGTTGACATCCTCTACTTTAACGGCCCATGTTTCTGAGGCATACTGTACGTCATTGCACTTGTAACACATGAGGCATACACCTTTCCCTTCAGGGGGAGAGGCATTCTTTTCATGGTCAGGATTGGCATCAGTTTTCTGAACTTCCCCCAGCCACACCTAATTCTAGCAACAGTGGCAGCCTCGGCCCCACCACCGGCAGAGATGGTATCTCCTAGGTAACAAAACTTGTTCACCAGCTCCAAAGACTCATTTCCAAAATTCACAGCCACAGGATCATCACTTAACACAAGCTCGCCTTTGCACACTACGCACTCAAATTTCTCTATTTCTGACTTATCCTTCGGCAGGGGCCTCTTTATTCTACTACAGCGCTTACTCCCATGGTGTACCCAACATCGACAGATGCTACATTGAATTGAGTTAACGCCCACTCCCTTTCCACACACTGCACATGGGTATGCACCGCTCTTTTCCACATTGCCTCGTCTCAATCTACAATGCATAACCTTGGTTTTGTTAATATTGACTCTTAAACCCTTGCTCGCCATACCCTCTCTCCACTCTCTGAATTTGGCCTCAGCATCTTGCATACTGTCAGCTATTAGGACTAAATCGTCTGCATAAAACCAGTTCCAACGGGAGTCCGCCTCTAAAAACTCTAGACAGTGCCTCCAAGACCATAATAAAGAGGAGGGGGCTTAACACTGAACCCTGATGGACTCCAACACGGACTGCGAACTCATCACTCAGTACACCCTTCACCCTCACCGGACTTCACGAGTCCTCATACATCTTCATTATCACACGCGCCAGCCACCGAAAGACTGCCATTTTTAACCACTGAATGAGAAGACTGGTAGTTCTAGGAACCCTTACACTACAGGTCCCAATTCTTTGATTATATACGAAAACTACATAAGAGCATGTCAATAAATAAATATAACGCATAATTATTGCACAATTAGTATACAAGTAATAGAATTTGAGCGATTTATAGCTATTATTTCCAAGGTACAGTCAAGCCTCAAATGTGCGGACTAATAGGGGGGGACCCATGTCCGAACAATGAAAAAGTCTGTACATGGGAAATAGAGTAAATAGGTCTAAGCTATACGATGATATCTAACCCTAACCCTTCCCGCACGGCCTCTCCATCCTAAGGACGTTGTTGAGATCCGGGCGATATGGCCGAAAAACGTATTTAATAGGCTACCCTTATCTTTGTTATTTTAACAGCTAGAAAATTCCAACGCATCTCTAAACATACTGCTGTTTCCAATCTGTAGACTGGCGTTGAGTAGAGCTCTCTAAGTCAACTGGTTCAGTTGTGATGACGATTTCTGTGGAGAGTTTCAAGGCGATGTTAGCAATATGGTGACACGGGCAGGCAATTTCCCGCCGAAATCGTGGAAATACGATAATGTAGCCATAAGTACTATATATCTATTATATACTTACCTTAATTCTATAATGTAACCATAAGTACTATATATCTATTATATACTTACCTTGATTCTATAATGTAACCATAAGTACTATATATCTATTATATACAGTAGGGTCTCACATAAAACGAGTTTATGGTCGATAAACGAGGGCGTTTTTTGTGAATTCGTTTTATGTGAACACAGCATTTTGGTGGCGCAATATCGTCAATGTTCACTGTAAGCGAAAATTTTCGTACAAAGCGAACGATATTTCGTACGTTTTGTACGATATTTCGGCGTTTTATATGAAAGCGTACGATATTTTGTACGTTTTGTACGATATTTCGGCGCTCTATATGAAAACTCCTTGTATTTGCCCCACTTTGGCGGCGGACTCGTTTTATGTGATCACATTCGTTCTGATCGAAAATTAAATATTAATATTTTAGGTCGGTCGTTTTAATCGAGACTCGTTTTATGCGAACACGTTTTATGCGGGACCCTACTGTACTTACCTTGATTCTATAATGTAACCATAAGTACTATATATCTATTATATACTTACCTTAATTCTATAATGTAACCATAAGTACTATATATCTATTATATACTTACCTTGATTCTTAATAATATTTCATTATATAAAACGAGGATAATTATCGCGAATAGACTCGCAGCGTTATCATACATAATTTATTAGGGAAAGTGAAGCTCTATGGAATCCTTATAATATACTCACATAGATTCCGTTGTGGTAGAATAGTTTTGATAAGTTTTGTAACTCGATTTTGTCGATATAAATAGTCCCGCGCGTAAACAAACTCAGTCCCGCAATCTTGAGAGCTCTGCTACGGACGTGTTCATGTTTACAAAAAGTGTTCGAAATGGAGTACACATGCTACGGTAAAGTGTTATGTTCTACAAAGATGTTATTGTATGTCTAATATGTGAACCCACAGTAGCTGGCATGCAACTTGCAAGGGCTAGTGTTGTATCCCACGTACTGGGTCTAGGGCACTCTAGGGTTAGGTTAGGTTAGGTTGTTTGGTTAGGTTAATATACTAGGTCTCGGAAACAAGATTCGTAGTTGCGGTAGTATTTACATCAAAACTATAGTTAACTATCAAAACTATTCTTCCACAGTGGAATCTATGTGAGTATATTATAAGGATTCCATAGAGCTTCACTTTCCCTAATAAATTATGTATAATAACGCTGCGAGTCTTTTCAAAAAAATTACCAAAACGAGTTTAAGTTCAAATGAAAAATCAGTGTACCGGTACCTACCGAAACACGTGTGTGTTATTGTTATGTCGGTTTGTGTGTGTGTGTGTATGTTTTTTTTTCTTGTGTGGCTATGTCGGCCGTATCAGTAGCGAGTCTAAAAACCCGAGTTATTTATGTAGGCAACAAAATTTTATTATAATTATACTCTATGGAATTGAATTTAATTTTACCAAATAATATTTATAATAGTAGGCTAAAAGCCAAAGAAAAATCCATTAAACTTTGTTATTGTGTTCTCTGCTAAAACAAATTTAGTGTTGAAAACACTAAATATTATTTTATAAAATTCAATTAAATTCCATAGAGTATAGGCCTAATTATAGTAACATAATTATGCCTACAATTATGTCTACATAAATAGGTCGGGTTTTTAAACTCCTTACTGATACGGCCGACATAGCCACACAAGAAAAAAAAAACACTCACACAAACCGACATAACAATAACACGTGTGTTTTGGTAGGTACCGGTACACTGATTTTTTATTTGAACTTATAACTTTTTTTTATAAGTTTATTATGAAATATAAAGAATTAAGGTTAGGTTATAAGAGATATATAGTACTTACCGTATGGTTACATTATCGTATATTCAACGATTTCAGCGGGAAATTGCCTGCCCGTGTCACCGCCCGACCCGCCAAATACCGGACAACTTTTAAATTAACCATTCAAACACGGATGGTACACGTGTGTACCATTTTGTTTTGACCTGAGGAACCCGGGTGGTACAACATTGTACCAGTGGTTGAAAGCCTGTGACCTTGGTGTGTGAGGCGTCGGTCCGACGCATGTAAACAACAGCCGGCTGGACCGACGCCCCGCATCTCCGGCCACAAGAAGGAGTGCGTTGCTTGTTCGTGTGTGCCTGTATGTTGTTGTTAAGTATTGAAAAGTAGTGTAAAGTGGCTGTTTATGCCATAAAGTTATCTCCACAGAAATCATCATCACAACTCAACCAGTTGACTTAGAGAGCTCTACTTAACGCCATTCTACAGGTAATAAACACATCTACGCTTGGGGATGCGCGGGAATGCGGAAGCAGTGAGAATAACAAAGATACGGTAGCCTAGGCGTAGACGTTTTTCGGCCATAACCACCGGGTTTCGGGGAATATACTGTATATATATTACATAGCCGGGGCTGGAGGGTTAACGGTCTTTTGCCCGATTTGTCCGGTCTTTTGGGGACTTGTCCGCATCGGCTGTTGGGTCCGCACAAACCGAAGTCCGGTCATCTGGGGTCCGCCCATGCGAGGGTCGACTGTACTGTAATTACAAAAAAATTACCACTAGACATCGTAGTTCGGAAAATGGCTTTGGCTTCAACTTGATACACTTATGGTGACCATATCTTACTTTGAAATATATAAAATATAACATATAAGAGGTAGATTTATGCGATAAAGGTAGCGTCAAGCCACCCAAAACAATGGTACTGTACTGTACTTTTATTGACCGACCGCAAAATTCGCATTAGTTTTTATAAAAATCCATAGCTTGCCACAGGGTGCATTTCATAACTGGAATCGAACACAGGGTCAGCTGATCACCCCTAGTTCTGTTGCAACAGCCATCTTGAGTGTAGGTGATTTGGTTTTATGAATACAGTATTTATAAAGTTTTAGACCTTGTCCGCATCGACAAACCGGCGAATCTTGTCTGTCGTGCACACATATTCACTTAATAACTGGTAAGACCTATGGAAATGCTTAAATATGATATATTTTACCTTTAAAGTGGAGAGTGTTAGTAGGGAAACTAGCTGACGTGTGTGAATACTCCGATAAAGAAAGACTGAAAGAATACCACCCAGCTGAAGTTGGCGGTACTCAATTACGGTAGGAGAGACCAAAGTACAGTACAGTAGGGTCTCACATAAAACAAGTAATTGGTCGATAAACGAGGGCATTTTATGCGATTTCGTTTTATGTGAACACGGCATTTTGGTGGCCCAATATCGTCAATGTTCACTGGAAGCGTAAATTTCCGTCAGGAGCGTACGATATTTCGTACGTTTTGTACGATATTTCGGCGTTCTATATGAAAGCGTATGATATTTCATACGTTTTGTACGATATTTCGGCGCTCTATATGAAAACTCCTCGGATTTGCCCCACTTTGGCGGCGGACTCGTTTTATGTGATCACATTCGTTCTGATCGAAAATTAAATATTAATATTTTAGGTCGGTCGTTTTAATAGAGACTCGTTTTATGTGAACACGTTTTATGCGGGACTCTACTGTACTGTACAGTACTGTACCTATTTCGGTGTTTTACCTACCATGTTTTTTGTTTTTTTCTTCAAGGAATATAGTGTTTCATAGTTGTTTTGCATGGTTTGAGTGGAGGATTTGCATAAACTTACCCATTATCTATTAATCTGAAGATACAGCGTCAAATTGCGCCATTTATTGGGTGAATCACGCTTTTACAGTATGTAAGGGAAATTGTGGGGTAAATTGGATACACGATGGGTTGAGAGGGGGCGTTGCCCCCCCAAACCCCCCTTGATTTATTTATTGTCATTTATTGTCATCCTCATATCTGTAGATCTGTAAGGGGGCAAAAACAGGGGTAGCATTCAAGGAAAGTACAGCAGGACTTACCTCTGACCGGGTATAGGCTATCCTAGTGGTTACTATACCACTTTGAAAGAACATTAGCCTAACCTATCCTAGTATTATGGTAGGGGGCTGCCACCCCCGCTTGTTGACATCTTTGACTTAGATTTTTGGTGTACATTTGTCTGTGAAGTGAGTATTTTTTCAATTTATCGATAACGAAAATCCTCCATATATGGAGAAAAATATGACGAATCTATTGGTGCCTATTTTCCGCTCTATTAGAAACATTGTTTCTCATAACACTGCAGTAGTGTCGTTTAAAATAACCAAAACAGGTTGCCGGTATTTCGTTTTTGTGAGTAACGCTCACGCCATTTATTGGGTGAATCGCACCCACCGCATCATTGAAAACAAGAAGAAGAGGAGTCAAGTCGGTATAATCCTGTGTAGCGGGAGGACCTGTACTTATATCTCAATAATTTGGTAATGCTATACTATATTTTTACATTTTACATTCATAAATAGTCCACTAATATACTAGGTTAGGTTAGTTTCTTACAGTTTCTTACAGTAGATCCTCTGGAAAAAGGCAAACTAGGCCTGTGTATCCAGCTCAGTACCAGTACTTGCACTGCTGCGGTCTTTTACGGTGTTGGCGGCGGCGGTAGCAGACGCAACATTTTTACTATTCTGTATTTTTGCTTTATAATCAAACTTCAAGTCTTGTCTTCCCCATGCTTTATCAAGATTACTTTCAAACTCCCTTATTGATTCGTTGTCGACTACATACTGGGGCAGTGTGTTCCACTCATTTACCACTCTATCACAAAATAAGTTCTAGTTCTGAGTTAGGTTAGGTTAAAGATATTGTTCAATGTTTCTTAGTAAATAGGCATCTGAAAAACAGTTCCACCCGCTACACAGGATCTTACCGTCAAGTCGAAGGATTCATTGGGCGCAATGCTTTGTTTACGGTCGGGACTTATTATTTTCATGTTATTTTTCGGTGTTATCTGGTTTTTTCAAGTGTCAATAACGAAATTCCTCCATGCGGACTATAATGAGAAAAATATGGCGAGTCTATTGGTCCCTAATTTCCCTAATAAATGGTTTTTCATAGGGCGGACGTAGTGTCCTTGAAGATTATCAAATCTCGTTATCGACACTTGAAAAAAACCATTACACCGAAAAATAACACCAAAATAATAAGTCCCGACCATAAACAAAGCATTGCGTTCAATGAATCCTTCGACTTGACCTCCTTTTTCTTCTTGTTTTGAACGATGCGGTGCGATTCACCCAATAAATGGCGTGAGCGTTACTCACTAAAACGAAATACCGGCAACCTGTTTTTGCCCCCTTACAGATCTACATATATGAGGATGACAATATATGAGGGGGGCGTTGCCCCCCTCAACCCATCGTGTATCCAATTTAGGTAAGATCCTGTGTAGCGGATAGAACTGTTTTTCAGATGCCTATTTAGTAAGAAACATTGAACAATATCTTTAACCTAATAATAATAATAATAATAAGCATGTTACTTATTTCTCATAAGCGCCAATTTTTCCGAAGAATTCACTAGCGCTAAAAAATGCCCGCACCATTTTTTATTTGCATACATATATGGAAGCGGAATTTAATGAGGATTCCACTGGTAACTTCAGAATTACTATAAACCAAACAGTTACTGAGATACACGAATAAACGTGAAAGTATCGAAACAGACTGAGCTGTACTCTGCTCCCTTCCCAGCCAGCCGTGAGTAAACGGTTGAACTGAGGGGGTTGCCAATTGTATCCATTGAACTAGATGTAATACTTAATATCTGTGCCAAATATGACGCGCGTCAGACGAAAACTTAATTTTTGGCGAATATTTTTAAGTTTAATGACTCTTAACGAGTCATCGTGCGCCTAGGAAAAAAATACCTAATGACTCTGAACGAGTCATCGTGCGCCAAAGGGTTAACACAATAATTAAAAGGCACAGGCTTAAATTCATCCTATAATTAAAAGGCACAGGCTTCAATTCATCCTATAATTAAAAGGCACAGGCTTCAATTCATCCTAAAATCACTTAAAACCGAGTGAGAGAACATTGTAAACCGGATACAAATCCCGCCCAACTCGGAATTTTCCGAGATATACAGGGACATTTCCGAGAGGCCTATGCCATTCCGAGAAGTGCGGGGTTCCGATTAAAAAGAGTCCGAATTAGCGGGGGTTTACTGTACATAGTTACTACATACCGTACATACAAAACACCCAAATTAGAAGTGAACATAATGGTTGTGACCGAGAGTGCAAGAACTGCGGTGAAAGGCTCCTTAAATGATACCAAAGTAACCTTTAGGTATTTCTGCCATTGCCATTTGTTTGAGAAAACTTGCAAATGATGACGGTGAGCCGTTTATCCTGCTGTGGTTGACTAATGGATTGGACTAGATGTGGCTACGATATCATTGGAGACTGGTAATTCTACTGAACTACCAGTACAACTTTTCGATTGTGCCTTCTGTATTATTATTAGCCAAAAATTATTTTTATTTATTTAGGCCTATTTATTTATTTTTTCTCTTACTATATTGAGGAAGCTCTACTATGCAGTAATGCAAATAGCCTAGGTGTTTAAAATCAATTACCGGTACTACAGGGTAGGCTATATGTATTTTTTTTCTCTCATTTTATATAGTATAATATAGGCTAGCCTATACTGTATGTGGGCACCGATACTCGCATGATAGTATACTGTACTTTCAAGGTTACCTGTTTACTGTTTTCTTGCAGTGCGCGATGTCGGGTGTGATTTTTACTCTGCCACAGTATGTTTTTAGTAATTAGATGTATTCATTTTTAAGAGCAGCAGGGGTTCAGGTTAGGTTTATGACAAAATATGTATAGGCTTATACTCGGACCCAATCCCCACTTTTCCAAAAACAAAAACAAAAACAATTGGGAGGGGGAGGGGGACTCAAGACAGAGCCCGAATAGGGACAACCGGACAACATAACAGAAAACAATGAACACACAAAAACAAAATACAAATTCACACTCATCTAGGTTAGGATAAGACCCAGAGACCAGGGTCACCAAGGTCCCTCCAGTACTCCCCTGGCTCCCCGACCACCCGGAGATGTTCCGATCTCAGCAGGCAGACATGCAGCGAAGCCCTACCACCACAAGCCCGCCCACCACACTTCCAGGCGCACCCTTCATATAAACCATCTCCCCGGGCCAGACGCCTGATGGACTATTATCTAGTCCAACTTGCGCCCGACCCCTTCTCCCAAATGACCACGTGTTCACTCATCATTCTATTCACAAGCATTCTCCATCCATTCATTCTCCTTGAGTATATTTAGAGGAGGAGGACGATGGGGGTTCATTTACATTCGCGAGTGCCTGCCTCGCTGACTCGCATTATCAATTGAAGCATTAAGAGGAGATGGGCCATTTTTTTGGTCTATTAATTAATATAGTATAGTAATAACAGTATTCCTTTATTTCTTAGTTTCCTCGCTAGACCTCCATCAAGCTTAGAAAAACACCCCCTAGACCCCCCTTCAAGATAAATTTGTACATATTTTGGTAGAAAAAAATTCCAGTCAAAGGCCAGTTTCTCTTAAAATTTTGACACCTAAATGGCACGAAAGGTCTTAACATGTACAACAAAATGGGGTGAAAAGTTTTAAAATCGCCAAACTAATGGGCCGAACGTCTTATAATCTCAAAACAAATAGGACTTAACACGAGGGAGAAAAGGGACCAGAAAAACTACCCATCTCCCCTTAACCTAACCTGACAACCTAATGTAACCTGGGGCATGCTGTCCCCAGACCTGCACATAATAATCTTGTAAAATGCAATGTCACTGAAATCATTATTAACCCCCAGAGCACCGGCTGATTTATAATAAATGTACACTCCAGGCCCAGTAGGTTGTAAATTTTGTTTTTTCCCTGAAAACACATGGGATGGGTTAGTAATGAAGGAAAAACCACAAACAAAAACACTTACCTAGTTAATTTAAGGGTCCTGCGGGACGGCAGAAAGTCGCAATTAACGGGGAAATAGGTAGGCAAAATAATGGAAAATCATGTTTTCGCGCGCCCACACGCACACGGCTGGATTTGGATGGTTGCCAACCATCGGTATTGCTGCGTGGGATACTAAAGCAGTTCCCATACAAATCTGAACCCTCTAGGTGCCATAGGACAAGAGTAATTAAGGCGGACGCAACCATTGCGTCGCTGGGGTTTAGTGTTACATACATAGGTGACACATAAAGTACCGGGTATTTCATGGATCGTCTACACCGGACCTGTGACGTCATAGTGACGTCACAGAAGTATCCCCATTCTGGACTGGATGGTGGACTTACCACTCCTATGATGTCACAGGTCTGGTGTAGACGATCCACAAAATCCTTTATGCCATTGTTAATATTTATTTTAGTGCCATTGCATTTTGCAATATAATTATGTGCAGGTTGGCGATTATTATTTCATGTTTATTTCAACCCATGCACCACCACCTTTAAGTAGCCTTCTCCCCTACAACAAAGCCACTCCAACAGCTTCCTCTCTCTCCAACACCCCTTCTCCCCTCTCCATACTCTTGGGAAAGTATAGGAGGTGCCGTTGTAAAGGCTTATCCCTCAATACCATTGCCTGACCACCTGACTAAAAGATTTGGGCCCTTTGTCTTGGCAGATTCGGTGATCCGGCATTTGTGGTAGTTGGTAGTGATGGCCAGTAAGACCTTCACCGCACCGGGCCAGCTCCCGACCCGACGGAACTACTGTGGTCCACCCTCACGGCACTTCCCACCACCCCACGGTCCACCCCCCGGACACCACTATGGCGCCCCACCTTACCCACCACCAACACCGCATGATTCTGAACCACCATCACATTTTTATAGTTGCCCCCCACCACCACATGATTTTGGATGCCCACCACCACCACCACCCCAACATAACCCAGGGTACCCGCCTCCGTCCGGGCATTTTCAGCGGCAGGAGGCGATGTGGATGACCCCTGAGATCCGGGCGGAGCTTCAGATTCGCAACAAATTAAAGATGACGGACCAGCAAGCATATAAGGCCCAGTGTGATAAAGTTCAACACATGATTGACCAGTCCAAGGCCAGTGTAGGAGCTGGTGGCTATTCAGTGTCCCCGGGCCAATCTTCGGACCCTCAACTTGGCAATGACCCGGCCACTCTTGAGGCCATCGCAACGTATTACCAGAACCCTTCTAAATATCACTCGCAAGTCCACACATGCGGCCCTTGTAACCGCACCTACTTCAGCAAGCGCAAGTTGGATGAACACCTTAAAGAGCACGTGGATTGTCCTTTCCCCGAGTGCAAGATGAATGCCCACACGAAGGTCATTGATCAACACATCAACAACCAGCACATGCTTGTCAATTTCGCAAATCTGCAGATCGATGACAAGGCCTGGGTCACTGAAAGGAAGAAGCGTTTCCCAACAGCCGAGAGGGCCGAGTTACGCCGAGCACAGCAGTTGGAGAAAGTCAAGAGAGGTGAAAAGCTAGGGAGGAGCACCAAACCTTTCCCTAATAAGCAGGGCATGTCTGGAAAATTACAAAGCACATCTGGGAAATTTGATAGGACTAACATGGGAGACCGAGATCGTAAGAGGAAAGACGTTTCGAACACCAGTGATAATAAGGAAAGGAAATACAGTGACAGAAATAGGCCCCAAGATAATAATAAAGAGACGAAATACAGTGACAGAAATAGGCCCCATGATAATGAGGCCGGAAGAGGAGATAACAAGGTAACCAAAGATAGTGAGAGTAAACCAGAGGAGAGAGGGAGGGGGGGGAAGTTCCTAAAGAATAGGCGGAAACATCTTGACAGGCCCCCTCGAGCTCATCTGGAGGTTGATATGTTTGATTCAGATGACGATAAAGACAAACCACCTCCATTCCAAGGCACTAGACACTTTTATGAGAGCACAGGGGAGGTGAACTATTTTGGCAATATAAATGCAGACATCTTGGACTCGGAGGATGAAGTGAGTGCCCAGGATGACAAGAATAATTTGGGGATCAGTGACGATGACGAGTGGCAATTCGAGCGTAAAGACGTGACAATCAGTTCAGGGGCACTAGTACTAGGAGGTGCTCTGGGGTCTCTCATGGGAGCGTATTCTGACTCTGAAGATGAAGAACCGGAACAGATCACCGTTAAAGATAGCAACGTTAAACCAGCCACCAACGCATCACAACAATCAAACAATCTCCCCACTAAGCCCTCGCAAGCATCAAACGCTGGATGTCCTGGTGTCAACAAGACAAATAGCAAAGCAGCAAGCAACGAGAATTCGAGCCAGTCAGCGAGGCCCAAGCAGCGTAGACGACCTAGAGCCCATAAGAATAACAACAACAACAAATTCGTCAAGCCGGCGCCTGTTCGGAGGTTACCGCGGAGACGCAAGACGCTCCTTCAGAAGCTCCTCCTCCCAGACATCATACATGAGAGGAACGTCATACTCCAGTGTGTCAGGTTCATCGTTAAGAATAACTTCTTTGATGACTTTGTGGGTGAAGAGGAGGAGGGGGGAGTAAGGAAGGAAAATGGGGGCAGGGAGGGAGGAGTGAGGGAGGGAGATGGGGGCAAGGAGGGAGAGAAAGAAGTGAGGGAGGGAGATGGGGGGAAGGAGCGAGAGGAAGGAGTAATGGAGGGACATGAGTGCAAGGAGGGAAAGAAAGGAGTGAGGGAGGGAGATGGAGGCAAGGAGGGAGAGAAAGGAGGGAAAGAGGGAGATGGGGGCAAGGAGGGAGAAGAGGGAAAGGAGGAAGGAGTGAGGAAGGGAGATAGGGGCAAGGAGGGAGGAGTGAGGGAGGGAGATGAGGGCAAGGAGGAAGAGAAAGGAGTGAGGGAGGGAGACGGAGGCAAGGAGGGAGAAGAAGGAGTGAGTAAGGGATATGGGGGAAAGGAAGGAATAAAGAAGGGAGAGGGAGTGAAGGAAGCAGGAATGGAAGAGGGAGGAATAGCTGAGGAAGGAGGAGAGAAAGAGTCCCAGGAGAAAGCAGCAGTTACCCCGAAAGAAACGGAAAACGAGGTACTGGCAAGAAATGGGACAGACAGTGGAAATAAAAGGAAAAGAGATGAACCAGTGGAGACGGAACAGAAAGAAAATTGTGCGGGTTATCAACTTCCAAGAAACAAGGAACGGAGAGTAAGCGACGAAAGTAAAACTGATCAGACCGAGACGGGGAAAGGGGAAGTAGAGAATAGCCAAAGTAGAGGGAAAGATGAAGAGAAGAGAATAGGTACGGAGAACGAAAGACGGAAGGAAGAAGGAGGAAATATGGAAGATAGAAGGAATAGCACAGTCGCAAAGAATGAAACGAGGAAAGGAAGTGATGATATGGAGGTAGAAAGGACAAATGACGACATAAAGGAGCTAGATCAGAAAATGGACGAGGGAGGTGATGGGGTAAAGGATAAATGTATGGCGACAAAAGATGAAGACGAACGTACAACCTCGGACAAGGAATTACCTTCCTTAGAAAATAGTGTCTCAAAAACTAATATAGCTTCAAGTGATGCTAAACATGGAAGTGATGAAGAGTGTAATATAACAAAAGAATCCATGGCACCTAACCCGTCAGGTGACTCAAAAACAGTTGTAGCTTCTAAGAATGAAGGAAACACTGACTCCAAGACAGTTGTAGATTCTAAGCACAAGGAAAGCAGTGATTCTAATACAGTTGTAGATTATAATAAAGAAAACTGTGATTCTAATACAGTTGTAGATTCTAATAAAGAAAGCTGTGATTCTAATACAGTTGTAGATTCTAATAAAGAAAACTGTGATTCTAATACAGTTGTAGATTATAATAAAGAAAACTGTAATTCCAAGACAGTTGTAGATTCTAAGAACGAAGAAAACAGTGATTCTAATACAGTTGTAGATTCTAACAAGGAAAGCAGTGACTCCAAGACAGTTGTAGATTATAAGAACGCAGAAAATGGTGACTCCAAGACAGTTGTAGATTCTAAGAACAAGGAAAGCAGTGATTCTAATATAGTTGTAGATATTAATAAAGAAAACTGTGATTCTAATGCAGTTGTAGATTCTAAGAACAACAAAAAGCATGTTAGACTCCAAGTGTGTGTGGAAACTAGTGACTCAGAAACAGTTATAAGTTCAAGTGATAACAGTACAGAATGTAAGCCTTCCTTGAATACTGCCATGGGAGAAAATGGATTAGATAATGACTCCAAAACAGACGTAGATTTTAAGGCCCTAGAAAAAAGTAGCTCCGATAGGGTTGTAGATAGAAGTGCTATACAACGCGATAGTACAGAATCAGATAATCCCTCATTGCACAGCGCTATAGCAGAGAATGGTCATAGCAGTACGTCGACCAAGAGAAATGCCACAGACCTCAACGATCACTGTGACGATAGCACTGAAAATAAACCCAATAAGATTAAGAAGCAAAGATTACCCAGCTCCACAGAGAATGATGATAACACAACTGTACAGTAGGATGATGTTAAGGGAAGATGGGCAGCTTTCCTGGTCCCCTTTCTTCCTCGTCCTTATCTCCATTAGTTTTGAGATTTTAAGACGTTTGCCCCATTAGTTTGTCAATTTTAACCCTTTCACGCATGTGTGGACGCAGAAGTTGCCGATTAGCAATCATAAAAAAGAGTTCTCTCAATCTTATAATTACCTCTCCAAAGTTAGTTTTCTGCCCACAGCTAACTCAAAGACAACTGCAGAGGTTGAAGTAAATAAACTAAAGGTAAGTTTGATAGAGGTTTAGAGGGCAAACTAAACCCCTTCCTTAACCCTCCGGATCTGGGGGCCTTCATATGAGGCGGAGCGCTGTGTCCGGGGCCATTTTCGTACAGTCAAGCTTCATAATTCAGTAGCTACTGATTGAGACCACCTAGAGCAGTCAATTTTTTCGCAAATTGTAGAACCTCTTGTTGTTTGTAGACTGCCGTTGAGATGACATCGCTACGACGCGTGGTTGCCGAGTTATTATGATTTTAGCGGCGGTTTTTAGCCGAGCATTTTGCCTCATATGAGGCCTCCCGGATTCCTGCCAATATTTTTGTTTACCTCATATGAGGCCTCCCGGATTCCGAGGGTTAAACCATTGAGCCGAACCAGTAAATTATGCTGCACAATACCGTCTGAGCTCCCTTAACTTAGAACCTAAGAACTTAGGGGGTAGACTTATGCCTGGAAGTTGAATATTATAATGTAATACAGTATGTACAATCACGCTAATAAGTGATGTCTCGGCACCAAGTATGTTTTTATCAATAATTGGTATCAGTAATATCTAAGCTTCATGTCTTCATATCGAGTGAGATATACAAATATGTTCCTACACTGACTCATCCTATTCAACATCTGACAGGCATTAATACAGCAAAGAGCAAGCCAAACTTTATGACAGCTAGGACATGACTTATTAGCTTGAGTGAGATATACCAACATGTTCCTACACTTACTCACCCTATTCAACATCTGACAGACATTAATACAGCACAGAGCAAGCCAAATGTAATGACAGCTGGGACATGACTTATTAGTGCGACCGTACCGTACTTGCAAAATAAACAAACCAAAACAGGGACGACTGAAATATGCCAGGATTACATGTATGGCTAGATCCTATACTGTAGTCTATTCGCTGTAAACAGGCGAGAAATCATGACCTCTATCCTCTGTAACTCAAAAAAGGCTGGAGCAAATGGGCTGTAAATTTCCATATCTATTCCTCGACTGACTTCTCCCAACTGGTAGAAATATTAGCTCGTTTACTCTAGTCGTCGTTGAGTTACAGAGGATAGAGGTCATGATTTCTCGCCTACTTACAGCGAATAGACTATCAGCAGGTTGTCAAACCGGAGCAATTTTGTGTGAAGACTTGAATGAATATGAGAAGGAATACAAGAAAATTAACATGAAATAACATTGTTTTGGCCATTATGTCACTTCCAAAGACATAATTTGAATTATAAACCATAATTGTACCTGTTTTGGCCATTATGTCACTTCCAAAGACATAATTTGAACTATAAACCATAATTGTACCTGTTTTGGCCATTATGTCACTTCCAAAGACATAATTTGAACTATAAACAATAATTGTACCTGTACATACACTAGCCTATACTGTATATGCAATGATAAAAATGAGAATCTAGCTGGGGACCCCAAATAGGCCTGGGTCTCTGGGTATTTCTCCTAGACGACCTAGATGTGTGTGATTTAATGTAATGTTATGGTTTGTTTTTCTGCTGTGTTGTGATGTCTTGAGTTCCTCCCAAATAAAAATGAAAACAAATAAATAAATGAAAATAAAAAATGGGGTGACTGTCAGAGTATAGTCGGCCTAATAAGAGATGTCTCGGCACCAATTATGTTTTCATCAATAATTGGTATCGGCAATATTTACATGATTTATACCAACATGTTCCTACACTTACCCACATTGGAAGCCAAAGTGTCACATTTTTCCTTTGCCCCTCAACTTTCTCTTCATAATTGGTGAGGGACACAGGGCCCTGGGTGGGGCTTTGGTTTCCCGGGCGTTTCTGCACCCTCCTCAGCTCCCCGCCATGGAGTGGCTTCGGTCACCCAGGCTTTATTGTGGTCGGCAGGGAGGGTTCTGTGGGGGCGCTCGGTTATGGTCTTGGCCTTGCTCGGGGCCTTGGGGCTGTTCGGCCAGGCAGCTTGGGGAACAACAACAACAACACTTACCCACACTATTTAACGTCTGACAGACATTAATACAGCACAGAGCGAGGCAAACGTAATGACAGCCGAGACTTATTAGCGCGACCGTACATACTGTACATACAACATTTATGGACTCGGCTATCGTTTGGCACCCTTGGTCCTAGGATTGTATATATACAGGCAAGGTGTTAACACCCTTCTGTACCGGCGACATCTTTTATTATTTTATTCTAGCTATATTAAGAGGGATCTGTGGTAGTAAATGGGGTAAAGTGAGATAGTTTGAAGCCTATCAATTGCTGGAGGCCCTCAGGAAGCTGAATAAAATTGTCTTAATTAAAATGTAAAACTTGCAAACTAAACAAACCAAAATTGGGACAAGGACAATATAAAGTCAATAGTAGCCAGATTAAAGTTAAAAAGATGTTGCCGGTACAGAAGGAGTTAATGATATATTTTGTATATGAAGTGTTATAGCTAGAATAAATAAAACCAGTTACCACATTGTAAGGGCTATTAAATAACTTTTGTTTTTATAAATTGTTATGAAAGTTTATTAAACAAATACTATTAAAAAATCCTTGGCAATTACTGTTTCTTTATCATTTTTAATACTGTATTTATTTATTATTTATTTTTTTGTTCACTACCTTTTGACTTCAGGTGAGATCCTGAAACTTACATCTCAAAAGGGGGTCTTGTGGGTGTTTATTTTTTTAAGATTGCTAGAGGGCTAGGTAGCAAACTAAACAAAATAAAATAATAATACATGCAAGTTTATGGTAACTCAATGACTGCGGGCTGTTATATAAAAAATACGGTCATCACTGCGGCACTTGTCATATGACAATTGCCCAATTTCTGCCTAAAACAGGGCTTGGGAGGCAGGCGAGCGAGTATAAGTAGCACGGAACGGGCCCATCCATAGCCTCCTGTGTCTGGGCGGTGACTAGTGACAGTGGGAGACATCTCCAACTCCCTTACAGACGTGGGGATAGCAAAAACCGCTCAAACTTGCTATTTTTTACCGAGTTAGCGTCACATGTGCAATATTGTTTCACGGCAACCAGTGGTCGTACAGCCATGATTCAGGTGTCATTGGAAAGGTCTATTCCTCTTCTTTTAGGGATATATAATTGAAATACGTTCTACCTCTTGTTTATACATGAAAATGTGCAGGGAATGAAGGTTACTTTTAGTCCAAAACCCCCGTATGGCACAGTGGTGACCAAGCAATTGTTATATGACAAGTGCCGCAGTCATTGCGTTAACGACCATTTTGTCCACAGAGAATGGCGGCTTTCCAGGCGGCCCTGTCAAGGGCTGGCTCTGTTGTCAAATTCTTTATTATGAGATCGGACCGGAGTACCTGATCCCACGTCATTCTAGGTCTACCCCTACGTGCAGC
The DNA here is from genome assembly GCA_032716605.1 of Paralithodes platypus. Classification (NCBI taxonomy): domain Eukaryota; kingdom Metazoa; phylum Arthropoda; class Malacostraca; order Decapoda; family Lithodidae; genus Paralithodes; species Paralithodes platypus. Next base: position 1,328,690 of record CM064488.1, read on the forward strand.
TCCCCCCACGTTCACATTCCGGCATTTCCTCACCCAGTTCTGATCATCCATTCTCTCCACATGTCCAAACCAATCAAGTCGGCTCGTGCGCATCACTTCACTGACACTCCTAATGCCCAGACGCCTTCTCAATTCCTCGCTCGATATCCCGTCCCTGAAATTAACCACACATAACCATCTCACCATTCTCTTCTCATTCCGTTCCATTCTATTGATATCCTTCGCTTTAAATAAGACTAAATATAAATAACCTCCTTAAATTAGTCTAGCATAGTGCCAGGACGTGGCACATCTGATATCTTCATTCTAAGGCAACTGCAAGAGAGGTTCTTAGAGAAAAACAGGAAGTTATACCTAGTTTTTGTAGACCTAGAGAAGGCCTTTGTCTGGGTGCCAAGGGAAGTTATGCAGTAGGCTATGAGAAAACTCAGAGTATTAGAGTGGTTGGAGATATGTGGACTGCCGAACTTTACAATCTTGCTTCAGAAACGTGGCCTGTCATAGCGGATGATATCAACAGAATGGAACGCAACAAGATGAGAATGGTAGGATGGATGTGTGGTGCCAAACTGCAAGATAGGATATTTAGTGAAGAGCTGAGGAGAAGGTATGTTGGTGGTGTAATGGTTTAGATGCTTATGTTCTGGGTGTGGTGTCCCAAGTTCGAATCGTGGGAGGACCATATGCTTTCATAAGTTTATTCAAGTGCATTGGGGTTTTTAATTGATGATTAATGTTAAGATAAAACAAAGGTCATGAGAAGTACTGTATGTGGTAAGGGGGTGAGAAGTACTGTATGTGGTAAGGGGGTGAGAAGTACTGTATGTGGTAAGGGGGTGAGAAGTACTGTATGTGGTAAGGGGGTGAGAAGTACTGTATGTGGTAAGGGGGTGAGAAGTAACTTGATTCAATGTTGCGTCTGTAGTGACTGGGTACGGTACACAAGAGATGTAGTGGGGCTGGAGGACCTTTGACGAGAATCATAAACTTTGAATGTACAGTGTGCAAGGGAGATCTTGTGTTAAATGACCCGCCTGTTAGTGTTGATTTTGTCAGTGTAGCGCTGCAGTGTGTGAATAAATTCTTGGTACTTCGGCTATACATTCTCCACCGGACACTGGTCTACTACACCTCTGATGTCCACCACTACAAATAGGGATTGGGAGGCCATGGAAGTGAGTGTCAAAATATACACTCACTCAATAGGGTATCGATCACAGGCCTCTTTCATATAAGTTTCAAGCGCTACCTCTACACCTCAGGGTCTTTGTTGTTGTTGTTGTTGCTGTTCCCCGGGCTGTCTGACCGAACAGCCCCAAGGTCCTGAGCAAGGCCAAGGCCATAATCAAGCGCCCCCACAGAACCCTCCCAGCTTTACCACTAACAAAGCCCAGGTGACCGAAGCCGCTCCCAGGCGAGGGGCTGAGGAGGGTGCAGAAATGCCCGGGACACCAAAGCCCCACCCAGGGCCCTGTTAGCTCTATATGTATAACTGTGTACCTCTCTCTCTCTCGTTCTCTCTCTGCGACTGAACAACAGATGTGGTGATGCTAGCCCGGGAGAGTGAGGAAGGGTGTGAGGTACGGGAGGTGGTGAGTGCCGTGGTGCGAGGTGCTTGGGGTGTGGCACAGGACTGGACGGTGGCGTGGCGCGGCGGTACACCACACCTCAAGGCTGTGGTGGCGGGGTTACTGGCAGCGGAGGAAGATGGTGGTGGTGGTGTTAGTCTACAACAAAGCATCCATGATTCCGCCGCAGAGCTCAATAAGGCGGTACTAAAGATGGTAAGACTTATAAATTATAATATAAAACTTGCAAAATAAACAAACCAAAACTTATACGAACACAGTAAAAAGACAAAACAACTAATCAAAATCGCTGTGCAAACAACGCTTAAGTAAAATTATAATTTATGAATAAAAGAACACAATCCACCACATAGTATCCTAGGTTCGAGTCCTTGGAGTGCCACATGTATTTGTTGATTTCATTAATTGAGTTTAGAAGTAAAGTGGGTTGGTGAATAAATATGAATTTCAATTTATTGAAGCTAATGCAACAACAATCTCACATAATTGATTGGCAAATTTATTTGGCATTACTTTGTGACTAATTGGCACTGTTTTTGGTGGCTATAACCTATTACTTTTTGTTAGGCAAAAAATCTTTACCACTGTATGTATGTATGTATGTATGTATATATGTATATATGTATTTATGTATATACTGTACTCAGACACATATCCCATAGCTGGGGTTGGCCGATACGAGACAGAGCCCGAATCTGTTTCTATATTCAATAATTTTTCTGGGTAAGTAAATTAGGGTAATATTGTTTGAAGACGGAGGTGAATGTAAGCTTACATCAATACAGTATCTGCCATTCTCTGTTACAGCAAGGATGTGTGCAGACTTTGGAGGAATACCTGGAGCAGTTAGAGAGAGTACAGAGACTACCTACCACAGACACCACCGCACCTCTCTTCTCTACACTCTCACTCAACCATATAGGTACGATATTACAACGTTTACTATCTATTTACTCAGGCCCAATCCCCACTTTTCCTTTGGGGGGTGGGGGGTGGGGGGGGTTGGCCGACTCAAGACAGAGCAAGAATAGGGGCAACACAACAGAAAACAATGAACACACAAAATAAACATTCACACACATCTAGGTCATCCAGTAGAAGACCACACCGTTTACATTTTTTTTTTTTTTTTTTTTTTTTTTTAAAAGAGACAATGAACGGAGGCAGGAAAAACACAGATAAAACAAAAAGGTCCATGTGCCTAAAGGCATCCTCCATTCATAAAATGTTTGTAACAACTGGATTTAAACATTTGTAGATTGTAAGTTTGTGGAAAGCAATTCGAGGGAAGTGAATTCCAAAGAGTAGTAGCTCTGGGGATAAATTAATTCTGATAAGCAGAAGTTCTGCATTGTGGAGGAGAAAGTGTAAATTCATGGGCGCTCTCAGCTGCCCTAGTTCTACGGGGAAAGATGTGGAGAGGCAGCACAATTGAAGCAAGTTCCTCGGAACAATTGCTGTGAAAATATCTGTAGAATAATGCAAGGGATGCAACGTTTCTTCGTATGAATAATGTAGGAAGGCCCTGTGTGATTGCAGGGTTATTGATTAATCTAATAGCTTTATTTTGAATTTTGTCCAACTGCCTCAATGCAACCACTCCACTTCCACCCCACAGAGGTGAACAGTAATCCATCTGAGAACGCACATGACTTTTATATATTACGGCCAACTGCTCGTCAGTGAAGAATTCTCGAACTCTGTACAGGAGTCCCAGTTTTTTAGAGGCATTCTTAGCAATGCTTCTAACATAATGTGTCCAGCTCAAGTTAGTAGTTAATGTTACACCGAGAATGTCAATACTAGGGGAAGTGGGAATATTTACATAATTAAAAAAAATATGGGAGTCAGTGAGATTCTGTCGGTTAGAAAATTGAATGTACTTGGTTTTCTGTGCATTAAAGGAAACTAGATTCTTTTGTCCCCATTCATTAATTCTAGAAAGGTCCTGGTTCAGAGAAATTGCAGTGTTTATTTCTGAATTTATATGATTGGGTTGGGTGAAAGAATTGGTAAATGTGAAGGAACTGTGGAGTGTTGAGTCATCTGCGTAGGAATGTATTGGATTATGAGTGGTAGATATGAGATCATTGATATGAATGAGGAACAGAGTTGGGGCCAAAACTGATCCCTGGGGAACACCAGCATTTATTGAGTGAAATTGAGAATATAGGCCATCTACCATTACACATATTTTTCTGTTATGAAGATAAGAAGAAATTAATGGAACTAATGATGCAAGGCCGTAGTGTGACATCTTCGACAATAAGGATTGATGCCAGACTCTATCAAATGCCTTTGATATATCCAGTGCTATTGTATGTGTTTCACCATGTTGGTCTGTAGCTTGGTTGATTTGATGCGTAAGAAGGCAAAGAATGTCTGCAGTTGATCGACATCGTCTAAAACCATATTGCCTATCACTGATTAATTTATTATTCTCAAGATGCTTAATTATGTGATTATTTAATATAATTTCAAAGACTTTACCAAGAGTGGAAGTTATAGCTATTGGTCTGTAGTTTGATGGATCTGAAGAGGCACCTTTTTTAGGAACTGGATGGATGTTTGCTTCTTTCCAGGGTACTGGGAAGCATGAGGTATGAGTACATAGACGGAAATTTGTTGCCAATACAGGAGCGAGCACCAAGGAGCAATTCTTAAGTACTATTGGAGGAATTTCATCTGGACCAGGAGCCTTATCTACTGAGAGATTCTGCAAAATAGTTTTGACATGTCTGGTGTGGATCTTAAGTGAGGGAATTTCAGGCAAATTAAAATTAAGTACAGGGACATCTTGATTTATTTCATCTAAGGTTGAGTTGGTGGAGAAAATATCCGCAAGAAGGTTAGCTTTACCTCGTGGGTCACTTACAAGATTGCCAGTCGGAGATTTTAATGGTGGAATGGATGAAGCAGTAGTGAAGTTGGATTTGAATGAGTTAAGAGTAGACCAAAATATTTTTTTATCATTTGGATTATTTAGAAGTTTATTTGCCTGCTTGTGGAGAAAGTTTGATTTAGTTAGGTTTAATACAGTTTTGGCATGATTTCTGATGTTTCTAAAGTAATTAAAGGCTTCATGTGTTTTTGATCTTGTGTATGCATTGTAGGCTATTGCTTTTTGTTCAGTTACTCTAGCACAATTATGGTCAAACCATTTAGGTGAATTAGATCTTTTACTGTACTTTTGATGAGGAATAAAAGTTTCCATTCCAATTTTTACAAAATCTTGTATGTGGCTCAAGGTGGAGTGTGCATCATTAGAAAAGAAAGAGGTCCAGGGAATATCAATAAAGAAACCTTGAAGACCCTCCCAGTCTGCCCTATCGTAATGCCATTTAGTCACCAAAACAGGTTCAGAGTGGGAAGGTGTGGTAGGTGATAGACAGGTGGCCTGTATCAGACAGTGATCAGAAGATCCAAGCGGGGACCTCACTGTAACATCATAATTTTCTGAATTGGTTGTTAAAAATAAGTCCAGTAGGTGGGAATTATGATTAGGATTATCTGGTACACGGGTGGGTTGGTTGACTAGTTGAGTGAGATTAAATGAGTCTGCAAATAGCTCACATTCAAGACCAGCATCATCAGTCCTGGCTGAATGAGTGAGCCATTCAACATTATGGACATTAAAATCACCCAACACAGTGATTTCAGAAGAAGCATTTAATTTGAGGACACAGAGTTGTGAGGACAGAGAATCAAAAAGACTTTGCTCTGGAGGAGTATTTGGGGAACGGTAGATGCAACATATGTATTTAAATTTACCAGCAGAAATTAATTTGTATATAGAATAATCAAAATAGGGACAATTGAAACTAGTAACCTCCTCCAGGGCAATTTCAGATTTTGTGAAGCAACATACACCTCCTTTAGGTCTGAAATTTTGGAGCAGTTGATAACCTGGAAAATTAAATCTAGACGTGTCAGATGTGGATATTACTTGAGTCTCTGTCAAAAAAAGGAGAGTAGGGGATTCTGCTTGAAGAAATTGGTGTACAGAATTGATGTTAGAGTGAAGTCCCCTTATATTACTAAAGAAAAAGCTGCACCGACGAGCAGCTTTGGGACGTTGCAATGCTCTTGACTTATTCCAATCGTCACTTCTTCATAAAGTTATAATTTTCATATCAATACAGGTCTTCCTCGATTTAAGATTGGGTTACGTTCCTGAAAACCCGATCTTCAATAGGAAAATCATATATAGAACCCTTAAATTAATGGAGTAAATGGTGATGCGTTCTGGAACCAGCCAAACCCCAAACCCAAACACCTATAATAATAAAGTAAATTGGGGCATCGGATAGTGAGGGAGACCTCTATCTATCTATCTATCTATCTATCTATCTATTGCCTGACGCCGTGATCCCCGAAGGGGTGGCCACGAACGAACCGCCCCCATGCACCTCTGTCCCCAGTCAGTCGACGCCCCTCCTCCCAACCAGCACCGCCTTCATCCATATACTTCTTCACTCCATCCTTCCACCTCTCTTTCGGTTTACCTCTCCCTCTCTGTCCTTCCACCTCGCTCTTGTGATACAGTACATAAATGATCCAATAAATACACCCATCTCCCCTTAACGTAACCTCCGTGTGGTTATTGTTTACAGTGAGCGTCCTTGGTCGTGTGTGTGATGACTACCGCGGTGAGACAGATGTTAAGGCAGGTGCTTGTACTCCACTACCAACCAACAGATGTGTGGACGCCCTCAACACCTGTATCACTCTATGGACTCTACACTCCAGGCTTCACACACATCTATATCCGCTCAAATTACTGCTTAGGGAGACGCAGCAGTTGTAGCGTTGGTGGGAACGTTAGTTTTATGTTTGTAATACGTTTAGTCCGTTAGTTTGGCAATTTTAAGACATTTTGCCCGTTTTTTTACATAGACCAAAAAACAAGCCCTACCTTTTTAAAGACATAAGGATTTATAAAGTTCAGGTTAATAAAGATCTTGCTTACATAGGGTTTCATTTTATTATTATATTTCTGGTTATAATAAATAGCATGTTATAACTTAAGGGAGCCCATCTCGCTTTTTTTATCTTTCTCTCCCTCTCTCTTTGGCTTGTATCCATTCGGCCCCATTCAGCCTACTGTTTTAAGATGTTTACCCCTACCCAGGTGTCAATATTTTCCTGGCGAGCGGTAGCGAGCCAGCATATACTGTATATATTTTTGTTTTGACAGCAAGCTAAATTTGTACATTTTTGGATAGAAAAATGTCTCCGGTGAAGCTGGATTTCTCCATACAATGCTGGCTCGCTATCGCTCGCCAGGAAGAAAGTGACACCTGGATGGGGATAAACGTCTTAAAACAGTTGGCTGAATGGGGCCGAATGGACACAAGCCAGGGAAAGAGAGAAAAGGAGAGAAAGATATAAAAAGCCGGTATCACACGAGAGATTTTATACTATAGTTAACATTCAGTGATTAAAATGTAAATCTCGCAAACTAAAAAAAACAAAACTGGGACGATACAAGATAAAGGGAAAATAACTTATCAAAATAACGCATAACATTTTTCTGCCAATAGATCTGGAATATTTTGCACTGGTGATTGTGTTCTTTAACTGCTTTTATTTCAAATTTTATTTTATTTAGCGTTATTTCCACATAGCGATTTTGATTAGCTCCTTTGCGTTTATCTTGCGTCGTCCCAGTTTTGGTTTGTTTATTTTGCAAGTTTTACAGGTATAATCGGAAACTAGACTGGTGATAGGTGAATTTAGGTGACATAAATATTATAAATGTTGACCTCATAAGCTGCCAGACCAGTGTTGAGGGATAAATGTTAAGGGAAAAGGCGCTCGTGTGATACCGGCGTAATGGGATACGAGGTGTCTTCTATGGGATCAGTAGACTCTCAGTGGGACTCGAACCACCGACAGTCAAAATAGAAAAAGGATAAATATTCTCTATTACACCGTGGTAGAGTTGATTAAAGCATGGACTCTCATACCGACTGTTGGTGGTTTGAGTCCCGGCTGAGAGTAAAAACATATATATATATACAGTTTATGCCGGACTGTGAACGTGGGGCTGCACGTAGGGGTAGACCTAGAATGACATGGGATCAGGTACTCCGGTCCGATCTCAAAATAAAAAAACTTGACACCATAGGCAGCCCTTGACTCTATCTACTTAGGCACATACTGTAACCCTTTTTATTATTTTGTTTTTTCGGGGGTGGTCGACTCGAGACAGAGCCCGAATTGGGGGAAAAAAAATCTTAACAAAACATTATATCCACATAAATTCCACACAGCCATATTTATTTATTTGTTTTCCCCCTGGGGGTGGCCGACTCAAGACAGAGCCCGTATAGGGAACACAAAATAACAAACAAAACATAATTATATTGACATGAATTTCACACAGCCATATTTATACTCCTATACAGAATTTTTTTTTTTTTTTTTTTTTTTTAGAAAAATAGAAAAAGTGTGGATTGGGCCTGAGTACAAACATATACAAACATACACTATTTATACTCCATTCCTTATAGATAGTCCATATATCTTGACCATTAACCTCTATGACTTCCAAACCACTAGGGTAATCCAGCTAGCAGTTCTACCATTTGGGAGGAGTCAGCCAGGGAATAGGTGTGGTAACTTTTGGGGACAGTAGTTATTTTGGGGGTCTATTTATTTATTTATTTATATAGTCATTTATTAATTAGTTTCCTCCCTAGACCTCCATCAAACTTAAAACAACATCCATTAGATCCTCCTATGAGATTAATTTGTACATTTTTGGGTAGAAAAATGTCATGGCCGAAGGCTGGTTCCTCCACAATTACAGGCTCGCTATCGCTTGCCAGGAAAAAAATTGACACCTAAAGGGCATGAAAGGTCTTAATATTGACAAAGAAATGGGGCGAAAAGTATTAAAATCGACAAACTAATGGGGCAAACGTTTTAAAACCTCAAAACTAATGGGGATAAGCATGAGCAAGAGAGGGGACCAGAAAAACGGCCCATCTCCCCTTAAAGCCCATTTGCTCCAGCCATTTTTGAGTTACAGAGGTTAGGGGGTTCAGGATTTCTGGCCGACCTATAATGCATGGACTATAGTTAAGGGGGGGAGGGTTGCTTTTTCTGGCCCCCTTCTCCCTCATGTTTAGCCCCATTAATTGTGAGACTTTAAGACGTTCGTTCCATTAGTTTGGTGATTTTAGGACCTTTCACTCCAGGTCCTCCCTCACTATCCGATGCCCCGTTTTACGATATTATTATAGGTTCTCAGGTGTTTGGGTTTGGGTTTTGGCTGGTCCCAGAACGCATACCCATTTACCCCATTAGTTATAGGGTTCGCTATACGAGTTTTCAATTTAAGATTGGGTTTTCAGGAACGTAACCCAATCGTATATCGAGGGAGACCTGTACCACCACAGAAGTATCCACAGGCCGTAGCTCGATTGGTAGAGCGTTCGCCTGCTAACCGAGAGGTTGACGGTTCGAGCCTCGGGCCAGCCAGTGTGTTATTGGCAGGTGTCAGTGTTGTTGGTGAACGGTGCGGTCTAGCAATCTGTGGCAACTATTCACTAAGTCCCTGATTCATCAGGGCACCCACCTTAGCCTTGCTATTCAGCAGGGAGTGTATGGTGGTAAAAATTGCATCATCATCATCTTGTGTTGTACAGTATTGTGTTTATCTACCACTCTGTAAACATACTTTTGGAGTCATTGTACAATTTACACTGTGAATTAAGGTATGTATTTATCAAAATTAATATGAGATTGTGTAATGACCATTTAATTTATACATACAGTACATTTGTTATTATTATTATTATTATTATTTTATTTGTTTTTATTTTTCGACAGTTGATACAGGTCTCCCTTGATTTACAATTGAGTTGCGTTCCTGAAAACCTGATCTTAAATTGAAATATCGTATAGCAAACCCAAAAATAAATGGAGTAAATGGTGATGCGTTCTGGGACCAGCCAAAACCCAAACCCCCCAAAACCTTTAACCCTTGTCTAGCGGGGTGTTTTGGGCTCATTTGGGAATATTCAGGCCCTCCTGAATGATCAATCAAGTATCTGCATGAAAAGAAATTTATTCAGCAAAAAACTAGGCGCTAAAAGCTTCAAAATGAGACCAGAACGAGCTACGTAGCACTCGTGGTTCTCCTGCAGTGGTGCCACGAACATGGGAGTTTAGCGTATAGCGGTATATTTTTCCCAGCTATGCTCACTACTGGCTACACTGCCGGCCTCTCGAGAACACAGGGAACATGAGTTATTGGGCGGCGGTAAGCCCTGGGAGTCGGCTGTCTGGCCCGCTGCGATCCCGGCCATTTGCACTCTATTTTAACCCTTTAAAAGCCTTAATAATGCTCCTAACTTGCTGCAAATTGGTGCACGACTTAAGTCGAGCGCCGCCAATAAGGGGTTAATAATATGGTAAATCGGGGCATCGGATAGTGAGGGACACCTGTAACCGCTTTTCTATGTCAACAAATCAATGAAGGGGTGTACTGTATTGTGTGTTCTCTTATTTCAAATTTTATTTTATTGAGCGTTATTTCCACATAGCGATTATGATTAGTTCCTTTGCGTTTATCTTGTCGTCCCAGTTTTGGTTTGTGTATTTTGCAAGTTTTACATTATAATTTGTAATGTTTCCCTTCCCTTGGTGCATAATGAACCTATCCAGTCCATCAATATATCTCACACATTATCTTTGTGTTTACAGATAACGAAGGCTCCACAGCGGAACATATAGAGTTGTGATGAGGTAGTGGCCCGCTTAGACGTCTTCAACAAACAATTCTCCCAAGACGTCTTCACCCAATTCTCTCAAGATGTCTTCACCACCGAATTCCCCCAAGACATCTCCACCAGGTGACTCGCCCAAGATGTCTTCACCAGTTGACTCCCCCAAGACGTCTTCACCACCCAATTCCTCCAAGACGTCTTCACCAGGTTCGGCCAAGACATCTTTATCAGCCAATTTCCCAAGATGTCTCCAGGTTGCCAGATTTTCATAACTTCTATAAAATAACAATAAACATCCAAGGAAAATAAAGGAGTCAATTTCAATAGTTCACGAAAAACTTTTGTTCCTTGAATATTGTAATCGTTGATGAGTTATAGAGGTTGAGTTTTGGCCTAATTATTTGGAAGAGGGTATAGTAATATTTGACAGAAATCCAAACTCCTAACCTCTCATAACTCAAAAAGGACTAGAGTATTCAAGCTAATATTTCAACCAAATAGGAAGACTTGGCGAGGGAATAGGTGTATAACTTGACAGTTCATTTGCTCCAGCCCTTTTGTGAGTTTTAGAGGTTAGGATTTCTGCCCACCCTAGAATGAACGGACTATAGAACACTTTGGTGAGCCATCAAACCTATTTTAATTTTAGTCCAGTTCCAGCTCTATTTCAGTCCAGTTCGTGCTACCAACGCTAAGTGGAGGTTTTTAGTTTGTTCCCTAGTCCTCCATCAAGCTTAAAATTACACCCCCCTAGGCTCCCTTTCCAGATAAATTTGTAAATTTCCCGGCCAAAGGCCGGTTCCTCTTAAAATGCAGGCTCGCTATCGCTCGCTAGGAAAAAATTGACACCTAAATGGGACGAAAGGTTTTAAAATGGGTCAAAAGGTCTTAAAATCGCCAAACTAATGGGGCGAACATCTTAAAATCTCAAAAGCAATGGGGCTAAACATGAGGGAGAAAGGGGTTCAGAAAATAATCTCTCAAGTAGAAATCTCCCCTTAAATAAGCCCTAGAATATTGCCAGAAATACTTGCTCTTAGCAAATTGTCAGAAAAAGCCTTACGTCCTGAAGAAGATGATGACTGTTGAGCCCTTTCTCCTCTGAGGGCATGGCAAGTTAAGGGGGCCCACCTCGCTTTTTTTTCTCTTTCTCTCCCTCTCTTTGGCTTGTATCCATTCGGCCCCATTCGACCTACTGTTTTAAGACATTTACCCCCATTCAGGTGTCAATATTTTCCGCGAGCCAGCATATATATATTTTTGTTTTGACAGCAAGCTAAATTTGTACATTTTTCGATAGACAAATGTCTCCGGCAAAGCCGGATATCTCCATACAATGCTGGCTCGCTATCGCTCGCCAGGAAAAAATTGACACCTGGATGGGGATAAACGTCTTAAAACAGTAGGCTGAATGGGGTTGAATGGATACAAGCCAGAGAAAGAGAGAAAAGGAGAAAACGAGGAAAAAGCAGGTGACCCCCTGTAAAGTATATTCCTATCATTAGCCTACCTTAAAATCTGGTTAAATAATAATAATTAAACTTGGTGGAATTGTGAATATGTTGGAATTTTGCCAAGATTATAATTATTGCTGAAAGGTATATAATATGTGTGTGTGTGTGTGTGTGTGTGATGGGAGAAACTCCCAAAAATATTTATGATTCCATTATTCATATGTTAGTTCAGTATGGGCTTATCGAGTCGGAATCAACAGTTTGTTAAAACAACTTGCTCATTAAATGTGTAATTATTGAAGGCCCTTTTTAACTCGTACAATCCCAGCGACGGCAGTAATATACGATCCTTGTAACTGCCAATATCAGGCAGTGGCTGGTACCATGACTTGTAAACACTGTTCTAAGGAATTGGCAACAGTTCTTAGGTTGGCTGCAAGCTTCCACAGGCTGTCTGAGTCAGTGTTTCATCAACTTTTGAGGTGGGAGGTTGTTATATCTTGTCTGAAGCCATTATGGCCACATTGCTTGGTACTGGGGGGTACATTAATACTACTAGTACCCTATGGTACAATAGGGGTTGAGCATAATAAAATAGTCTAATAATGGTCAGAATAAAGTTAAACAGACGTGGTGGTAGAGAAGGGGTCAAATAAAACAAAAAAGCACAAAAACTGGAAGGTGTGTGTGGATTAGAATTACCTGTACAATTGTTTAATGTTTATCTGTTGCACAAAGGGTAGATTGTCAGGGGTTTATATTACACCATTTGGTTATTATTATTATTATTATTATTTTATATCACTTGGTTTATTATTATTTATTATTATTTTACTTTTTGTTATCATTTTTATTATTATTTTTGTTTTAGTTTATATTTTACCACTGTATCTCACTGTTATTTATTATTATTATTATTATTATATATGTATTCTTGTAATAAACTTATTATTATTATATATGTATTCTTGTAATAAACTTATTATTATTATATATGTATTCTTGTAATAAACTTTATTATTATTATTATATATGTATTCTTGTAATAAACTTTATTTATTATTATTATTATTATTATATATGTATTCTTGTAATAAACTTTTGTATTCTGCGAACACTGTATCAGTATTACATTTGTGTTTCTATGGTGTTTTCCGCTGTTATTTAAACCACAGATATTGAACTTTTACTTGTATAAGGTACCATATATTTAAACCACAGATATTGAACTTTTACTTATATAAGGTACCATATATTTAAACCACAGATATTGAACTTTTCCTTATATAAGGTACCATATAGTTTATTAATAACTTAGTTTACTTGTTTTATATTATTGTTCCATTTCACTTACAACTATAGTCTATTCATTATAAGTTGGCTGGAAATTTGATCTTCTATCCTCTGTAACTTTAAAAGGTAAGTTGGTCAGAAATGTTGTATGTTAAAATGTAAAACTTGCAAACTAAACAAACCAAAACTGGGACGATAAAGGTAAAATAACTCATCAAAATATACACTAGGGGTGGCCGACTTGAGGCAGAGCCCGAACAAAAACAAAATTTTAAGTTCCAATTCTTAGGGTCCTGGACCACTTTGGCGTTCCCTCACCCCTTACTTTATTTCATTGAGTAGGAGGATTCCTAGCCCCATGCCCCCCCAAAAAAAAATCCACAGGCCAGACAGCAGAAATGTTAATGGCCAGAAATCCTAACTTCTATCCTGTATAACTCAAAAAGGGCTTGAGCAAATGGGTTGTGAATTTCCACACCTATAATGGACATGTGGAGAAGATGGATGTACCAAGTTGGGTGAAAAGATGCAAGTCCATTAACCCGTTCAGTACCAGCGACGGCAGGGAGTCCGTAGATAAATCACTCCACCAGTCTCAGCGACGGCAGAGAGCCGTCAGTAATATAATTTCCTTGTAACTGGGAACTATCAGGCAGTGCCTGGTACCTCAGCAGTTTGAGCACTGCTCTAGACCTTGGCAACGCTTATCAGCTTATAGCCAAGCCTCTACAGGCTGGGAGAGGCAGTATTCCTTCATCTTTTGAGGTGGGAGGTTGTTATATCTTGCCATTTTGGCCACATTGTTTGGGACTGGGGGGGGGGGGGAACTTTTAAGGTAGTACCCTATGGAACAGTAGGGGTTAACGTGGAGGGAGCTGCACCAAGGGGCAGACCAAGAAAGACGTGGGATCAGACCTTGTGGTCTGATGAATTAAAAAAAAAACTCATTTGAGGCAGTTCTGAGCAGGGCTGCCTGGAGCGCCACCATTACGACATGAGACCGCAAGCAAACTTAGTGTGGAGCATTCGGTCTATTTTTTTTGTTTATTATTATTCCCTGGCTGACTCTTCCCAAATGCTAGATTTTTTATTTATTTTTAACATCGTTCTTGACGCCAATAACCACCAAATCAAATTATTGAAAGCATGTGAAAAAAATACATACATACAAATACATGTGATTACTCCAGTTGTTTGTTTTAGTTTAGGAGGTTAGTGGAGTATCTTATTGGCCTACCTATAATGAATGGACAATCATCACATCACACTATCTATCTATTGCCTGACGCCGTGATCTCCGAAGCGGTGGCCACGAACGAACCGCCCCCATGCACCTCAGTCGACGCCCCTCCTCCCAACCAGCACCGCCTTCATCCATATACTTCCTCACTCATAACCTATTTTCTTAACACTAGCATCATCCCATCTGTTAAAGTGGTGGGTTGTGTTCAGTGTTGACAATGTACCTACTTTACCGCTAGATCTACAGGTATTTACTGCGATCTAGCGGCCATTTTTTACATCTAGCGACATTAATTCTAGAGATTATAGTAATAGTCGGCATTTATTTATTATCTAGCGTCCTTGTAACTACTTTTGAGAATTGATATAGCGATACCTTATGTTTTAATTTGATAATCTTAATATTGTTTTTGTTTAGCTGGCAGGAAATTGTAATCTCCATCTTTATTGCTCGATTATTGCGCTTTTATGATAACGAAGTATGGGCAGTAGCCACGGGTCGTACTGCAGTTGGTAGAACACTCACCTGTAAACTGAGAAGTATGGACAGTAGCCACAGGTTGTACTGCAGTTGGTAGAGCACTCACCTGTAAACTGAGAAGTATGGGCAGTAGCCACAGGTTGTACTGCAGTTGGTAGAGCACTCACCTGTAAACTGAGAAGTATGGGCAGTAGCCACAGGTCGTACTGCAGTTGGTAGAGCACTCACCTGTAAACTGAGAAGTTGAGGTTTTGAGTCTGGGGTCAACCAGTGTGTGTTATTGGTGGGTGGTGCAGTCTAGCAATCTGTGGCAACTGTCCACTGAAGTCCCTGAAGCATCTGGGCACCCACTCTAACCCAGCTCTTGAACAGGGAGTGCATGCGGGTATATTTACCAAAAACGAGCTTCATTCCATACTCTTTTTCTTGCATAAACAAGAGACAGTGTAATACAATTATATATCCGTGAATGGGCGATAATAGAGCTTTTCAATGACACCTGAATCATCCTTGTACGACCACTGGTTAGTCTGTAGCGATCGCGTAACCGGAGGTGAAAATACCCTAAAATAAGTTTTTTCCTTGTCTCACGAAGACGAGTGTTGGTGTGAAAACGGCGGTGGTCCCAGACACGGCCCAGTGGTGGTGCCGAGCAGTCAGAGTCCACCTCTCTCAGAGCTCAGAATGGCACCCGTCATATGATGGGCACCGCAGGGGTGGCCATTATTCTCTCGCCCGTCATATGACGGGCACCGCGAATTAAGGGTTAATACCAAGTTTTCATAACTAAACTTATTTTGCTGCAAAACATTCACAGTACCGTAGGGACATGGCATTTTTTTTTTTTTTTTTTCCTCCCCCCAACTAGATAACAACACAGTATAGAAACCCAACTCCACATAAATTGTTTCGGGAAAGACCCCACAAATCCATCCAAGTTGACACGGACAAAAACCCCTTCAGTGCTGAGTTGTCCGTGTCATTATAATCTGGATATTATTAGATGATTTTATCCAGCTTGGAGAGGATATGTAGCAATCAGAAAGCTTCAAACTATCTTGATTATCCATTTAATGGATACAAGCCAGGGAAAGAGAAAAGGAGAGAATGACAGTGCTGTTGGTAGACTGTAGTAGTCTGTGGCAACTGTACACTGAAGTCCCTGAAACATTAGGGCACCCACCCTAGCCCTGTTCTTGAGCAGGGAGTGCATGCTGGTTAAAACAAAACTGCTATCCAAGTTCAAATCCCGGGAGGATCACATGCTTTCATTAATTTCATTGGGAGGTGTTCTAATAATTATAGTTCTTAAAGCTAGCGCATGCTAAGCCAGCTAAGGATAGCCCAATAAGGCCGATTAGGTGTATTTCCATTGAGGTCATGTACTACTACCCCATCCCCTTGCTCATGAGGGACGGTAACGACTCGGTGCTTGTGAAAAACCTTTACTTCGCCGAGCGTGGGTGCGATCTTGGGACCTTCTGGGTGGAAGTCCAAGACGCTATAGGCACTACACCAGCGAGCCGCTTGGTGTTGGGAGTGAAATTAATAAATTAGATTATTGCAACGTAAATATTAGCCACATGGAGATACTGGTAACTCAACAGAATTGTCATGCATTAAAAAGTACTATTCGTATACCACAAAATAAATGAGTTTAAGAGAACATTAGCCAGAAATGCTGCTGGAATATTGTTGACTAACAAAAATTGCTGATAAAAGTGGTGGTGTGATAGGCTACTGGTTTTTGACAATATTACTTCTTATAGCCAGTGTTATTAACACCAAAGTTTAACAATGTTACATAAAATAGTTATTGTTCATCAATATTGTTAATAATACAGTATTGGTATAATATTGTTAATAATACAGTATTGGTATAATATTGTTAATAATACAGTATTGGTATAATATTGTTAATAATACAGTATTGGTATAATATTGTACTGTACTAAAGGTAGCGCCAACGAACTTGACAATTATCCCGAACCCTGACCTCTTTCGTAACTCAATAGGACCTTGAGCAAACTGGCTGTAAATTGCCACACCTATTTCCTGGTGGATTCTTCCCATAAAATGAGCAAACTGGATGTAAATTGCCACACCTATTTCCTGGTGGATTCTTCCCATAAGATAGAAATGTCAGCCCGAATGCTTTTTTGAGGCAAGTAAATTGTTCCATAAATTTAATCTTTTTAGGGTCAATTATTGTGACTGTATTCTAAAATTTGACATCAATAATTTTAATCAAGCATTTTTAACTTGAAGTTTCTTGTATAACCTCTGCTTACTTTTTGTCTGTATTTATTGTTTATCTTTTTCTTTTTCTATTATTATTATTATTATTAATATTGATGATTTTTTAAATTTATTGTTCTTGTTAAAAGAGTACTCTTTGTTTAAATCTGTTGTTACTTCATATTTTGCAATTATTTCTCTTTATATTATATGTATTCATTGTCGATAGTATCAATTGCTTACTTTTGCGATTTCCTTAGTTTATTTGTGCTATAAATGTAGGTTATTTGTAGGGTAGTTATTGATAGGGGTCACTTGAGGCATGCTATGCTTACAGGTACCTACCCGATAGCACTATCGTTAGTGAGTGCTGTACTGTATTTTATATATTATTTTGTAATAGTATAGATATCTTATCAATATTTGTATTTTTTACTATTGTTAATGTCTTGTCATGTTGCAAATTTGATTTTAAATAATATTTTGACATTTAACATGTAGTTTCTTTATTCATGCAGAGTTTAGTAAAATTTGCCAGAACGTCCCGGACTTCCCAAACTTGACTACTTCCTTTAACGTGATGATAGTGCGTTGTTATATGTGCGATTGGTTTGCTTGGGAAACAGATTAACTTGCTCATGTAGTGATGTACACCCTATGTGGTGGATTGTGTTCTTTTATTTAATAATTTTCATTTTAGTAAGCGTTGTTTCCACATAGCGATTTTGATAATTTAATTTGACTTTATATTGTCCTTGTCCCAATTTTGGTTTGTTTAGTTTGCAAGTTTTACATTTTAATTCATTTTGAGTTATAAGAGGTTAAGGGGTCTAGATTATTGTCAAGTTCGGTGGCGCTACCTATACCAACACGGGAGATCCTTTAGTGAACGGCCATAATTTTCTTTAGGAAAATTTCAGGAAAAAAGATTCAGGAGTATTTTTTTTATAAAACCAATAGAAGAAACTTAATTTGCAGTTATAAAAGAAGGACACTGTTTTTGTCAGCTGGTGTACCAAATGTTGGGTGTCGTAAATGTTTGCATGTCTTAACTCTTTTAGTACGATGGCACCCTATTCATCTTCTGGTTGGCATTTATTCAGTTTAGGAAGGATCTGTGGGAATCATACATTACTGGAACTATAGACCATTAATTAATATACTGTACTTAGGTCAGAAATGTTAAACACTAACCTCTATAACTAAGGAAAGACTAGAGTAATCAAGCTAATATTTCTACCAATTGGGAAGAGTCAGGCAGGAAATAGCCTACGTATGAAAATTTACAGCCCAATAGCTTGATCCTTTTTAAGTTACTGAGGTAGACACATTTTTGGCTTTATTATAGTGAACAGACTGCTGTAGAAAATATTCTAATGTTAACCAGAATTTACTGAAAGCGACTATCAGAATGAAAACGGTTAATTGGTGGAATTACTACCGCTACCTTTAATAAGCGGGACGAGACTGTATATCGACCAAACAAAAATATATAATTAAATAATGTCCCCGCATGCGTACTCTTGCCCAGGGAAATTAATGTGTGTGTATGTATAGTGTGCATGTGTACTTACAATAGTTGTATTTGCAGGAGTGAGCATGCTCGTTAATTCCCGCCTCCTAAGATATGTTTGTCATACCGTGCTTTGAAACTATGCACTGATGGTGCAGACACTACTTCGGCTGGCAATTTGTTCCACCCACTAATCGAGTTGGTAGGAAATCTTTTACTTTTCAGATCAGATTTACTATTAGGCACTTTCAGTTTGTAGCTGTGACCTCTTGTTCTCTCACCTCCATTCCTCTCTATGAAGTTTTCTTGGTCGATTTTGTCAATACCTCTAACACATTTGTATATCTGAATTTGCTGTCCTCGTTTCCTTCTCTGTTCCAGTGTAGGTAGATTCAATCTCTCGAGCCTCTCTTGGTACTCCAAATTTTCCAAACCTGGGATCATCCTCGTAGCTGCTCTCTGTACCCTCTCAATTTTGTGGATATGTTTCTTCATGTGTGTGTCGGGAGGGGTTCTGGAAGGTGTTTTAGTGAATACGTACATACATGTCTTCATTTATGTGCACCAGTGTAATTCGGGAAGTGTGTGTTAACGTTATTTTTATATATTTATCCATAATTTTTTCTTTAGTGGTAATGTAGATCGTAGAGGTAATATATAGATCAGTTAGGGATGTGTTACATTTGTTTTCTATACATAAAGATTCCCAAGATGGATTTTGTATTATTGATTCTAACCTTATTAATTTTCATGTTAACTCCTTCAACTTGGCTGTTTTGAGTTATTTTGAACAAAAGACTATAGTCCATGGGTGTTTTGAAGCAAAGACAATAGTCCATGGGTGTTTTGGGAGTGATGTTGAACCAAAGTCTATAGTCCATGGTTGTTTTGGGAGTGATGTTGAACCAAAGACTATAGTCCATGGTTGTTTTGGGAGTGATGTTGAACCAAAGACTATAGTCCATGGTTGTTTTGGGAGTGATGTTGAACCAAAGACTATAGTCCATGGTTGTTTTGGGAGTGATGTTGAACCAAAGACTATAGTCCATGGTTGTTTTGGGAGTGATGTTGAACCAAAGACTATAGTCCATGGTTGTTTTGGGAGTGATGTTGAACCAAAGACTATAGTCCATGGTTGTTTTGGGAGTGATGTTGAACCAAAGACTATAGTCCATGGGTGTTTTGGGAGTGATGTTGAACCAAAGACTATAGTCCATGGGTGGTTTGGGAGTGATGTTGAACCAAAGACTATAGTCCATGGTTGTTTTGGGAGTGATGTTGAACCAAAGACTATAGTCCATGGTTGTTTTGGGAGTGATGTTGAACCAAAGACTATAGTCCATGGTTGTTTTGGGAGTGATGTTGAACCAAAGACTATAGTCCATGGGTTGTTTTGGGAGTGATGTTGAACCAAAGACTATAGTCCATGGTTGTTTTGGGAGTGATGTTGAACCAAAGACTATAGTCCATGGTTGTTTTGGGAGTGATGTTGAACCAAAGACTATAGTCCATGGGTGTTTTGGGAGTGATGTTGAACCAAAGACTATAGTCCATGGTTGTTTTGGGAGTGATGTTGAACCAAAGACTATAGTCCATGGTTGTTTTGGGAGTGATGTTGAACCAAAGACTATAGTCCATGGTTGTTTTGGGAGTGATGTTGAACCAAAGACTATAGTCCATGGTTGTTTTGGGAGTGATGTTGAACCAAAGACTATAGTCCATGGGTGTTTTGGGAGTGATGTTGAACCAAAGACTATAGTCCATGGTTGTTTTGGGAGTGATGTTGAACCAAAGACTATAGTCCATGGTTGTTTTGGGAGTGATGTTGAACCAAAGACTATAGTCCATGGTTGTTTTGGGAGTGATGTTGAACCAAAGACTATAGTCCATGGTTGTTTTGGGAGTGATGTTGAACCAAAGACTATAGTCCATGGTTGTTTTGGGAGTGATGTTGAACCAAAGACTATAGTCCATGGTTGTTTTGGGAGTGATGTTGAACCAAAGACTATAGTCCATGGTTGTTTTGGGAGTGATGTTGAACCAAAGACTATAGTCCATGGTTGTTTTGGGAGTGATGTTGAACCAAAGACTATAGTCCATGGTTGTTTTGGGAGTGATGTTGAACCAAAGACTATAGTCCATGGTTGTTTTGGGAGTGATGTTGAACCAAAGACTATAGTCCATGGTTGTTTTGGGAGTGATGTTGAACCAAAGACTATAGTCCATGGTTGTTTTGGGAGTGATGTTGAACCAAAGACTATAGTCCATGGTTGTTTTGGGAGTGATGTTGAACCAAAGACTATAGTCCATGGTTGTTTTGGGAGTGATGTTGAACCAAAGACTATAGTCCATGGTTGTTTTGGGAGTGATGTTGAACCAAAGACTATAGTCCATGGTTGTTTTGGGAGTGATGTTGAACCAAAGACTATAGTCCATGGGTGTTTTGGGAGTGATGTTGAACCAAAGACTATAGTCCATGGTTGTTTTGGGAGTGATGTTGAACCAAAGACTATAGTCCATGGTTGTTTTGGGAGTGATGTTGAACCAAAGACTATAGTCCATGGTTGTTTTGGGAGTGATGTTGAACCAAAGACTATAGTCCATGGTTGTTTTGGGAGTGATGTTGAACCAAAGACTATAGTCCATGGTTGTTTTGGGAGTGATGTTGAACCAAAGACTATAGTCCATGGTTGTTTTGGGAGTGATGTTGAACCAAAGACTATAGTCCATGGTTGTTTTGGGAGTGATGTTGAACCAAAGACTATAGTCCATGGTTGTTTTGGGAGTGATGTTGAACCAAAGACTATAGTCCATGGGTGTTTTGGGAGTGATTTTGAACCAAAGACTATAGTCCATGGGTGTTTTGGGAGTGATTTTGAATCAAAGACTATAGTCCATGGGTGTTTTGGGAGTGATGTTGAACCAAAGACTATAGTCCATGGTTGTTTTGGGAGTGATTTTGAACCAAAGACTATAGTCCATGGTTGTTTTGGGAGTGATGTTGAACCAATGACTATAGTCCATGGGTGTTTTGGGAGTGATGTTGAACCAAAGACTATAGTCCATGGTTGTTTTGGGAGTGATGTTGAACCAAAGACTATAGTCCATGGTTGTTTTGGGAGTGATGTTGAACCAAAGACTATAGTCCATGGGTGTTTTGCGAGTGATTTTGAACCAAAGACTATAGTCCATGGTTGTTTTGGGAGTGATTTTGAACCAAAGACTATAGTCCATGGGTGTTTTGCGAGTGATTTTGAACCAAAGACTATAGTCCATGGTTGTTTTGGGAGTGATTTTGAACCAAAGACTATAGTCCATGGGTGTTTTGCGAGTGATGTTGAACCAAAGACTATAGTCCATGGTTAAAACGTTTTGGGAGTGATTTTGAACCAAAGACTATAGTCCATGGGTGTTTTGAGAGTGATTTTGAACCAAAGACTATAGTCCATGGGTGTTTTGGGAGTGATTTTGAACCAAAGACTATAGTCCATGGTTGTTTTGGGAGTGATTTTGAACCAAAGACTATAGTCCATGGTTGTTTTGGGAGTGATTTTGAACCAAAGACTAGTCCATGGTGTTTTGGGAGTGATTTTGAACCAAAGACTATAGTCCATGGGTGTTTTGGGAGTGATTTTGGACCCAAGACTATAGTCCATGGGTGTTTTGGACCAAAAACGATAGGCCATGGGTGTTTTGCGAGTAATTTTGAACAAAAGACTAGCAAGGTGATGCGTACAAGTAGACTGGAATGGTATGGACATGTGGAGAATGGATAAACAAAATTGGGTGAAAAAATGCAGGTCTGTGATTGTGGAGGGAGCTGCACCAAGGGGTGGACCGAGGAAGACCTGGGATCGGACTATACGCACCGATCTCAAATAAAAGAACTTGACAAGTGAAGCAGCCCTTAACAGGGTTGCCTGGAACACCGCCATTAGGACAAGAGACTGAAACTGCACGTATGTGTGGAACACTCGGTCTTAAAATTTTATGTATGTATGTATAGTCCATGGGTGTTTTGAAGCAAATATTATAGTCCATGGGTGTTTTGAAGCAAAGACTATAGTCCATGGGTGTTTTGAAGCAAATATTATAGTCCATGGGTGTTTTGAAGCAAAGACTATAGTCCATGGGTGTTTTGAAGCAAACATTATAGTCCATGGGTGTTTTGAAGCAAAGACTATAGTCCATGGGTGTTTTGAAGCAAAGACTATAGTCCATGGGTGTTTTGAAGCAAAGACTATAGTCCATGGGTGTTTTGAAGCAAAGACTATAGTCCATGGGTGTTTTGAAGCAAAGACTATAGTCCATGGGTGTTTTGAAGCAAAGACTATAGTCCATGGGTGTTTTGAAGCAAAGACTATAGTCCATGGGTGTTTTGAAGCAAAGACTATAGTCCATGGGTGGTTTGAAGCAAATATTATAGTCCATGGGTGTTTTGAAGCAAAGACTATAGTCCATGGGTGTTTTGAAGCAAAGACTATAGTCCATGGGTGTTTTGAAGCAAAGACTATAGTCCATGGGTGTTTTGAAGCAAAGACTATAGTCCATGGGTGTTTTGAAGCAAAGACTATAGTCCATGGGTGGTTTGGGAGTGATTTTGGACAAGACTATAGTCCATGGGTGTTTTGAAGCAAAGACTATAGTCCATGGGTGTTTTGGGAGTGATGTTGAAGCAAAGACTATAGTCCATGGGTGGTTTGGGAGTGATGTTGAACCAAAGACTATAGTCCATGGGTGTTTTGGGAGTGATGTTGAACCAAAGACTATAGTCCATGGGTGTTTTGGGAGTGATGTTGAACCAAAGACTATAGTCCATGGGTGGTTGGGAGTGATGTTGAACCAAAGACTATAGTCCATGGGTGTTTTGGGAGTGATGTTGAACCAAAGACTATAGTCCATGGGTGTTTTGGGAGTGATGTTGAACCAAAGACTATAGTCCATGGGTGGTTTGGGAGTGATGTTGAACCAAAGACTACAGTCCATGGGTGTTTTGGGAGTGATGTTGAACCAAAGACTATAGTCCATGGGTGGTTTGGGAGTGATGTTGAACCAAAGACTATAGTCCATGGGTGGTTTGGGAGTGATGTTGAACCAAAGACTATAGTCCATGGGTGTTTTGGGAGTGATGTTGAACCAAAGACTATAGTCCATGGGTGGTTTGGGAGTGATGTTGAACCAAAGACTATAGTCCATGGGTGGTTTGGGAGTGATGTTGAACCAAAGACTATAGTCCATGGGTGTTTTGGGAGTGATGTTGAACCAAAGACTATAGTCCATGGGTGTTTTGGGAGTGATGTTGAACCAAAGACTATAGTCCATGGGTGTTTTGGGAGTGATGTTGAACCAAAGACTATAGTCCATGGGTGTTTTGGGAGTGATGTTGAACCAAAGACTATAGTCCATGGGTGTTTTGAACCAAAGACTATAGTCCATGGGTGTTTTGAACCAAAGACTATAGTCCATGGGTGTTTTGAACCAAAGACTATAGTCCATGGGTGGTTTGGGAGTGATGTTGAACCAAAGACTATAGTCCATGGGTGTTTTGGGAGTGATGTTGAACCAAAGACTATAGTCCATGGGTGTTTTGGGAGTGATGTTGAACCAAAGACTATAGTCCATGGGTGTTTTGGGAGTGATGTTGAACCAAAGACTATAGTCCATGAATGTTTTTAAGTGTGATTTTGTACCAAAGACTATAGTTAATGAGTGTTTTGAAGCAAAGACGGTCCATGGTTGTTTGGGTAGTAATTTTGGACTAGTCCATGGGTGTTTTGAAGCAAAGACTATAGTCCATGGGTGTTTTGAGTGTGATGTTGAACCAAGGACTATATAGTCCATGGGTGTTTTGGATCAGACTATAATCCATGGGTGATTTTGAACCGAAGACTATAATAGTCCATGGGTGTTTTTGGAGTGATTTTGAACCAAAGACTATAATCCATGGGTGGTTCGAGATATTTCGAACCAAAACTGATGGGTGTTTTGAGAGATTTTGAACCAATGATAGTTTTTTTTTTTTATACCGTGATTTTGGACCAAAGACTAGTCCATGGGTCCAGGCTCGAGATTCATAAGTTAGTACCATCTGCATGCTTCCTCGTTATTGCAGACAGCAGTAGAATAAGTACGAGTAATTCAAGATTGTTTTGCATTAAACCGAGCAAAAAAAATATTTAATGTGATGCTTTGATGGCCTCGGAAAGCAACTCATTCCACGGGAAACCAAAGAAATACTGCCCAAGAGCCTCCCAGTCTGCTATGCCAAAATGTGAAAACCACCGCCAGCTGGGTGGATCAGATGGCTGTATTGGAGAGATAGGACAGGTGACATAAGGTTATGATCGGAGGAGCTCAACAGAGAAAATATTTATAGTGTAAGCAGGATTAGAGATTAGGCGTATTTCCATTGGGGTCCTGTACTACTACCCCATCCCTTTGCTCATGAGGGATGGTAACGACTCAGTGCTTGTGAAAAATCTTTAATGCGCCGAGCGTGGGTGCGAACCCGGGCCTTCTGGGTGGAAGTCCGAGACGCTAGTCACTACACCAAGCGGTGGTCAGTGAAATCAGAGGAGAGCCATTGGCGGTGGTGAACAATAAAATCATCTAAGATTGGGATTTCAGAGAAAGAAGGTTAATCTAATTTTGAATAATTTCACTCCCAACACCAAACACCTCCCAATGAAATTAATGAAAGCACGTGATCCTGCCTGATTCGAACCTGGGTTACCACATACATCCTAAACACTAACCATTACATCATCAAGAGTTATAAGTAGCCTACAGCACATAAGGTGTTTCACTCTAGAATTTAGAGGGTCAGTGTTTAGGAAAGTCAGAGTTAGCAGATCGACAGCACAGGGGGGAGACATGATAATGATGTACAAATGCACCCGGGGGCTGAAGAGGCTGGATAGGGAGGATATATTAATTATGGATACAGGAATAACTAGAGGCCACAGCTACAAAGTAAAAAGACCTACCTGCAAGAACGATATCAGGAAGTTTAGCTTCCCCTATAGATGTATTGACAAATGGAATGGGCTGGAGGAGGAGGTGGTAGGGGCAAGGAACATCCATATTTTCAAGAACAAATTGGATAAAAAGTAGACTGAGAGACGGGACAACACAAGCTTAGCTCAACTCCTGTAAACTACAATTAGGTAAATACAAATATTTAGTTTGTGAGTGAAATGAAAGTTTAAGCCAGAGTTGAATTTACTTTAATTGAAACTTTTTATTTAGCCAGTAGAACATACACATGATAATCATAATACAAAATTAACATTACATTGGCTGAGCCTTGTGAGATATATCTATCTTAAAGGCAATATGTCTCTTAACCCATGGACTGCGCAATAATGGACAAAATTAAAGGTAAAGTTGAGGGGGAGGGGGGGGGGGGGGGAGGAGTGGAGGATGTGGTATAGGGAGATACTACTACTTTCTACTGTATGTGTCACACAATTTTGAGAAATTTCCCAGCACCGACATGGTATTTGAAGGGTTATTTTACATGGTTAAATATCGTGCCTTCCACGAGGCATATCACACTTTACGGGTTAAAGGCAGGAACACAAGAGCAAGTGAGTATTGTGCACATATACGCAACATCCGCCTTTGGCTTTGAAAGTAGGAGGAAACTGAAGGGGTTGCTGGAAGTTGCTTTAGATAAGGGAGTCTCAGTGAGAGAAAATATTTGATTTGTTGGAAGAGAGGTCATCAACATTACAGAAAGTAAACCCCTCCCAGATTAAACCTTCAGCTCTTAGCTTACACTAACTCTCTAGATCAAACCCTTTTCTCTTAGTTCAGATATAGATAACTTACAAACCAGACTGTAGCAACAACTAGATAAACTGGGTTACAAACAGCCAGTGAACGGGTCATCATTAAAGACCCGAATTAGTCTCTAGAGCCATAGGTTGTTTAGAGGTATATTTTAGACCAATATAGTCCATGGGTGCGTGCAAGTATGTGCATTTTGCCCCCATAGACTGTAGTAAATGTGAGTTGTTTGAACCAAATTGTGTCCAGGAGTGTTTTTAGGATTCAACTTATTGTCAATGGGCATTTTTTGGACGATAGGATCCAATGATATGATTTGAATTTTTCATGTAACCAAAAGTAAGCACACATTTGTCATATAGAAATAAGTTATGAAGGAATCCTTGTATGCTGAATCCAGTAGTTCAAGTCCTTTATTTTCTGGCATTTGTTTGGCTATGGTAGGCTTCCAATGTTTTGAATAGCTTAGCCTATCCAAAAAAAAACTAAAATCTAGGGTAAAATCTACCCATATTTCAGTTAGAAATGAACAACCAAATATACAAAGACTATTTATATTAACAAACATTAATTAAGCTATATAAAATGGACATATAAACTAGGTATACTTTACTCTAGATGTGTACACTAACTATTAATTTTTCTAGCATTAGATTTGGTGTCTAAGACTCACATTTTGAAATTATGCTCTAATTTTTTTTTTTTTTTTTTGTATATACTGTATATATATATATATATATATATATATATATATATATACTATATCGGAATATGGCTCGTTTTCATGTTTGCAGCCTTGGGAGCCATTACATTTTACCCAATCTATTTTGGAGGGGCTAAAACCGGTCAACATCGCCTGAATTAATCTATGAACTCTGACAAGGACTAATGATATGCTGTAAAGTATAAAATTTATAGATCTAAGAAATACAAATATACATATGTACTGTACTGTATAATTATATATTCATGTAAGATAGGGATAAGTTTGGAATCCAGTATCATTGGTTTACCTTTTTCAGGTATTTGTGGGGCTATACGGGTAGTAGGCATTTCAACTCCATAATTGCTTATCTATGAAATAAGTAAAGCATAAG
Source organism: Paralithodes platypus (assembly GCA_032716605.1). Lineage (NCBI taxonomy): Eukaryota > Metazoa > Arthropoda > Malacostraca > Decapoda > Lithodidae > Paralithodes > Paralithodes platypus. The sequence continues at coordinate 1,356,126 of CM064488.1, forward strand.
TCTAGGGTAAAACACCCATATTTTAGTTTAGGAATAATAAAAGTAATTTATTTTAATTATCAACTTAGTAAAGAAATAATGAATTTCCTAACTAAACATTAAAATATCCTTAATATACTTTGTCAAGTTATATGTATATACACTCAACCCTCGATTCAACGGACTTAAAGGGACCGGCGCTAGTCCGTTGCATGAAAAAGTCTGTTGCTTGATATCCTATCCGTACGGTACGGTATTTTTTGTACGGAGCACATAAAATCACGATAGAATAAGAAATTCAATGGTAGTTTCACTTTCATAACCTGTTTTTAGCTATTTAAATATAATTTTACAATAAACTTGCCTACGGTCAGAGTCCGTTGTATCTGAAATCCGTTGTATGGGGGTCCGCAGAATCAAGGGACGAGTGTACTTTGATTTTTCTTGATGTGTTGAATGCAACGGAACATTCGATACCCAAATATATTTGTTGTAAATTCTCTCGGTTTGATGCGGATTCGGATTTCAATAAAAAAATAAAAAAATAAAAAAAATAAAAAAGTAATAATAAAATAAATAAATAAATATAAAATGGGGAATGTTTGGAATCCTTAATGTGCCTACAGTAAATTAAAGAAAATTATATAATAAACAACACAAGACCATCTCTAGGAATCAATTTTGTTTTTTTTCTGTGTGAGTGAGGGAGGCAAAAGGCAGAACTGCCTATAGCGAGTGCCTCCCCCATAGTTGAAAGAGTGACAGGGCCAAAACCAAGGGACATTCGAGCCAAAATGCCTGGACACACAGAGTTTGAAGCAATTTAAGTCCTAGGAAGAGGGAAAGACTGATTCTGGGAGAGAGTTCCAGAGCTCAGCTGTTGAATAGAAGAAAGTTTGAGAGTAACGTTTCACTCTTGGGTTGGAGTTTCACCGAGTAGGGGTGGGATTGTGTTGCAAGACGGGTACCACATGCCCTACGTAAAGGAGGTGGTATACACTGGGAAAGCGAGGAACCCTGATTATTATAGTAGCGATAGAATAGTGAGAGATGCAACATTGCGGCGGAGAGAGATTGCAGAGAGTTAATGATACGAAAGGCCTTCCTTTCAACTTTGTCTAGGAGAGCAGTGTGAAAGGAACCTCCCCACACATGTGAACAATACTCAATACAAGGACGCACTGTGCCCCTGTACAGAGCAAGAAGCTGTGCAGGGGTAAAGAACCCCCTAAGTCGGTTGAGCACACCCAGCTTCTGGGAAGTCCTTAGCAAGACTGGTAATATGGTCCTTCCAACTGAGAGCAGAAGAAAAAGAGACACCAAGAATATTGAGAGAAGATGAAAGATTGATTTTTGTATTGTTGAAGAATAAGGGATAGTCCGCTGGGAGTTCCTGACTGGTAGATAGATGGAGAAATTGGGTTTTGGAAGCATTAAAGGTAACAAGGTTTTCTCTGCCCCAATTGGAGATAGTAGTTAGATCAGAATTTAAGTGTTCTATGGCTTCATTCCGTTTGTCGTTGAGGAATTGCTGGCTTGGGCTTTCTGAAAAACTAATGGAGTACAGTAGTGTAAGGTTGAGTCGTCTGTGTATGAATGGATGGGAATTGAGGTACAGTTGAGATCATTTATAAAAATTAGAAAGAGAATAGGAGATAGGACAGAGCCCTGAGGAACACCAGAGTTTATAGGGCGAGGAAGTGAGCGATGGCCGTCCACAACCGCAGCTATGGAACAGCCGGAAAGGAAATTAAGAGACAAAGGTGCAGATGGAAATACGCCTAACGGCCTTATTGGGCTATCCTTAGTTGGAATTATGCAAGGCTGGTACATGTCATATTTGTAACATTATGTGGAACCAACTCTGTAAAATGCTAACTGAATAAATATTATCAACTCTGCGTAAGCAGAGTTTGGTATCGCCCCCCCGTATAGTGGGTACCACACGAAAAAAATGTCTGTCGTCGTCGTCGTCGTCGTCGTCGTCGTCGGTCTGTCTGATGGCGTTCTGGGAGCGAAAACATCTCGCTACGTATTTGCTAGGTTAAGTTAGTTTAGTTGGCATTAGAAGTGATGGTAGTAATATTTGGATTGGCGTTCTTAGTGTGTGAACTCACACACTAAGAACGCATTCGTTCTGGGAGCGAAAACATCTCGCTACGTATTTGCTAGGTTAAGTTAGTTTAGTTGGCATTAGAAGTGATGGTAGTAATATTTGGATTTATGGTGATAGTAGTGATAATTGTAGTGATGATGGTTGTAGTTGTATTGATGATGATGACGGTAGTGATGATGATGACAGTAGTAGATATGATGGTGACAGTAGTAGTAATGATGGTGACAAGTAATGATGATAGTTGTAGTGATAATAATGACAGTAGTGTTGATGGTAGTGACGATGGTGTGAGTATTAGTGATGATGACGATGGTTGCGGTGATGATGGCAGTAGTAGTGATGATGGTGATGGTAGAATAAATTATGGTAATATTTGTGACAGTAGTAATGATGATGGTTATAGTAGTAGTGATGATGTTAACAGTAGTAATGATGATTGTAAGATGGTGGTGATGATATTAGTAATGATGGTTGATAGTTGTAGTATCAATGATGATAGTAGTGATTAAGATGCTAGTGACAATGGACAGTGATGATGGTGAGAGTAGTAGTGATAATTGTAATTGTAGTAGTGATGATGATCATAGTAATGGTGATGATGACAGTACTCGTGATGATTGTGGCAGTTGTAGTGATGATGGCAGTACTAGTGCTTATGTTGATTGTGATCGATGATGGTATTAGTAGTGATGATGGTAACCCATCGTAAAGTTGGGTATGCCGTTTTGATTTTGGGCAAAACGGCAAGTCTACTTTATTATTATTATTAAACTGAAGGAGGATAGTTTAGAAATTAAAGATTTGTGCCAGACTCTATTGAAGGCTTTCGATATGTCTAGTGAAATAGATAAGTCTCACCGAAGTCCCGAAAGGAGGATGACCAAGAGTTAGTAAGATAAGAAAGATCACCAGTAGAGCATCCCTTAACCTAACAAGTGCGCATGGGGGTAATTGGAAACGTCCCCCTGTGCTGATGTATTTGAGCTGTTTCCGTCACTAAAATATTCATTGTGCCATTAACAGCATTAATACTTATCCATATGCGCCTATTATGGGTTGATTATAAAGGTATTAACCTGAAACAACAATAAAACGAGTGAAAACAGCGTTTGGATGGTCAAAATCGGAGATATAGCCCGCGAGTTGTATAATGTATGGGTGAGGCAAGCTGCTTTCCCGCCAATTTCCCCCAAGGCCACTGAGACACAGTCGATCGATACTCTCTCTCTCTCTCTTGCACTCGCTTGCCATCAGTGATGACAACACCCTGCTTGCAACTCGCTAATGTTAGCATGAAAATATACCTCAGAATAAGGGAATAACAGGGAAAATAGGTGATAACTGAAGGAGAGGAGGAAAGTGGGGGACTGAGATTTTGCATGGCCCAGGGGCCAACAAATTTTTTTTTTTTTTTTTTTTTTATGTCAAAAGTTGATTCACTCACTCTTAAGTCTCCCCGCAGTCCGCCGGGGGAACTCTTAAGAGTCTCCCCGCAGTTTCCGGGTTAAGGAAGCCATACTGGCGATCTGAGAGCAGATTATGATTAGAGAAATGCTTAAGGAAGCCATACTGGCGATCTGAGAGCAGATTATGATTAGAGAAATGCTTAAGAAATTTGGAAGCAAGAATAGTTTCAAAAACTTTAGAAAGACAAGAGATGAGAGCAATAGGACGATAGTTGGAGGGTTGAGATCGGTCACCCTTCTTTGGGACAGGTTTAATGAGAGCAAACTTCCAGCATGAAGGGAAGACATTAGAGGATAGACAGAGACGAAAGAGTTTGCCTAGGCAGGGAGTCAGCACGGAAGCACAGTTTTTTAGTACAACAGGAGGAACACCGTCCGGACAGTACGCCTTCTTAGTATTAAGCTCAGAGAGGGTAGAAAGTACATCTTTAGAAGAGATTAGGATATTAGGCATAAGTAAGGTACTGTATATAACCCTGAAATCTCTAACATAACCATAATTAAACTTTGCAGTAAGTGACCCAAAATCGAAAAACGAACCCCCAAGTTCTAACCTCGAAACCGCAAATATATCACATTTTCACGGTTTTGAGGTTCGAACTTGGGAGTTAGTTCTCCGATTTTGGGTCCCTTATCCAGTCCACATCTACTGTAGTCTATGGCTATATTGATCTGATTGAAAGAGTATTAGTGATAACATATCCAGAATATAACATGAAAAGGGGACAGAAAGACAAAATATATAGCCACACTTTATTTAGTATAAAGACAAAAACAAACAAAAAAATTATAGGGAGTAGTTCAACATATCCATACATTGGGAGTCAGGTGAAAGTGACCCATGGTAAAATTTACTAACCCATTATGGGAATTGTTGTATCTTAAATTAAAATGTAAAACTTGCAAACTAAACAAACCAAAATTGGGACAAGGACAATATAAAGTCAAATTAAATTATCAAAATCGCTATGTGGAAACAACGCTTACTAAAATGAAAATTATTAAATAAAAGAACACAATCCACCACATAGGGTGTACATCACTACATGAGCAAGTTAATCTGTTTCCCAAGCAAACAAATCGCACATATAACAACGCACTATCGTCACGTTAAAGGAAGTAGTCAAGTTTGGGAAGTCCGGGACGTTCTGGCAAATTTTACTAAACTCTGCATGAATAAAGAAACTACATGTTAAATGTCAAAATATTATTTAAAATCAAATTTGCAACATGACAAGACATTAACAATAGTAAAAAATACAAATATTGATAAGATATCTATACTATTACAAATTAAAATGTAAAACTTGCAAACTAAACAAACCAAAATTGGGACAAGGACAATATAAAGTCAAATTAAATTATCAAAATCGCTATGTGGAAACAACGCTTACTAAAATGAAAATTATTAAATAAAAGAACACAATCCACCACATAGGGTGTACATCACTACATGAGCAAGTTAATCTGTTTCCCAAGCAAACCAATCGCACATATATTATATATAAAATACAGTACAGCACTCACTAACGATAGTGCTATCGGGTAGGTACCTGTAAGCATAGCATGCCTCAAGTGACCCCTATCAATAACTACAGTTAAATAACAGTTTTAAGGTTATAAACCAGATAAAGGTTTTCTTACAGTTTCTTACAGTAATCCTCTGGAAAAAGGCAAACTAGGCCTGTGTATCCAGCTCAGTGCCAGTACTTGCACTACTGCGGGTTCAATGTTGGCGGCGGCGGCAGCAGACGCAACATTTTTACTATGCTGTATTTTTGCTTTATAATCAAACTTCAAATCTTGTCTTCCCCATGCTTTATCAAGATTACTTTCAAACTTCCTTATTGATTCGGAATAGACTACATACTGGGGCAGCGCGTTCCACTCATTTACCACTCTATCACAAAATGAGTTCTTTGCCTTTTCAAGCCTATTTCTTTCTTTGTAAATTTTCTTTGTAAATTTTCTTCGTGTCCTCTCGTTCTTGTTCCCTCCCGCATCAAGAAGATACCTTCACACACATCCTCATCATACTTTCCTGACACTATCTTAAAAGTCTCTATCATATCCACTCTCTTTCTCCTATATGCCCACACTATAAAACTCTTCTGGGTATAAATAAGTTTAATTTGACGATAATCTGTTACATGGCGTTAAGTGATTGTATCTTGACTAGTAAATTAATGAGCCATGAGTATATAGTACATGCTTCTGTTCCGTACAGATTCAAATGGGTGCGTAGATATTGAGGTCAATACAGTCGTGAGCGCATATAAAAAGGCCAGATTATTGTTATAAGGTTACACAAATTCTTATCTTCAACTTTAAAGCAAAGTTCTGAAACATCTGGGCGAGCTAGATGTGTGTGCATTCGAGTTTGGTTTCTGTTATTTATTGTGTTGTGCTGTCCCTGTTCAAGCTGTCTCGAGTCGGCCACCCTCAAGTGTGGGGTATATGCCCGAGTATATAGATAGAGTTTGATAGATTAATATGGGTGCATTGTCATTTATACTCTACTATTTCTCCCTTGTCGGAGTCAGTCCCAAAATTACTAAGAGAGAGAGGTGTAGAAAATGGAAGTTCCACTCAAGGCCCACCCCTGTACCCACCTGGTAACATTCATACCAGGCCCTTGTATACTTCCATTTTATTTCCTCTTCTTTTTCTTTGTACAGTACATACTAAAAATTTATGGAAAATTTGTATAGAACAAACTAAAGTCATGCTAGTTACAGACTTGCAGTGAAACAATTTCCACTTTATTTTTTTTTAATTAAGCACAAGTTTCAGTAACATTTAACCTCCATTTCTACCTGCAACAGTGGTTATGAGTTACAAGCATACACCCATTTGAATTGTTGAACCATTAAAATATGTATTAATATAAACTGGGATACAAAGGATAGATTGATCTAGTTTGGGTTATAAAAAGATTGATTAGGGTGTACAGTACAGGTAGTATGGTTGATGACTATTGCCTTCACACTACTAACAAAAAGAGGTAAATTCCACTCAAGGCCCTCCCCTGTACCCACCTGGTAACATATTGATACCAGGCGCCTGTATACTTTCATTTTCTTTCCGCTTTTTTTGTTTGTTAGTTTTTTTTTATATATATATATTTACATGTTAAACAAACTGAACTCCCATGCTTCAGTGTTACAATAAACATGGAGTTAAATTGTTAAATTACAGCACATACCGGTAATTCTATTACATACACAATCTTCCCAAACATGTGTACGGCTTTGTAAACTTCACATCTGAATGTCAAAACTTCACATCGCCATTAGATATAAACAAATAGTGAGCAGACAGTTCGCTGACAGTATGGAATCCATACTGTACATGCATGGCATAAACAAACTAATTTCTATCTTCGAACCTTTCATATTTTGAGGCATATGGGATTTAGTAAATAATTGTAGTTTGGGTTTTACAGGTTGATCAGATTGTATACCTCACTATACCACTCCTCAATGTGTCTAGGTATAGTTGTAAACAGATGAAGCAGCTACAGTAGGCCTACATGTGTTGGGGATCAATATAATGCTGAGGATTTATTCAGTTTAAAGATAGAAGGAAGTTGCATTTAATTTGTTAAGAAGTGGGTAAAGCCATCCATTAACTATACCATAAAATAAGCCTTGGAGGGGGAAAATCAAGCTAAATATCTGCTTCACCTTGTCTACAACTGTACTACTGCCACAATCATAACTAGTATAGAGAGAGGTCAAGAAAATGGAAGCTCCACTCAAGGCCCACCCCTGTACCCACCTGGCAACACATTAATACCAGGTCCTTGTATACTTTCATTCTCATTTCCTCTTTTCTCTTTGTGTCCATACAAACTTGCATTAATATTTACAGGTTATGAAGTAATTACATTCAAAGTCTAACAAGCCATTACCACACTGTTTGGAGAATCCACTGAAAAACAACGAGCCATTGCCACACTGTTTGGACTATCAACTGAAAAACAATGCATAACCTTTTTCAATAAGACAAAGCATTACCTTATTCAAATAGACTTTCACTGATATAGACATGTTAGGCATAAGTTACAAATATCACAGGTACAGTAGTGAACATAATAGGCTACACCTTTATGAATCATTCAACCTTTAACCCTTTCACTACCGAGGATGGGTTTGGTGAGATAGTTCGAAGCCTGTTAGTTGCTAGAGGCCCTTTGGAAACTGAATTAAATTGTCTAATGGTAGCTAGGATAAAGTAAAAAGACATCTCCGGTACAGAAGGGGTTAAGCAACTGGGGTAAAATATAACCATGAATTATCTAGTTTGGGTTTGATACCGATATCAATTGGACGAGTTGTCATTTATGCTCATGACCACATTTAGAAAGGCTAAACTTTAACTTGCTATTTTATACAGCATAGCTTTAAGTATACAGATATATATTATCCAACAAATTTATCTTTCAATCTCAATGACTTTAAGTGTACTGGAATTGTTAACTTATAACTGTAGCTTTGACACATGCTAACCATTACACCCATTCTAATCTTTGAACCAATATAGCAAAATTCTGAAGAAATAATAGAACATTGTATTATCTTATTTGGGTTTCAAACAAATTCAAATGGTTGTGTAGTTATTATAGTTCACAACTGTACCTCTCATCAATGTGTGTGCATGCCACTGACCCTAAATGGTTGTGTAGTTATTATAGTTCATAACTGTACCTCTCATCAATGTGTGCACATACCACTGACCCTAAATAACTAAATATATAGTCAATATTTTCAGCTAATGAAAAATTGAATCTCATAGCATCTGATTTCATAATACAGTACTTTAATGGCAACATATGATACTGGCATGTGTGTGCCTCATATTATATTACATTTCATACTGGCATGTGTGTGCCTCATATTATATTACATTTCATACTGGCATGTGTGTGCCTCATATTATATTAGATTTCATACTGGCATGTGTGTGCCTCATATTATATTAGATTCATACTGCATGTGTGTGCCTCATATATTACATTTCATACTGGCATGTGTGTGCCTCATATTATATTACATTTCATACTGGCATGTGTGTGCCTCATATTATATTACATTTCATACTGGCATGTGTGTGCCTCATATTATATTAGATGTCATACTGGCATGTGTGTGCCTCATATTATATTACATTTCATACTGGCATGTGTGTGCCTCATATTATATTAGATGTCATACTGGCATGTGTGTGCCTCATATTATATTACATTTCATACTGGCATGTGTGTGCCTCATATTATATTAGATGTCATACTGGCATGTGTGTGCCTCATATTATATTACATTTCATACTGGCATGTGTGTGCCTCATATTATATTAGATGTCATACTGGCATGTGTGCCTCATATTATATTAGATTTCAACTGGCATGTGTGCTCATTATATTAGATGTCATACTGGCATGTGTGTGCCTCATATTATATTACATTTCATACTGGCATGTGTGTGCCTCATATTATATTACATTTCATACTGGCATGTGTGTGCCTCATATTATATTACATTTCATACTGGCATGTGTGTGCCTCATATTATATTACATTTCATAAGATAAGTTGTTTTGTCTTTTTACTGTGTTCGTCCAAGGTTTGGTTTGTTTATTTTGCAAGTTTTACAATTTAATAGTAATCAGGATGACAAAACGGTAATTTACTAACGGCTGAAAAATACGGACTAGTCTAGTAAAAGGCAAGTGGCTAAAATTAAAGCACCACTCATAGTCACCTGTGCCTATAGTAACAATGATACCACACCGTAAATATTGCCACACATAACAAAAAAGATGTTCTAATATGAAGATAAATTGTTGAGTACCATTTGTTACAGCTAAGTGTTCAAGCATTTACAGAATAGGGCCTTGTATGCTTAATTTTCTTTTAATATATATATATATATATATATATATATATATATATATATATATATATATATATATATATATATACACATGATTAAATTAAAGTTGGTTACACACCAAACTTCAAGCTGTGTTTAACCGTGATAAATGCAATACTTATTCTTTGCATTAGGAAAAACATGCCACTAATTGTACTTAGGATAACTTATATTCTTATTATTAGAGGAAAGTATTCTGCAGTTGGAACAGCAAGATACAATTGTATATGATTAGTCTCTTAAGAATTTGAAAATACGCAAGTTTAAGAGGAAATTGATTTTTAAAGGCAAGTTAGTGCAATAAAGCGGTGAATGTTTTGCATAAGAAACAAAATTCTGGAAATATTAGTTGTTCTTTTAATGAATTCTTCGCATTAGGGAAAATGATCTTGCAGTTGGGGAACTTCAGACAACCTTGAAAGATTCTATCAAAGAGATTCCAATTTTCTTTAGTGACAAGTGGCGGCAATAGCAACTTGAACCGTTTAGATAACAATGTAGTCCTGATAATGATGTGATTCAGGTCATACTGGTTAACAAAGCAATTATTGTATTTGGATAAGAACCCTCCCTGCTTCCCCTCATGTTGGCTCTAGTTTGAGGCTCATGAGGTCTATCCTATTATTGTATTTGGATAAGAACCCTCCCTGCTTCCCCTCATGTTGGCTCTAGTTTGAGGCTCATGAGGTCTATCCTATTATTGTATTTGGATAAGAACTCTCCCTGCTCCCCCTCATGTTGGCTCTAGTTTGAGGCTCATAAGGTCTATCTTTAAAAACAGTAGTTTTACTAAGCTTAAATACAACTATCAAAATATCAAATCAAATTTTGAAACTTAATATTTAACTTACATGCAAAATCATAAATAAATTGTACTTTTCCTTGTAATATTGTACCACAAACATCAAAGTCTGACCCTGTGCAAGTACCTCAAGGCTTAACAAATAGACTCCGCTCAAATTAACTTTGAAGCAAATCCTCATCCCCCCCTTTATGAAAATGAATTAACATCACTCATTGGCAAGGATGTAGGCTATGTACTGTCACTCACTCATTGGCAAGGATGTAGGCTATGTACTGTCACTCACTCATTGGCAAGGATGTAGGCTATGTACTGTAGTAGGATCTTTAGTCCAATACAGATTTATGAAATTACAATAAAATAAATTAAATCAACCATGAATAGGAAAAGTAGGGTGGGATTTGCAAGGAGTATATTATATTCCCGCTTTAAATCAAATGTGTTTTGCTATAATAACTAACATAAGATTAAAATCAAATTTAGGAACTAAACCTTCTTTCACTTCCACAGATCCTTCCTAAACTGAAATAATCTAATGCTAGCCAAATTGAAATTTAAGAGATGGGTCACCATGCGGAATGTCACTTTTCTTTTCATCAACACCAGCAAACTTGACCCCTTAACTTTTCACAACTCAAAATTAATGAAAGCAATCGGGCTGACATTTCTATAATTTGGGAAGAGCCCACCAGAAAATAGGTGTGGATATTTACAGCCAGTTTGCTCTAGGGCTCGTTGGTGCTACCCTGCTCCTATCCTAACACCGACCCTTTCTTGCTCAGCTACTCTTACTGCCCACTTTACAATCCAGAACCAATTAGTGGACACCAATATATAAACATCAATGCACCATTAAAATATCAAACATACATCCTAACATTGTCCTATTGCTTATCTCAAAATATCCACTACCAAAGAAAATCCATCAAAATATTAAGCATTTAATGTCCAACTTCATATCTCTAAATATCCACTACCAAATATAATTATATGACTTTTAAAGTACCGGTAATCAATAGAGTACATAAATCAATTCTCACCAGCATTCTGCTATTTTTTGAGGCTTGGACCAAGATCTCCTGGATTTATCATTCGAACTAAGAAATTATACACTAAACTGCTTATCCCTGGTTAATACCTACAAATTATTCAAACTATTAGAACATTGAAATATTGCTTAAGCTAGAGACAAGTAGGCCTATTACGTTAAAAAACTGCTTAGTTAACCTATTTAAGAGATTACACAATAAAACCATCCTACTTTGGATGCTAGTCAAAAAGTAAAGTAAAAAAGTATAAGTTAAAAAATACAAACTTAAAAAAGCCCAATCAATCTATATTTAGAGGTAGCGTTAAAAAATAATAAGGGCTTAAGCAAAATATGGCAATTACTGGTTGAATACATTTTCATCCACAATCATAAGGCTTATAAATACCAAACCACTATAGTACTGTACTGGAGCGTAGATTTTGATATCCTTACAATTGCCGAATATGATTAATGAAATAGTACGGTACCGGTACACAGCAAACTTGACCGGGTTGATCTACTGGCACTAAATAGTACGGTACCGGTACACAGCAAACTTGACCGGTTGATCTACTGGCACTAAATAGTACGGTACCGGTACACAGCAAACTTGACCGGGTTGATCTACTGGCACTAAATAGTACGGTACCGGTACACAGCAAACTTGACCGGGTTGATCTACTGGCACTAAATAGTACGGTACCGGTACACAGCAAACTTGACCGGGTTGATCTACTGGCACTAAATAGTACGGTACCGGTACACAGCAAACTTGACCGGGTTGATCTACTGGCACTAAATAGTACGGTACCGGTACACAGCAAACTTGACCGGGTTGATCTACTGGCACTAAATAGTACGGTACCGGTACACAGCAAACTTGACCGGGTTGATCTACTGGCACTAAATAGTACGGTACCGGTACACAGCAAACTTGACCGGGTTGATCTACTGGCACTAAATAGTACGGTACCGGTACACAGCAAACTTGACCGGGTTGATCTACTGGCACTAAATAGTACGGTACCGGTACACAGCAAACTTGACCGGGTTGATCTACTGGCACTAAATAGTACGGTACCGGTACACAGCAAACTTGACCGGGTTGATCTACTGGCACTAAATAGTACGGTACCGGTACACAGCAAACTTGACCGGGTTGATCTACTGGCACTAAATAGTACGGTACCGGTACACAGCAAACTTGACCGGGTTGATCTACTGGCACTAAATAGTACGGTACCGGTACACAGCAAACTTGACCGGGTTGATCTACTGGCACTAAATAGTACGGTACCGGTACACAGCAAACTTGACCGGGTTGATCTACTGGCACTAAATAGTACGGTACCGGTACACAGCAAACTTGACCGGGTTGATCTACTGGCACTAAATAGTACGGTACCGGTACACAGCAAACTTGACCGGGTTGATCTACTGGCACTAAATAGTACGGTACCGGTACACAGCAAACTTGACCGGGTTGATCTACTGGCACTAAATAGTACGGTACCGGTACACAGCAAACTTGACCGGGTTGATCTACTGGCACTAAATAGTACGGTACCGGTACACAGCAAACTTGACCGGGTTGATCTACTGGCACTAAATAGTACGGTACCGGTACACAGCAAACTTGACCGGGTTGATCTACTGGCACTAAATAGAGGGTAAATACAAATTATGGCTTGAAAGTGTACCAGTTCTTGACCAGGTAATATCCACTTTTCCACCTCTAGGCTAGATTTTTTTTTTCTACCTTACTAAATCAAACGTGGGTCTGACAGCTTATAAGACAAATTTTTGAAAATATGGTCACCTAATTTGATCCATCTTTAGTCTAGTTTATGATAGCAATATAAATTAAAATGTAAAACTTGCAAACTAAACAAACCAAAATTGGGACAAGGACAATATAGTCAAATTAAATTATCAAAATCGCTATGTGGAAACAAATCCCAGATATGGCAAAATGTTTACCATAGGAGAGCATGAGGATGAAAAAGGCAATGATCTGACTACAGTCTATGGTTATCAAAGGACAATAGACTACACATAATGAATGCTACTAGACAAAGTGTTGTTTGAAATAATTTGATTTGAGACTACTTCAGTCATTGAGAACGTAACTTGAGGCTTAGTCAGGAACAGCAGGGTGTGAACAAATTTAATATTACTGAAACTAGTTTCCAATATTCCTTACAACAAAATCTGTCACCTGTCGTATCAGTTTCCATCAACCAACACTTAATGTAAAAATACGGGAGAAATTTTGTCCATAAAATTAAAACTTTTCCTTCAACAAAACTCAGACCAGCTACTGCCACATTTTCTTCCATACTTTATAAGGCACCATTTAAGCATCAACCTATAAGACATATTACAGTGCTACTGCCTTCAAAATTTATAATTTCAATACCAGTCGTCAACACCTGCCCAGGATGTAACCAGCACCCCATACCATTAAACACATCATAGAAGACTGCATTTAACACAACCACTTACGCCAACAACACAATCTACACTCCTCGAGAGCTCTGTGGGAAAGCCCGACCGTGGCCATGGCCTTCCTAAGGGACTCAGGGCTGTTCGGTCAGGCAGCTTAGGAAACGACAACAACCACACCAGAAATGCCTGATCATCATACAAAATATAATACACTGTATTAAGGACAGTAGATTGGATTTATGATAATGGGGGTTGAACATACCCTCCCTCTCATACCTTGATATATACAGTAGCTCTACTTTATTATAAATTAAATAGTCTTCTAATTGACTCTTATTTGGTTAATCAAAGCAAAAATAAAAAAAGACTATGGAAAGTCTCCCTCTCGATTAATCTAATCCCAAGATTTCAGGTAAACTAAAGAGATCATTCCTAAACTGAATATATCATCCAAGTTTATAAAGAGATCATTCCTAAACTGAATATATCATCCAAGTTTAACCAGAATAAAATTGTATATTAAGAGTAAGCCCACGAGAGATATTGTAACCTTCAAAACAATATAGATACTGTATATATATATAGATATAGATACTGTATATATAATAATCATGAAAAGTAAAACAAATTAAAGATATCCTGCACTTCAACGCGACTAGTAACATAACTAATAACTGCATAATATTAACCACTCAAGGTAAAGTAGGGACGATACAAAAATATCAACAGCTTAACATTCAACCCTTTTCTTCAAATAAACAATTCATGCCAATTTCAATCGTAAGCCAATGGAAATATGCCTAACGGCCTTATTGGGCTATCCTTAGTTGGAATTATGCAAAGCTGGTACATGTAATTTGAAACATATGTGGTACCAACATTGTAAATTGCTAACTCAAAATAAACAATTATTATTATTATTATTATTATAATAAGTTACTGTAACCTTTCATAACTTTATTATTATTATTATTATTATTATTATTATTATTATTATTATTATAAGTTACTGTAACCTTTCATAACTTTATTATTATTATTATTATTATTATTATTATTATTATAAGTTACTGTAACCTTTCATAACTTTATTATTATTATTATTATTAGTTACTGTAACCTTTCATAACTTTATTATTATTATTATTATTAGTTACTGTTACCTTTCATAACTTTATTATTATTATTATTATTAGTTACTGTAACCTTTCATAACTTTATTATTATTATTATTATTATAAGTTACTGTAACCTTTCATAACTTTATTATTATTATTATTATTATAAGTTACTGTAACCTTTCATAACTTTATTATTATTATTATTATTATAAGTTACTGTAACCTTTCATAACTTTTATATTGACAAGACTTTAAATTATGGTAAAACACACACATATAAACTGAAACTAAAAAGAAATCAAGCCATCAAGTTCATAAACAAAAATTCAATGTACCGAAACAGACTTCTTGGTGCAATACAACCATCCCTTTGCCCTCGTGTTGTGCCTATCAGTGCATCAGGGTGTAGGTGGTCATGCAAAGACTAAAGGGTACCGGCTCCAAAATAATGTACACTCCGACAGAAAACATTTTTTTTTTAAAGCTATTCTGATCTTAATCTAATCCTCTCATAACTAGAATTTAAAACTTGCAAAACAAAACAACTGTGCAATATACACATTAGACAAAAAAAAACTATCAAAATCATTGTGGGGAAGTAATGCATTAACATTTTGGATATTAGTTTAGCCATTCCGAGGGTTCATAATGGGCCAGGATTTATGTCTGGGAGTGTACACCATTTGTCCAGTACTAACCAATATCACAGTAAACATGCAGAAGTAAAAAAGAACAAGCAAAAATAAAAACATGCAAATAAAAAGAACATGCAGAAATAAAGATAGTTAGTGAAGGAGGTGTAAGAAAGTGATCACTGTACTGCACTAGAAGTCAATTCATTACCGGTAGTTCATAACATTTATAAGCAAACTTGGATGGCTTGACTCAGTGTTTCATTTTACCAGTGTATCCTATTGTAAAACTTGCAAAATAACCAAAATGGGGACAATACAAAGGCAAAAGAACTTATCAAAATTGCTATGTGGAAATAACGCTTTAATCAAATTAAATTATGAAATAATAGAACACAAACCACCACATAGGGTGTACATCACTACATGAGCAAACATAATAGAACACAAACCACCACATAGGGTGTACATCACTACATGAACAAACAACATATTTTAATCTAAATTTAGATTACTATTTTTAGCAGTAGAAAAATGTATCCAAGTTTCAATTATATAGCATCTTATATTTACGGTTTACCTTTAACTGTCTCTATAGCGTAATGGTTAGGGCGCGGAATTTCGGTGCGAGTACCTAGAATCCTTGGAGTACCATTTCATTAATTAGGTTTATTGGTAGATTGGTCATAATGAATTTACAGTTAGATTATTTTGGCTAAACCTAGACGATATATTCAGTCCAAGACAATCATAGTCAAGGTGTTTTATGCTATCCATCAAAAGAGCTAATGAAAGTTAATATAATATGTTCTCTCCCTTGTGTCATTTCAAGATGGGATTTTAGTTATCACAAATTCAAAAGGCTCATTCGTATCCCATTCACCTTGGTACCGGGTATCTGTCTTTATAGGTTCGTTGGTATCCCATTCACCTTGGTACCGGGTATCTGTCTTTATAGCGCAATGCAAAAGTGCGCGGAATTTCGGTGTGTCCTAGGTTCGAGTCCTTGGAGTGCCACATGTATTTGTTGATTCCATTAATTGATTTTGGAAGTGAAGTTGGTTGGTGAAAGAATATAAATCTACTTCCATGAACACCACTCCTGCAAGTACGATAACAATCCTTGGATCACGCCACCGATATAATAGGTTACTCCAATACTGCAACATTATAACAAAGCTTAAGGTTGTTCCAATACTGCAACAATATAACAATGGCAAACATCAAACAGGACAGAACTTCAAACCAAATACAGGTATTGCTGTTACCGGTACCCTTCAAAACCCGGACTAACACTTAACCACTCCCTCAAGCAACTTTTAATTCAACTCCTTCCACTGTAAAAGCAACCCAATCTTCCAGGCTTCACTCTACTGTACTCACATAACCTTGACCCTTATGGTCAAGTAGTAATCTAATTTAATTTCACTCCCAACACCAAAAATCTCCCAATTAAATTAATGAAAGCAGGTGATCCTCCCTGGATTGGAACCTGGGACACCACATAAAAGACATAATTATAGCATAACAAAATACCAAAACGAGTCCCTTATCATTGACACAATAAACAACAACAACCTATATCCTAGGACCTAGTTGGAGCCTTGCATATTCAACAATAGATCTAAAGCACCAAGAATAGCTACAGGTACAAGAAACTGATACGGACCACCTACATAAAAAGTGAAGTCAGTAAACAGCCGTTACTTCCACAAAGGGTAGGGAGGATCAGCAAGAGACGCAAGAAAAAAAAAAAAAAAAAAAAAAAAAAAAAAAAAAAAAAAAAAAAAAAAAAAAAAAAAACGAGGCGACAAGGGACAAACACAATAGTTTGGCCATAAAAAGCAAGCATTCAGAAGCACCAATCGCTCATCGGCCCCCGAAATCAGTGGATATAAAAAGATTATAGCTAAATAAATACCCCTTTGACATAAAAATCACCTACTACCTTGCATCAATGTATCTTTTCTCAACTATTCAACTTCACAAACCATCCTCCACAAGTACACACAGAAATTATAATCCTCTCCCCCCAACCACAAACCATCCTCCACAAGTACACACAGAAATTATAATCCTCTCTCCCCAATCACAAACCATCCTAAAAAAATTGAGAAGTTTATATTAAGCACCAGTTTTACTTAAGATTTGCTTGTCTAGTATTCCTGGTTCTATTAATTTAACTCCCTACCACACATTTGTATCGCTCACCTCTTCTATTAATTTAACTCCCTACCACACATTTGTATCGCTCACCTCTTCTATTAATTTAACCTCCCCACACATTTGTATCGCTCACCTCTTCTATTAATTTAACTCCCTACCACACATTTGTATCGCTCACCTCTTCTATTAATTTAACTCCCTACCACACATTTGTATCGCTCACCTCTTCTATTAATTTAACTTCCTACCACACATTTGTATCGCTCACCTCTTCTATTAATTTAACTCCCTACCACACATTTGTATCGCTCACCTCTTCTATTAATTTAACTTCCTACCACACATTTGTATCGCTCACCTCTTCAATTCCAAATTTCCATTAGGCTATGGTATATCTCCCACAGTAAAATGTAGGTTTAAGTTATAATTATTATATATCAAATTACTGGTAAGAATGATAACAATATTTAGCTTTCAGGCTTTGACACTAATATTGAACACAAGCTACTGTTTATAAGACTACTAAACCATTAGTTACAAATCCACTTTCATATTTACTTATTGAATGTTTATCATGTGGATCACGGAAAACACTAAAATTGGTCAATTAACAGTTTATATATTACCGTACTTATTATCAGCCTTAAATAATTTAAATGAAACCTACATCTCCACCATATGTGTTACACAATACCGACAACTTGACAAGATTAAGATATATTCCTAATAGTGCCTAACAAACATTCATAACTTTTTGCAATATCTCCAAATGAAATTCACTAGATATAAAAACAATTACCCCTACCAAAATACAAAACAATTACCCCTAACAAAATACAAAATGTACAGCTGTAGCCAGATGAAGCAGGGGACAGCTGCCTTCATATAGCTACTACCAAAATACCAATGTACAGCTGTAGCCAGATGAAGCAGGGGACAGCTGCCTTCATATAGCTACTACCAAAATACCAATGTACAGCTGTAGCCAGATGAAGCAGGGGACAGCTGCCTTCATATAGCTACTACCAAAATACCAATGTACAGCTGTAGCCAGATGAAGCAGGGGGCAGCTGCCTTCATATAGCTACTACCAAAATACCAATGTACAGCTGTAGCCAGATGAAGCAGGGGACAGCTGCCTTCATATAGCTACTACCAAAATACCAATGTACAGCTGTAGCCAGATGAAGCAGGGGACAGCTGCCTTCATATAGCTACTACCAAAATACCAATGTACAGCTGTAGCCAGATGAAGCAGGGGACAGCTCCCTTCATATAGCTACTAACAAAATACCAATGTACAGCTGTAGCCAGATGAAGCAGGGGACAGCTGCCTTCATATAGCTACTACCAAAATACCAATGTACAGCTGTAGCCAGATGAAGCAGGGGACAGCTGCCTTCATATAGCTACTAACAAAATACCAATGTACAGCTGTAGCCAGATGAAGCAGGGGACAGCTGCCTTCATATAGCTACTACCAAAATACCAATGTACAGCTGTAGCCAGATGAAGCAGGGGACAGCTGCCTTCATATAGCTACTACCAAAATACCAATGTACAGCTGTAGCCAGATGAAGCAGGGGACAGCTGCCTTCATATAGCTACTACCAAAATACCAATGTACAGCTGTAGCCAGATGAAGCAGGGGACAGCTGCCTTCATATAGCTACTAACAAAAGTTAGTGTATAGCTTTCTGGTAAATTTAGAAATAACTGCAAATATGGTAACACATTCATTAACCCTAAATTTATGAACAAATTCGTGCGGACATCCTATCCAGTGGCGATTCCCACTTCCACACGCTACCTTCATGTCTACTTTGTCTATAACTGTACATTCAGATTCCCACTTCCACATGCTACCTTCATGTCTACTTTGTCTATAACTGTACATTCAGATTCCCACTTCCACATGCTACCTTCATGTCTACTTTGTCTATAACTGTACATTCAGATTCCCACTTCCACACGCTACCTTCATGTCTACTTTGTCTATAACTGTACATTCAGATTCAATAGTCTTTAAACAACCTAAGTAGCCTACAGTATGCATAAAAGTGACAACTAAAGTGTTGTTCAAAATATACATTATATATAAATTATATATTACAAGTAAAACAAACTGTCCTCGGGTGACTGGTAACAACTGAACTGTACAAATTTAGACTTGAGCCGGTATCACAAGAGTGCTTTTTCACTCAACATTTATCCTCAACCCTGCCAGGTCTAGCAGTTTATGAGGTTAACATTTAATATTTTGCTGTTACCTAAATTCAACGCAGGTCTAGCAGTTTATGAGGTTAACATTTAATATTTTGCGGTTACCTAAATTCATCTATCATCAGTCTAGTTTCCGATACCAGTGCAAAATAATCCAGAAGGGTTGCTAGAAAAATGTTGGTCATTGAATGTAGACTATAAATTTCCTCGTGTGATACCGGCATTATCTATCGATCTATATACTCCGAAACATACCCAATAGCTAGGGGTGGCCGACTTGAGAGCTCTAACAGGGACAACACAAACAAAAATCACACATATCCAAGTCCCTTCATATAATTGCCTATACAGTACTTTCACTTAGGTTATGGAACTATTGAATCTGGTACCACATTATCCGGTAAAAGTCCTGATGTGGAAAGCAACACTCATGGCAAATTAAAACAAAATCTGAATATTGGATGACACTAAATACCGGTAACTCAATTAAGGTTATCCTCAACACATCAAAAAGGTGTTAACATTCATAGAAATTGTGTGAAGAGAACTTAGACACAAATATATTATATATATATTTCAACATAGACACTACATCAAGTATTTTAACACTATAAAAACCACCGTAATTTTGGTAAATTAAAGACAATTTTCCAATGAATAGATTCATATGAACCCAATTGACCACTTGCGAGTTTTAGGCTACAATTTTTTTTTGTTTTACATCGATAATTATCAGAATTACCAGCTTAAATGCGGTTGTAAATACATACAACTAAATTCAACATAAGTTTTATCCATTAGACATCTACTTTATTATTGTATTTCTGTTTAATACCAATGTTTACGGCACCAACTTCCTTACAGCCTGAAACTCGCAAGTGGTCAATTGGCTATCCATAATGTGTAGGCTTATAATAGCTTCTTTGCCTTCATTTTCAGTAGCGGGTCACAAGTTTCAATGATTATATTTATCACTTATTTTGATTTATTTATGTAGAGCAGATTAACCAGACCACTGAGCTCCATACGGAACTCTGTAGGCTATAGTACAGTTTACATCGTATTCCTTCACTTTGTTTTCTTCTTTGTGATATTTTAATAGCCACATTGGTCACGTATTGTCTATCAAATCATGATTCTGGTTTCACAATTTGTAATTTGTGAAAATTTCAAGAGCACTTTGCTTAAATATCACATCACAACCATATCACACACTGCATGTAACCGGACAACTCTACCAGTACAGTACCGTTAGGTGAGATAAGTTCAGACTAAAGCGGTAGGTACCGGTATCACAAATTTTCCATTAACACCTGAATTTCTGGCAACATTATGTGAATATTCTGAACTGATATTTACAACTGGACTGGAGGTACTATACTGTAGGTGAAAATTCTTATAAAGGGTGTACAGTCATGATCTGGAATATATGGGCAATTTAAAACATATATTGATAAACTATTAAGTCACAATAAATGTATGACAAGTATTTACTACGCAATATACACCGTCTTTTTATCATTAGATGTTCATGTATTCCTGACCATAACTGTACATCAAAAGCTGCCACAAAGAGTTGCTGAATAAAATTGACAAAAGCATCCAGGTCAAGTTAGCTGCCATTTAGTAGGCTCTGGTTGAGATCTACGGGTCGAGTCGTCATGGAACCCAAACTATATAAGACTGATGTGCGCAAGTCTTAAATTATTCCCATGCCGTCACATTATAAGTTTTCAATGATTCCCATAGTCACATTATATTTCTACTTTCACAAAGAAAAATTATCTTTCTTCCATATTCATACAATCCAATTACCCTTATGTTCTTCAGCGGAGGGGGGGACTTTCCAGAAGATCACACTTTCTTTGCTACTTTACAAGCCACCTTGCCTAATTGTTTTGGAACACTAATTCTATACTTAAGGTGAATTTCAATAACAATAGTACAGTAGGCCTACAGTAGCCTACTAGTAAAAACTGTCTGATCACGAACCAATAGCATTGCCATTCATACTTTCAATTTATGATTTGTTTATTTCTTTAACCATCTGTTTTTCAATTTTCCTAATTACTAATATAAACTAGCTCCTAAAATGTTGTGTTCTAGAAGTCTAGGGTAACGAGTTTCAGATTATTTTGCAGCAGAGCTATTGAAGTGTATACCACTGGGATGCTTGACGGAAATTTGTTCTTAATTTCTTTCAGTGTTATATAGCAACACCTTACCTAGTTACAGTTATGAGAATGTAAGAGAATTCTTGTCTTGTCCGCCCACCTCCAAGTTGTGCTAGCCTTTGTGTTTTATGTGCTTACGTGTTTGTCATACCTCAACTTGAATGTGGCCACCGTTGATGCTGTCACTACATTATTCGGTAGTGAGTTCCTGATGGCAAACTAATTTCCTTTCATGGTTGTCCTCCAGTGATCCGGCACGGCAATCTTGAGGCTTGTGTCCTCGTATGTGTGTAGTGCAGAGTGAAGAATTTGTCTTGGGGGAAGTCCTCGAGACCGTGCAGTAGTTTATAGACCTCGTTCATGTCACCCATCTTCCGTCTGTTAATTTCATTAATCGAGTTTAGGAGTAAAGTTGGTTGGTGGAGATAACATAATTCAAGTATCTGCAGTCCCAGGGCACTACATCAGTCCTCGTATGGCAGGAGCGCCAACTCCTGCACCATCTATGTTGCACTTGTTCGATATACGTTATGAAGTTGTCACAGGATCTGTGCTGGGACCGGAACTCAATAAATCTTCTGATCTGAAGTACACAATGCCCTCCATTCAGCATGACTTATTCTATCATGTGCACCGAAGATGTGTCAAGCCATAGAAGTTCTAGTGAAGATGAAGCCGAGTTACACACACCAACCTGTTGAATAAATTAGTCATATTACCATTTTTATATGGGGGAAACGAACCTCATACTATTTTCACACACTACAGTAATGCCTTCTTTCTTTCCCTATGAGGCTATATGCAAGAGCAGGGCTAGGGTGGGTGCCCAGATATTTCACGGATTTCAGTGGACAGTTGCCACTGATTGCTACACCGCGCTGTCCACCACAACACTGTCTTCTGCCAATAGCACACACTGGCTGGCCCGAGCCTCGAACCCTCAACCTATCTGTTTGCAGGAGAGTGCTCTACCAACCACACTACAGCCTGTGATTGTCCTATGTAATAGAGGAGGTTGTGAAGGGGTACACCACAAAATAGGTGCGATCAGGTACTGTACTCGCTTCAATTGGAAAACAAATAGCACTGAAATCGCCACCACTCACTAGTATACCTTTATGACACTACTCATTATTTCCATTGGGTTTTCAACCATAGTACATACTGTACATAAAAGTTCAAAGACCGTTCTCCACTGTGCGGCATCAGCCCACTTACTGTAGTACAATACACAAAAGTCTTGCCACAACACTGTCCCATATGTCATCATGTGGCTGATGTTAGTAGTGTTAACAGTGCCTCAGCAAGACTCAACAAAGTCCCTCCGCACCACACCAGCCTTAACCGTATTGCAAAAAGGCAGTAACAAGAAATTACTGTAACTGCTACAGAGGCTAATAGGTTAAAACAGTAATGTTACAGTATTAGGAGATTTATAGGAAAAAAACCTCATAAGAGCATAGTAATCCTTGTGCTTTTTTACACTCCTATCACTAATTAACCTTTTTATCAAGGAGTACGGTAATTTATGTTTAAGCCTCGACCTCATTTATAAACTATTGCTTCATTGACTGGTACGTATACCAGTCATGCAACAAAATCGCACTCCTACTCTGTGCAACTCTCCAACTCAAGAATGAAACTATACTCCCAATCTTTCTTCTATTCAACAGCTGAGCTCTATAATTTGCTTCAAACTCTGTGTCCAGACATTTTTACTAACATTCCTTGATTTTGGCCCTGTCGCTCTGGGGGAGGCACTCATCACAAGCAGTTTTGCCTTTCGTCTCCCTCATCCTCATAGAAGGGAAAAAAAAATAGAAGTCGTTCAGGTGTCATTTGAAAGCTCTTCTAGTTTTATGCTGCAAACATTTTATTGCATTCAGGCACTTGTTTAAGCAATCAGGAGTGCCTGAATGAGCCCAAATTTAGTGGAATATCCCCCGCACTGAAAGGGTTTAAGTGACATGTGGTGGGTTTTAGTCCCTGTTAACCCATGTACTGTTAAAACATGTGCAAAATAAAAGGCCAAGTTTAGGGGAGGAGGGGGTTGAGGTATAATGGGGGGAAGGAGTGGAGGATGTGGTATGGAAATATGCCACTACTTTCTGTGTGTCACCCAAATTTCAGACATTTCCTGGCACTGGCATGGTTTTTAAAGGGTTATTTTTACACATGTATAAATACCATGGCTTCCAAAAGGACCTTCGCAGTCCATGGGTTAATAAAACACCAAGGTCTCACCTTTAGGATCCACAAGACGAACACATCACCACCGAATGCAGTAACAGTGGAGAGGTGCATAGAGGATTCAGTCCTGGCCACCCCTTCCGGGATCATGGTGTCTGCCAATAGATAGACATGATATACAAACCAGTTCAAGTTTCTGTAAAAGGTACAACTTTATACAAATTTACTACTTTGCAAATGAACTGACTGATTTAGACTAGCAGATTTTGAAACATGGTGATCGACAGTCAAGGTAAAATTAACCGACAATGCTTGCAAGAGATATTCATCAATATTGTGTGGGCGCCAAGTCTTGTTTCAAATTAAAAGAATATATATTTTTTCAAGATAAAAGAAAAACTGGGGGGAGGGGGTAATAATAGTGTTCAAAACACAAAAATTATAAATTATGCAACTAGCATTTTTACAACAATACAGTACTGCATTCAACAAATTTCCCAGGCGTTTCTGTGCCCTCCTCAGCTCCCCGCCATGGAGTGGCTTCGGTCACCCAGGCTTTATTGTGGTAGGCAGGGAGGGTTCTGTGGGGGCGCTCAGTTATGGCCTTGGCCTTGCTCGGGGCTGTTCGGCCAGGCAGTCTGGGGAACAACAACAAATTGACCTCTGGTTCTATTAACATTGCTCACTTTGTTGAACGGACTACTGAATATGGATTTCACACCTATGATAAAATAATAGAACTTATATTTGGTTTTCAGCCAACTGTAAATTCAATCTGTTACCAGCGAATTTCTTTATATTTCATGTCAAAATAAGAAAATACTACCGGTATATCTGCCAAGTTTTCAATTGACAACATAATATATTAATGCTCACGTTTTCATAATCAACGCATTTCACTACAAACAGTGCATGTACAGTACAGTACATACAAGTTTAAAGACCATTTTGTCCACAGAATGTGGTTACAGTCACACGTCCTAAATGACGGCCTTCCAGGCGACCCTGTCAAGGGCTGCCTCTTACGTTCTTTATTTTGAGATCGGACCGGAGTATCTGATCCCATGTCATTCTAGGTCTACCCCTGCACGCAGCTCCCCTTACGTTTACAGTCCGGCATTTATTCACCCAGTTCTGATCATCCATTCTCTCCAAGTGTCCAAACCAACCAAGTCGGCTCGTGTGCATCACTTCACTGACACTCCTAATGCCCAGACGCCTTCTTAAGCCCTCGCTTGATGTCACGTCCCTGAGATTAACCCCACATATCCAACACCATTTTCTTCTCATTCCATTCCATTCTATTGATATCCTCTCTTTAACCGGCCACGTCTCCGAGGCATAGTTCATTGCGCTCCCAACACACAAAGTAATGTGCACCTTCCCTTTAAGGTGGGGTGGGAGCCCTCTCATGGTCAAGAGTGGCAACAGCTCTCCGGCGGAACCGTATCGCCCAAGTAGCAGAACTTATTCACACACTCACTCCAGCATCACACAGTCGAAGTCAACACTAACATGCAGGTCATTTAATAAAAGATCTCCCTTGCACACTGCACATTTAACTATGCACATTGCACATTGTACTATGATTCTTGTCAAAGGTCCTCAAGCTCCACTACATCTCTTGTGTACTCCGTCACTACAGACACAAAATTGAATAGTTACTTTCTACCCCCTTCCCACATACTGCGCATGGATAGTCGTCACTTCTTTCCATAGTTCCATGCCTTACTCCACTAATCATGACCTTTGTTTTATCTACAACCTTATTTGCCATACTCTCCCTCCATCTTTTGAACTTTGCCTCTGCTTCTTGCACACTATCTGCAATAAGAACTAGATCTGCATATAACAGCTCCCATGCGAGTCCTGTTCTAAAGTCCCTTGACGGCGCCTCCAGGACCAAAAACAGTAATGGGCTCAGCACTGAACCTTGGTGAACCCCAATTTTTACTGGAAACTCTTCGCTCAGGCCCCCATTCACTCCAACTGCTGTCCGTGACCCCTTATACAGTCTCATTACCACACGCACTAGCCACTCTTCTACTCTAGTTTTCTCATAGCCCACTGCATTACTTTCCTGGGCACCCAGTCACAGGCCTTCTCAAGATCTACAAAAACTAGGTATAACTCCCTGTTTTTCTCTTGGAACCTCTCTTGCAGTTGCCTAAGAATCACTTGTGCCACATCCCAGCATAAATCCAAACTGCATGTAGTTGATGGCAACACTTTCCCTGATCATGCATTCAAAGACCCTTTCGCTGACTTTCATGACTTGATTGAACATTTTCAAACCCCTATAATTTCCCGTCTAAAGAGTCGGACAGTTAACAGGATAGGAACAAGCCAATGTATCGTCAGCTGGAAAAAAGACTAGTTCACTACTTTGAGAATTCTTAAGACATATTCCCAGACAAACCCCTTAACCCTCTCACGTCTTTGACGCAATTTTGAGCCTATTAGGGATACTATAAAGCCTTTGTTACCATCAGGGGTATTTAGAAACCTTTAGTTTAGTTACTTCAACCTCTGCAGTTGTCTTTGAGTTAGCTGTGGGCAGAAAACTCATTTTGGAGAGGTAATTATAAGAGTGAGAGAACTCTATGGCAACCTCTGAGTCATAAAAACGTGACAGGGTTAATTGTCGGTAATGTTACTGTATCTTTGTCACCTACCAATCTGTGAAGAACCGCGACGCTCAAAGACCACACACAAGTCCACGGAGTATCCCAGCTTCAGATGAGTCAAGCGGCACACCATGGCAAGTATTGGCTGGGACGGTCATCATTCAATACTTAGGTTTTTTCTGTTCAAAGACTTCAGAGACAATTAGTGCCCCCCCCCCCCATGATTAGAGTATATATGCAGATCAAAACCATATACACGTACAGTAGTACTAAGTTTGAAAAAAGAATGATAAGTAAATCAACAAGTTCCCAGTCAATTATATTTGTCTTACATTTACAGTAGTAAACCTCAAGCATAAGCAAAGTGAATTTCATAATGAATATTTAGGATTACTTTAAATAAATTGATAAAGTTTTGCACTCATTTTTAGATCCATGAATTAGTGAACTTTTAATTAGTTGAACATTACAATAATACTGTAGCCTACTTTACTGTAATTTTTCTTTGATTAATAAAGGTTTAAACAGAGCCGGTGTTACGTTACAATATCGATCACTGTTAAGTCCAGACTGTCTGGACCACATTGCCACAAGAATGAAGGTCTCGGACAAATCGCACTAATCCGATCACCATCATTCCCTGTAATGACTTTAAAACACATTAGTACTCCCTGAAAAGACATGAAAATATGTTAAGTTCCCTATTGATACCTAGAATTAACCCAATACCTCTGAAAAAGACAATTAAATTAGTGATTTCTGCAACCGCCACAACCCGCGAAAGCCTGAACTGAGAAAAAAGTTGAACATTAGTTAGCGGAAGGGGGTCAAGTTGTCAACACCAACCAGTTAACCTGTAGGGGAAATATATTAGTTCAGTTCTGACCTGATGGGTAAAAAAAATATCTGCAAAGGAAGGGTTAGTTCTATGGGATAAGAGAGAAAAAATAAAAAACGGACCTGAAGGGTTGTATGAAAGACCTGAAGGGTTTAGCAAAGACCTGAAGGGTTTAGCAAAGACCTGAAGGGTCTAGCAAAGACCTGAAGGGTCTAGCAAAGACCTGAAGGGTCTAGCAAAGACCTGAAGGGTCTAGCAAAGACCTGAAGGGTCTAGCAAAGACCTGAAGATAACAAAAAACCTGTAAAGAAGAGTTAGTACAAGCTAATAAGACCTGAAGGGCTTAACAAGAGTATATACAAGACCAGAAGGGTTTAACAAGAGTATATACAAGACCAGAAGGGTTTAACAAGAGTATATACAAGCCCAGAAGGGTTTAACAAGAGTATATACAAGACCAGAAGGGTTTAACAAGAGTATATACAAGACCAGAAGGGTTTAACAAGAGTATATACAAGACCAGAAGGGTTTAACAACAGTATATACAAGACCAGAAGGGTTTAAACAAGACCAGAAGGGTTTAAACAAGACCAGAAGGGTTTATACAAGACCAGAAGGGTTTATACAAGACCAGAAGGGTTTAAACAAGACCAGAAGGGTTTATACAAGACCAGAAGGGTTTATACAAGACCAGAAGGGTTTATACATCACCAGAAGGGTTTATACAACACCAGAAGGGTTTATACATCACCAGAAGGGTTTATACATCACCAGAAGGGTTTATACAACACCAGAAGGGTTTATACAAGACCAGAAGGGTTTATACAACACCAGAAGGGTTTATACATCACCAGAAGGGTTTATACATCACCAGAAGGGTTTATACAAGACCAGAAGGGTTTATACATCACCAGAAGGGTTTATACAATGCCAGAAGGGTTTATACAAGACCAGAAGGGTTTATACAAGACCAGAAGGGTTTATACAACACCAGAAGGGTTTATACATCACCAGAAGGGTTTATACAACACCAGAAGGGTTTATACAAGACCAGAAGGGTTTATACAAGACCAGAAGGGTTCATACAATGCCAGAAGGGTTCATACAACACCAGAAGGGTTTAACAAGACCTGAATGGTAAAAAAAAAGCTAAAAGGAAGGGGATTAGTATCGGCATATAAAAATGAACCAACAAAAACGCAGAACCATAAAAAACGCAGTGCAGAAGCTAGAAGGGAAGTGGCAACACATTAGTAGGTCAATCTATTCACACTTTATTTATTTATATATTATGGAAAATTTAGTAAAATTTTCCATAAAACTTAAAAACTAACTAACTCATAAATAAAGAAAATGGAACACAGAAAGGTCAATAATATACCAAATTTGCCATTTTTTTATTTATACATTATGGAAAATTTGGCGAAATTTTCCATAAAAATCAAAATCTAAACTACCATTGATCAAGGAGAAGGTTACAATCTACCTCCGACTCCTCTAACACTATCCTAAAACTACCTTACAATACCCACCCGACCCAATGCCCTCCACGAAGTATCTAACATAAGCCAAATTCCCTCCCATTACAGCCTTCAACCAGATCACTAGTACTTTATTACCTACTCACAGAGGACTATATTCAGCTTAGGAAGAATCACAGTTAGCTGGTTAGTGGAGTATTTAACCAGCTGATTCAATGACTTCATTTCTAAGCAGAGTAATATCCTCCTCCAGTCTTGAGAATTCAGGCGCATCGTCAATGATGAAGGGGCCACTAATAAATTATAGGTTTGAGTCCTGAACCTAGCATTAATTAAAGTAAACAAATGGTGGTCTGATTGAAGGGCGACAACTAGATACAGTACGATAGCAACTAACTAGATACAGTACAATAGCAACCAACACAACCAATGAATCATTGAGGGAGGAAGATTGGAAAAAAAATAGCTTTCGTTTTCATTCAAGAACAAAAAGTTGCCCAACCCAGCCCAGCTTAAGACACTGTTAAACCTAATTTGGACTCCTTACCCAATTCACCAAATAATGTTGATGAATAGCGAGATAGAAATACAAAATAGGTTTGCTAGTGGGTAGGCCTGGCCAGGTTGGGAGGCTTAGTGTTACTCCAGTGTTACTTTAGTGTACATTTTAGAGAGAATTTAACTTTACAATATACAATATATATATATAGCAATAGATCGATATAACAATTATGTTATAGATCAACTTGCATCAAACTTAATCAACATTACAATATACAGTATATATATATATATAGCAATAGATCGATATAACAATTATGTTATAAATCAACTTGCATTGCAAGTCATGTAAGTTTAAATCAATTAAACTTTTAACAATTATGTTATAGATCAACTTGCATTGCAAGTCATGTAAGTTATTAAACTTTTCAAGTCAATGTAAAGTAATGTTTAAATCAATGACAATTTAAACAGTGTACACATAAAGGACTCGCATTGCAAGTCATGTTTAAATTGAAGACAATTTAAACAATATGCACATAAAAGGGAGCCATTACACATAAGTATACTTCATTTGATTAAATTACTTTAACGAAATACAATAATTTTGTAAACCATAAAAATTAGCACTGTACAATGATACAAATCGATAACTTAGAAATTATTGAACTATAATATAGTACCTAATAGAAAACTTATCTAGCAAATAAACAAGTAAAAAGCCAAGAATGTATAGGGATAATAATTAAGAATGATAAACACTCCACGATTTATCAAACTTTAAATACATATCCACAAACTTGATTTTTAAGAAAGTGTAATGGCATCCTTTACATCAAATAATACATAGTAAAACAATACAGTATATATACAGTAATAAAAGCAATCAGTAAAAGTAGCATCGATCCATTGGGGAATTAGTGTTGAATAAACAAAATACAAATAGGCTACCGGGTATATGATTGAAAGCATTAATTTTAAAATCTCAAGTACTGGCATATTTTGTGGAATGATGCTATTTTTCCTGAAGAGTTGTCAGCCAAGAATATCTTTAGTTTTAAAGTATAATTCAGAGTTTTTTAACTCGTGAATAAATGCCATAAAAGATTTATGGCATCGACAGGGTGTCAAATGAAAGCAGAGTCCATTATTCTCAGACTTAAACGTTGTATATGTGGTTTATAGTTAAAATTAAGTCTTTGGAAGTGACTAAATGGCAAAAACAATGGTATTTTATGAAATTTTTCCTCATACAGTATTCATTCGTCTTGGAATAAAATAGCTCCGGTTTGACTCCCGTGACATTAAAATAGCAAGTTAGGTCAAGGGTGGTAGTGCAGCTGCCACACGACCTTAGAGGCAGGAGGTGCCCAACCAAACACAGTGGCCCACACTGTGGGGACCAACTATACTAAAACACAGTGTCCCGCACCGAGGGGAATACCTACACTAAAACACAGTGGCCTGCACCGTGGGGAATACCTACACTAAAACACAGTGGCCTGCACCGTGGGGAATACCTACACTAAAACACAGTGGCCTGCACCGTGGGGAATACCTACACTAAAACACAGTGGCCTGCACCGTGGGGAATACCTACACTAAAACACAGTGGCCTGCACCGTGGGGAATACCTACACTAAAACACAGTGGCCTGCACCGTGGGGAATACCTACACTAAAACACAGTGGCCTGCACCGTGGGGAATACCTACACTAAAACACAGTGGCCTGCACCGTGGAAAATAAAATATAACCCGGGAGACAAAATTTATTCAGACAGTGGCTCGCACCATGGAGAATAAATTTATTGTACGCAGTCCGTACCCTGGAGACTAAATATATTTAGACACAGTGGCCCACACTGTGGAAAATAGATTTATCATATGTGACCCGCATTCTGGAGAATAAATTTATTAAGACCGTGGCTCGAAAATAAATTTATCTTGTCACGTTGGCTAACACCATGCAGCAATACCTGAAAAAAGGACAATCGCTGAGCCACTAAAACATGGCCTCCCCTCTCCATCAGTGGAGTAAATGGAAACAAAGACCAGTTCAAACATTATTGTGTACAGTACTTTGAATGTATTCTGGCTGACAACGTTACCTTCAGGCGTTTATTGACATTTTGTGACCACTTCATTATTAATTAAAATGTAAAACTTGCAAACTAAAACCAAAACTTGGACCATACAAAATAAAGGTAAAATAAACTTACCAAAATTGCTATGTGGAAATAACTTTTACTAAAATAAAATATTTACTGTAACAAGTTAACTAAGGCTATATTAAAAGTGTCTCAAGTCGGCCACCCCAGCTAAAGAAAAATGGGGTATGTGCCTGAATAGATAAACATTAAGCAAATTACAATTACAGTAAATTTAGGATGCTATTCATTTACGTAAAAAAGTATATTACACAAAATTTAGGATGCTTTTCATTTATGTAAGCAAGTCTAATATATTTGAAATAAGTCACAAATAAAGGGTACTGTAGTCACAAAATTAATAAACTCCGGAAGACCAAACAAACATCAAAATATAAATTACAAACATCAAAATATAACTTATATATAACATATTGCCACCACCAAATATTAATCATGGTACAACTGGATCACAAAGAAGGTTAGCAATATCTTTTATAGATTTTGAAAGCATTATTAAAACAATAGACAAACCTTAAGAAATAAATAGTCTCAGATTTCTTTGTAACCAGTTGCACACAGTACATAGGTTCTTGACACTTTATGAAAGAATTACCCGGTACTGTACTCCATAAACAATTCTTTAAAAATTTGTAGCAACTCTAATTACTAAACCGCAAATTAAATTAAAGAAAATTCAAATCACTTTGAGAAAAAACAGAATTATCCAGTACTCAATAACATCCTTTAACATTTTGTAGCAACTAATTAACAGTAAATTAAATTAAAGAAAATTCAAATCATGTAGAGAAAAAACTAAGAATTATCCGATACTCTATAAAAATTCTTAAAAATTTGTAGCAACTAATAAACTGTAAATTAAACTAATAAACTGTAAATTAAACTAATAAACTGTAAATTAAACTAATAACCTGTAAATTAAACTAATAAACTGTAAATTAAACTAATAACCTGTAAATTAAACTAATAAACTGTAAATTAAACTAATAAACTGTAAATTAAAGGAAAAATTCTAAATAATGTAGACAAAACTAAATTTAGTAGCAACTTTTGTAATTTAAATGAAAGAAAATTC
Organism: Paralithodes platypus; assembly: GCA_032716605.1. Taxonomy (NCBI): domain Eukaryota; kingdom Metazoa; phylum Arthropoda; class Malacostraca; order Decapoda; family Lithodidae; genus Paralithodes; species Paralithodes platypus. Next base: position 1,389,098 of record CM064488.1, read on the forward strand.
AAATCATGTAGAGAAGAAACTACAGTACTGTATAGCAACTTTCAATAATGGGACAGTAAATGCGGATTAGGGAAATATTGTATATAAAGGATATTTCAAATTGTGTCAAGAAACTATTGCAGTCACATAACCAACCTTTTCAGTACAATAACTATTAATCAACAGTTGAATCAAGATAAACTTAAGACAATTCTTACTTGTCATCTGGGTGAAGTTATATTTAAATAAGCACAAAGTCTTACTTGTCATCTGGGTGAAGTTAAAATTAAATAAGCACAATGTGAATATAAATCTAAAAAATAATTGAAATTAACAGTAAATAAATGGGGCTGTTCGGCCAGGCAGCTTGGGGAAAAACAACAACAATAAATAAAGAATAATTATCAAATAAAACTTTAAAAATTTAAAGTATATTGAATCCATTGACAAAAACAAAGTATATAATTATTAAGGTAGTACTGAAAGGGTTAATACATAGTACATAGTACAGTGCCTCAACCAGTAAAAAAATGTCTAAGCTAAAAATTCTAAAATAGTTTCTTAAAATTCTAAAAGTTTCCTATAATTAGTGCAGGGAGGGTGTCAAGCCAGGTGATAGTTTGTCTTAACCCTTTGAGTACCAGCGACGTGTGTTACCTTTAATTCTAGCTACATTTAGACGATATTATGTAGCTTGGGAAGGATCTGCAGTGGCTAAGATAGTGGTTGAGATAGTTTGAAGCCTTATTACTGCTTGAGGGCCTTCCTAAACTAAATACAATCATCTAATAGTTGCCAAAATATAATGAAAAGGACATCACCGGTAAGCGTTAATTGTCTTAACTCTTTGAGTACCAGCGACGTGTGTTACCTTTTATTCTAGCTACATTTAGACGATATTATGTAGCTTGGGAAGGATCTGCAGTGGCTAAGAAGGTTGGTTGAGATAGTTTGAAGCCTTAATACTGCTTGAAGGCCTTCCTAAACTGAATACAATCATCTAATAGTTGCCAAAATATAATGAAAAGGACATCACCAGTACAGAATGGGTTATTTGTCTTAACCCTTTGAGTACCAGCGATGTGTGTTACCTTTTATTCTAGCTACATTTAGACGATATTATGTAGCTTGGGAAGGATCTGCAGTGGCTAAGAAGGTTGGTTGAGATAGTTTGAAGCCTTATTACTGCTTGAGAGCCTTCCTAAACTGAATAAAATCATCTAATAGTTGCCAGAATTTAATGAAAAGGACATCACCGGTACAGTATGGGTTGATTAAGATTGGTATGAATATGATAAATAACCGCAACAAATAAACATGATTTGCTGTATTTTGAACATATCACGTCCAAGAACATAAGAACTGTGAAGCATAAATGTATCTCTGTAGATTAATACTAATAAGCCAGGGAAAATGTGACGGCATAAATTTAATTCGGAATATTTAGTAACGGGGAATAGGTCCACTTGGGGGCCTTCTGTGTATGGCCACCCTCATTAAGGGGAGTAAAGCATCCGGCAATATATAGGTCCACTTGAGGGCCTTCTGTGTATGGCCACCCTCATTAAGGGAAGTAAAGCATCCGGCAATATATAGGTCCACTTGGGGGACTTCTGTGTATGGCCACCCTCATTAAGGGGAGTAAAGCATCCGGCAATATATAGATAGACTAATAAACAAGGAAAATGTGACCAAATTTATTTATATATATGTATAGTAACGATTACTAAAGCAAGGCAAATATCTCTGGTTTGACACCCTGAATTATTAATGTAGTTCAACCTTGCCTAGCTGCCTTCTAAACGTGGTGTCACACGAGTTTGTGTTCGGTACCAGCTACAGAGCCCCTATCCAATTCAACTTACACTAAAGAGTAAGCGGTTATTCAATTATACGTTATTCCCATTTAGAAATTTGAAATTATGCACCTTAAAATAAGGAACAGACCCCTTGAAACACTTTAAAAAATAAATAAAAAAATAAACAGACTTCTAGAAATAAATTTACCATAAAAACAAAATTGATGAGAACAGACCCCTTGAAACACTAAATAAATGTACCATAAAAACAAAATTGACGAGAACAGACCCCTTGAAACTTTGAATACATTCACCCAAAAGCAAAACAAATTTAGTTTTGCCAAAGTTGAGCGGAATTAAATTGTAAAACTTGCAAAATCAGACCGTGATCCAAATTATCGGATACATTTGAACGTGTGACACCACCTCTAGAAAACTCCCTTACCTTCCTACTGTAAGCTCTTCTTGGTCGCTTACTTTTATCAAATATCCTGTACTTAATGTAGCTTTTCCATCGTTGAAGGTCAATCAAAATATCCTGTAGCTGCAGGCTGGATTTGCTGTAGTTTCGCCATCGTTGAAGCGAGAAAAAAAAAATCCAGTGCTTATATATTAAGTGTCAACTGTCAAGTACTGTACTACCTAGTGTTGAATCACAATTCACAGCATTTAAGCTGGCCCTTCTTTTGAGATCTACTAACACCTTACCCCAAAGTTGGCCAATGCAGCTAATAATGAACTATAAAACTATTCCAGTTTTATTTCCCAATCTATATACTGTAGTTTCCATCCTATGAAAGCTGGTGTATATATAAAGGCCTGTCCTTTCTTCAACCTGTCTAACGGGGTAAAGGTAATTGGGTGAATAACTAGGTTAGTCACCTGTAACATTGTGTAATAACCTATCATATTAACCAAGTCTACCTCTTTTGCTGTCCTACTTTTCCTTCTGGGGGCAGAGTGCAGGGGGCTAGGACTCCTCCCCTTGTACAATTCAGTTCACCTACTACAAGAGACAAAGTGGTCCCAGACCCAAATAATTGGAACATAAAAGTAGTTTCTGTTTGGGCTCTGTATTGAGTCGGCCACCCCCAGCTATGGGGTATGTGCCTGAGTATATAAATACATAATTATTATACATAAATACACACAATAGTTATATACATAATTATTATACATAAATACATGCATACAATACATATTTACCAAGTCTACTTTCCTAACATCCTAGTATATCTGGTTGGGCACAACAATATAAGGTAAAACTTTACGCTAGCGTAGGGAGGCTCCAGCGCTGGTATCAAGACTGCTGCACTGTCCTGAAGAAAAGAAAAACAGACACATTTAGACAAGGCATTCTACCCAACCTGTAATAATGACATTTATTATCTCTATCTCTATATCTCCCTCTCTCTAAAAAAGGAAAAGTGGGGAATGGGCCTGAGTAAATACATACATACATAATTTCTCTACTACATGCCGTGGTGGTCAAGTGGTGAGCACGCTCGCGTGTGAATCTGAAAGACCCGGGATCGAATCCCTGCCACGGCGGACATTTAGTGGGTGCGGTAGTACGTCCTAGCATGTTTCACATGCTTGCACCCAGTCAGGGGACATCCTGACGACGTATACAGACAAAACACACATAACAAAGCCACTCCAACACCTTCCTCTCTCTCCAACACCCCTTCTCCCCTCTCAACACTCTTCTCTGAGCTATTGCCGATAAAAATGGCATGTTCAGTCCTGTACAGAATCGTAAGATTCAGAGTCGTAAAGATTCCAGGACGAGCTCATCAGCGGCGGATCCCCAGATCGACCGTGGTGATTGTCACCTAAACATCTACAAAACAAACAAACAAAACATTAACATTACCGGTATAATTTAAAACTTTGAAAATAAACAAGCCAAAACTGAGACGACACAAGATAAGAGGCAAAAGGAACTTATCAATATTGCTGTGGAAATATCGCTTAACCAAATAAACTTTTGAATATAATAACAATCCACCACATAGGGTAAGACCTTACAGACTATTCAAAACAAAGCCCTGAAGATCATTACAGGCTGCACAGCTACTGCACCCACAGATCATCTACATCAAGAAACCAAAATCCTCAAAGTCAAAGACCATCTGGACATGAGAGGCACTCAATTCCTGGCAGCAGCCTCCATGAACCAAGACCACCCACTAAACTACATGGCAACACACCCACAGACACCAAGAAATATCAAAACAACACCCAGCACACGGTATCACACAATTATTGTCCTCTCTCCCTCCCTGCCCACCCCGAACCAACTTCCAGAAGCACATCCATACTCATATCTTCGCCAATCCATCCACTCACTCACAGACAACACGCAGCTGCATGCACGACCTCCCGAAATCCATCCTTCCGAATCCTCCCTCCCTCGCGAGGACAGAGTCCACCTGGCCAGGCTGAGATGCGGACACCATCCAGCTCTCCTGAGCTATCAGAAGAGACTGGATGACTCCGTTGTCGACGCCTGCCCGGGATGTAACACAGCACCCCATACCATTAAACACATCATCGAAGACTGCATTTCACACAACCACTTACGCCAACAACACAACCTACACTCAATGAGAGCTCTGTGGGAAAGCCCGATCGTGGCCATGGCCTTCCTCAGGGACTCGGGGCTGTTCGGCCAGGCAGCTTAGGGAACAACAACAACAACCACATAGGGTGTACACAGTTACTATGTTTCAATAGTGGCAAAACTGTGTGCTTTAACAAAGCTAGCCTAGCGACTGCTTTCTAATGCAACCAACCCATTTCCAATTTAACACGTCCTGTACATGCCTCTTTATATTTTCCTGGTGACTTAAATTTTAATTGTTTTTTTTTTTGTTTTTTTTTTTTTTATTTAAACATTTTATTTTGCAAATACTGTAGTTATTTCCAGTGATTTTGATTAGTTCTTTTGTGTTTATATTGTGGCATTCCTGTTTTGGTTGGTTTATTTTGCAAGTTTTACATTATAATTACCTAGTCCATAAACATCAATAAGCAGCCTAGTAAGGATAAGTAATCTGTCATTGCTTGCTTTCCTTTGCAAATTTGTATTTTCTCCACTACCCTACTGTCACAATTCTAAGGTACCACTATCCAAATTTAATTTACTCTTCCGTCATAATTCTATGGTACCAATATCCAGATTTAATTTACTCTACTGTCAATGCCAGTATCACTCAAGCTCTGGTATTAGTTTATGACCAACCAGTTACGGGCCCCATCGATGATTATCAGTGTTTTATCACTTTCATGAACGATACTTTGTTGGTGTAGCCTACATGTAATAATTACTGTCGCAAAATCACTATAAGTTAAATACGAGAAACTGTTGGATTGTTCACCCATAACACAGGGAACGTGAGCTGGGTTTTCGTCGGCGAGACAGTTAGTTTTCGGTTAGGTTAGGTTAGGCTAATGTTGAAAATAGGCTACTAAAATGTGACGGTCCTCTGTATTAAACAACTGTATATCAAATAAAAAACAACAAATTACCTGAAAAACTCTTAAATGGTTGGTGATAAACTTTTAAATACCCAAGCTCTTTTTCCCTCAGCATTTACATACATGTACTTTAACCCCTAAATGTCGGCGCGCAACATAAGTCGAGTATAATAAATCTGGACTATCTGGCGGCGCGCGACATAGGTCGTGTGGCAATTTCAGCACGTAATGTTGCTGAGAGAGAGAGACAAGTGGTGGCAGGAGAGTAGCGAGCGTATGACTGCTCCAGACCACCGCGGCGAACCTACTGACACGAATCCCACCTCCTCCCTCCCTCTCTCACTCGCTACATACTGAATTGTATGGGGAAAGTACCGAATTACATGCTTTTTGCACTCGTGTTGCGCGGTTGTTGCAAGAAAACTAGCCGTCATAAAAGGATCGTTATGGTGTCATTGGAAAGCTCTGTTTATGCCCTTTCAGGGATAGATACTTGTTTTACGCTCTGGGTCTTATTTAGGCATGAAAATTATCACGTAAACAGCCCTATTTTGGCTAAAAACACCCCGCTGGTGGCTACATATTTTATACCGCCTAGGCCGCTCTTTAGGTGTTAAAGTTATATAGGTATTCGCTGCAGAAATTCCGAATAAGGGAGATCCCCACCATCACAGTACTTTCGCCATTATGCTGTAAATTTTCCGTTGGGATTTTTTTTTTTTTTAGTGCTACGTTATTTAGGAAGCCCTACTGATGCATGCCAGTCGACAAGCCAACACACCCGCCATTGTTGTGACTGTCCTCTTAGATTTATATTATTTTAAAGATTGCTGGCTAACCATTCCCAATAAAATTACCGATGCTTCATCTTTCAATGTCTAATTTAAAATTATCCCTTCTCTTGCTTCCAGCCTTATTTAACCTCTAAAGTGCGATAGGCCTCACGGAAGCGAGCCTGAAAATACCCCCCAAAACACCCAATAATCTTCAAGGACACTACATCCGCCTTATTAGAAACAATTTATTAAAGAAAATAGGCACCAACAGATTCGCCATATTTTTTCCATATAATCTGCATGGAGGATTTTCGTTATTGACAAATTGAAAAAATACTTTTCACAGAAAAATACACCAAAAGTCTGTCAAAGATGTCAAATAGCAGGTGTGGGGGCGGCAGCCCCCACCCATAATACTAGGATAGGTTAGGTAAGGCTCATGTCCTTTCAAAGGGGTATAGGCTAGTAAACACTAGGATAGCTTATACCCGGTCAGAGGTAAGAAGAAAAAAAGAGTCCGATGTAGTCTCCTTGAATGCTACCAAACACCCCAGATGCACTCAAATGGAAGCAAGTGATTAGGTAGTATAATCACTCATGTCTCCTTCCTCTCCCCTACATGTGTCCCACTCTCTCCCATTTCAGGTTTAGATTTGTTTGGGAACTACTTTAGAATCCCACAGAACAATACCGATGATTGGCAACTCTCCTAGTCCAGCCGCGTGAGTGTGGGCACACAACGGAGTGATTATCCAGTTTATTGCCTACCCATCAATCCATGTTAATTGGGACACATCTTTGATCCCACACTGGAAATATAACTAAAACCATAAAAACACCCATTTCTTAAAATCTTAAGGAAAAAAAGTGATAAATAAGGGTGCGAGTCTTTTCCCTATAATTGCCAAAACATAGGCCTAGATGGAGCAGATATGGGACAAACTGGATTTTAGGTCACGTGGGATATAATGTTCTAAATGTATACTATAGCTTTGTCATAGAGTATTAGTCACCACAATATGTCTTTACCGCTGCATATTAAATTATTTTTCCTTAGACTTTGTGGGTTAAATAAGGGTGATGGCGGCCATCTTGGGTCAGCTGAGAACTAATATTTTTAATTTTTTTAACGTAGTTTTAGTATTTTGTCATAATTATTCTATATCAATACTAACCCTGCGGGGGTCTGGGGCCAGCAGCCCCCAGGTTAGGTTAGGGCAAGGGTTCCCAACCTGGGGTACATTTGCACTTCTCAGGGGGTACATAGGGGTCTGAGAGAATAACCATAAGTGTACAAAACATGGTGTTCTAATCTACAGGCAGATTGCACAAAGTTGTGTTTTTATCAATTTCCTCATTTCAGTAAGCAAAACTAAGATTAAAATTGGCAAGAATGTAGTTACCGGGTGGACCGCCCGCCTTTCACTACGCGGACGCTCGCAAGCATGTTCCCGTCTATTTTGACTGCCGTGGTATACAATAATAGGGTAAACCTGACTTTTTGGACTGACAGCGATTTCAGTAAGTTTTAGTTTGTATTTTTTTATTTTTCCTTCAGATATAGTGTTGTTTTTATACTGAAGAGGAGCTGAAATGAGTATTTACCCATTATCCAACAATCTAAAAACACGGCCCCCACTAGTGGGGAGGGCTATGAAGTTCAGGGAAAATGAGGGGTTAAAAGCGTAAAAATACAATAATATAGCGTTTTGTATCAAAACTTGGCTCGGGTTTTCCCAAATTGCAAACCCATAAAACCCAATTTTGTGAATACCCGAGCCAACTTTTGACGAAAGCTGGCTCGGATTTCACGGGGTGGAGTGGGTAGCCTAATATCTTATGTTATAAAAATAGTCAACTTTGGGAAGACATTAGCCTAACCTAACAACCTTACCTAAGCTATCCTAGTATTATGGGTGAGGGCTGCCGCCCCCACACCCCCCCGCTGGTTGGGTTAGTTTTTTTTTTTTTTTTTTTAAATGTGCTACGCTATTAGCCTAACCTAACCTAGTATATGGGTGGAGGCTGCTGCCCCCACACCCCCGCTGGTTGGGTTCTGGCTGAAAAACTTATTGTTTTACAGTAGGCTATAATGTATTTTAGCAGGTTTTTTTTCTCTCCCTTATAACACATTTCAGCTCTTAATGACATATATAGCAATGATGTATATGCTCTACCGGACCTATTAGGCCTAAAAAGATCGATGGGCTAACTGTCGGTCCAAAACATCAGTATAACCAATAATATCATCCCACATGACTTATTGTCATCATATATATTGCCAGCAGGGGTCAAATAACAGAACAAATATACGGGAACTTAACCGCGAGCGATCGACTTATGTAAACATGACTACCGTTGGACCGTAAACCCGGATATTACATCCTTCCCTTAAAATTATATCAGTGAGGCGACTATTCCATTGTTTTCACTATTATGGGACTTCCTGCGGCCCACAATCTGTATTGACGTGAAACAATCAGGTATGTAGACCAACTCGAGGCAGCGGCAGTACCGCCTGATATTGTCCGAGTATGTGACAGATCAAAATATTTTATAGTCACTGAGTTCAGTTTATTGATAATACCAATACTAAGATCCCTATGCAGTCTACACATACATATTTCATAATAAAATAATATAAAATTAACATAAGTTTATAAATTTTTATCCTAAATTGTTAGGGGTACATGGGTACCGATCAGAATGCCCAGGTGGTACAGAGGAAAAAAAAGGTTAGGAACCCCTGGGTTAGGGTAATGACAAAATATGGTTTTAGGGGGCATGTTTTAATATTGCAAAATAATGGGTAAATATGAATTTCCAGAAGGAAAAACACCTTAAAACACACTAATCAATGAAGGAACTGATGAGAAAAGGGATTATAATATAAAAAACACATACGTGACCTAAAATCCAATTTGACCCAGATATAAATGCTATAGGCCTAGATATAGCCTATATGCTTAGTGCGGTTGGGAATATGAACATGATTAGATTAATATCCAGTATTCGAGAATGGATAATAAGTCGTAGGCGTGTGCATAAACCTTTAACCGTCCTGGTGGTGTAATGGTTAAGGTGGCAAAATATGTGTGTGATAACCCGGGTTCGAATCCCGGTGGATCATATATACTTTAATTAATTTCATTGGGGGTGTTGTGGTGAGATTAATAAAAATAATATTATATGCTAAATATAACTGTCAGAATTAAAAAAAAAAAAATCATATAGGTTATAGGCTACAGGCTGTATAGCCTAGGCCTATATATTAAAACAAAAACAAAAAAACAATGGTGCGCTCCTCGGGTTAACTCACAAAAGCTAAGCCTAAAGAAAATTAACCTAATGCAGTAATGACAGATTGAGTGAGGTATGACCAAGATTCGAACCCACTCACTCCAGGTATAGTTGGGCACCATAACCACTCTGCTCATGGCAGAGTGGTTACGGTACCCAACTCTCCCAAATATACCTGAGGTGAGTGGGTTCGAATCCTAGTCAGGATACCTCTTTCCCAACCTGTCCAACTTATCATTAGACATAGGCCTACAGTATATAGATGTACGGTAGGCTGTGTGTCAAACCTTGTATAGAAGACAATTATCCAGGAGCATGAAATGGGAGTTTAAAAGTAACTGTCAAAATTAAGTGGTCAATTAATCTAGGGAGATATTACTGGAAGTAATGAAAAACATCTTGTGCATTCCATACATCTGGCAGCGCACAAGGTAACAAGAAATGAAGACCACAAAGTGGCGGCAATATCACTGAAAAATAGGCTAGGCTATGTGATAACTTTGTCACCATTCACAAGTTAATGAATGCCTACATTAACGTCATGATGGCCAGACCTGCATCAATGTCGGCCAGACCTGCTTCAATGTCGGCCAGACCTGCATCAATGTCTACCAGACTCGCATCAATGTTAGCAAGATAACCGGCTAGGCTACACGAACTCTTGCCTCAATCAGCCGGCACCCACGCTACATGGACGCCTGCAGATTTCCACTCGAGGGACTTATATTTCTGGACTCCTTTCTCCCTCAAGTTTAGCCCCATTGTGTATGAAATTCAAAGACTTACGTACATTCGCCCCATTAGTTTGGCGATTTTGAGAATGTTCGCCCCATTTGTCAATTTTAAGATCTTTCGTGATATTTGGGTGTAGGCTAGGCCTAGATTTTTTTCCTGGCGAGAGCGAGCCTGTAATTATTCTACCAAAACATTAACAAATTTATGTTGGAAGGGTCTAGGGGGTATAATTTTAAGTTTGATAGAGGTCTAGGGAAGAAACTAAAAACCTCCCCTTAACGCCGGCAGAAACGGTTCGGGAAATTCGGCGGAAATTGTGCAAGCCAACTGGTAGGCTACATGCGAGTAGGCTAGGCTAGTGTCCGGTACATTGATAAATACCTGATAATGAACGATAGGCCTAAATGCATAGCCTATGCCGCAAAATATCTGCTCAACTACTAATAGGCCTATATCCGTCCAACTTCACCAAAAATCCGCCCTGCCGGCTGCCACTTCTAGCCTGCCAGTTCATGCACCGAGGTACCCCAAGCCGAGCTAGCTAGCCTAGGGTTTATTGGTCTCGTTGCAGCCAAACTAATAATGCATCTACTAAATAACAACGGTAAAACCGAAATTAACACGGCGAAACGACAACTAACATAGAATATCTACGAGGAAGTGGTTACGGGGATATAGGCTAGCTGGTCTTGGGCGCACACGATGTTGATGGCGGTTGCGGCTCGTCACCATAACACACATGGGCCCTGCGAACCTTCAAATTACGCCCAACACAATAATAACCATGCCACTTCACTAATATACATGTACATATATCTTAGCAACGTAAACAAAGTTGCAAAGAGCAATAGCACTAGGGAAAACATGCTAGCAATGCTACACACCAACCTACACGCCTCTTACCTGTTCCGTCGAGTGTCTCACAAATCACAATGGCGACCGCACCTGTCAACAGGCGGTCACCAGCACGGAAAGCGAGGGAAAGATGGCGGATTGATACTTTAATTTTACGATTTTCCTTCATCACCGCTTCCATTTAGTATCCAGAGTTAATACAATAGAAGTTAATGCATGTATAAAAAGAACATATTATGCTAGTCTAAAGATGCCATAAGCGTCAAATCCATGAAGTAGTGTTCAGCAGTACGAGTTGAACTTATCCGCATAACAAACTAGTTCCTGAGGTATTTCTTATATTATTGGTATTTGCTTGCAAATAATAGTTCGAAAAATAGTTAATAATTATGACATGCTACAAATAAAAGCGCATATGTAAAATAGGCCTACTTCAGCGAGGCGATTCAGTTTGTTGAATATCTACGTATAGGCCTATTCTTTTCTTAGGTCTGATTTTGCTTCCTATAGGTTTCGTTCAACATCGGGCTGATTTTTTTTTTTTTTTTTTTAATTATTATCCTCTCTGTTCTTAACATTAAATACATCTCAATTATCACCATAACATTCTTACAAGGACCATTGCTTCGTTGTGTCTGGGGTAATAAAGACGTTAATTGTTATAAGAATGCTTGATGGTTTAATGAATATAGGGGAGGTGTGGGTGAGCGATACATTATGAATAAAGGTTGCGCAGGATATTGCCAGACATTCGGCCAGACACACGGGCGCCAGGAGGAAGGCCCTGACACGAGCACTCTTTCTGGCAACTTTTCTCAATATTTCTGGTCTGAAAGCTTTGAATTCACATTTTAAGACATTTGAACCAACTAATCATTTAATTTTGACCTTCAGTTTAGTTGCCGAATACGAAAACGCCTCAGAAATTATGGCAAAAATACAGGTGCCGAGCTAAAATTGCCGGAAATAGCGCTCGTGTGACTGCCAGCATCATGCACTCATTTTCAGTTTTGGAAGGAAATCCGAGGACACAAATTATGAACCTAATTTTTTCGAAGGTATCTTGGAGATTAGCTATTTATTATTTCAGTAGCCTACCTGTGATGTCTCTTTTAGTGTGTTAATTGTAGTCGTGGTTAGATGAATATATATGCAGCTTAGGAAGGACAATTCGGTGAAGGCTGGTCCTGTTCAGAGTGAGGTTTGGCATCCTTCTACCCAACCTTAGCCGTTTCTATCTATTGCCCGACGACGTGATCTCCGAACGGGTGGCCACGAACGAATCGCCCCCATGCACCTGTCCCCAGTCAGTTGACGCTCCTCCTCCCATCCAGCACCGCTTTCACGCATATTGCCTACTTCTTAACTGCATCCTTCCATCTGTAGGCCTACTAATTTTCCTAATTCCGGGTCGGGTGGCTAGGAATCCTCCTCCCCTTGTAGGCCTACAATTCACCTACTAGACGAGACAGAAAGGGGCGAGGGAACGCGAAAGTGGTCCCGAACACTAAAAATCGGAACTTTAATGTTTCAATTCGAGCTTTGTCATGAGTCGGCCACCCCCAGCTATGGAAAATGTGCCTGGGTATATACATAGCGTGCATACATAGGCTACACACGAAGGTTATTTGGGCATCAAAAAGCTAGTGATAGTTTGTGCTCCATTAATTTCTACAGACTATTCCACAATTGAATAAAATCATTTAATCTTAGCCAGAATAGAACCAGCTGTGTCCCGGTACAAAAGGGGTTAATTCTTTACCTATCTTATGTTTTTTCGGGGATTCATCTAGCAGTTGAAAGAGTCGGGAATGGATATAAAATGTCTGTGTTAACCCCTTTAGTACCGAGTTGTTCTTGTCATCATAATTTGGATAGGCTACTATTAGACGATGTTACCCAGCTTAGGGAGGACGTGTAACAATTAAAAGGCTTCAAACTATCTTGATTATCCATTATTTTCTACCACGGTTTCCTCCTAAGCTGCATAAAATCGTCTAAACATAGCTGGAATAACACAGAATTCATCCTCGGTAAGGAAGGGGTTAATTAACAGTGCACGGTATTCAACTTAGTAAGCACTCTACAGTATATAGCCTACCCTGTTCCTCATAAGTAGGCCAAAACTCTTTACATTAACCTCTATAACTCACAAACGGCTAGGGTAATCGAGCTAATATTTCTACCATTTGGGAAGAGTCAGCCAGGGAATAGGTGTGGAAATGTACAGCCCATTTGCTCCAGCACTAATTGAGTTATAAAGGTTAGGGTTTAAGATATTTTGCCTACTTGTTTGCCTTGTTGAGGGTAGGCCTATAGTAGAATCATAGTAGTTGTTGTCGTTCCCTAGGCTGCCTGGCCGAACAGTCCCGTTATAGTAGTTATATACTATAATTGAGTTCCATGGCATTCTTTCGTTCATTCTGGCTACTAACAGATGATATTATTAGGTCCGTGCGAAGCGAGGACCTCTAGGTCTAACTATTGACGAAGAAATGGGGCAAAAGGTCTTAAAATTGACTAACTAATGGGGCAAACATCTTAACATTTGAAAACTAATGGGGCTAAACATGAGGGAGAAAAGTGACCAGAAAAACGACCCATGTCATTACTTCAACAGTTGACCAAAGGTTATAGTCCATGGGTGTTTTGAGACCAAAGGATATATAGTCCATGGGTGTTTTGAGACCAAAGGATATATAGTCCATGGGTGTTTTGAGACCAAATGTGTCCATGGGTGTTTGGGGTGACCATAGGCATAAAGTCCATTACTTACCAGGTAGGGCCACGCACTGTCCACGGAGCAGCTGTGTTCAGTGGGGGGCCCAATACATGAATACGGGCACTCTAACTAGAAGTACGATTATTAGCAGTTACTGGGAGTCTGACAGAGATAGTTAGTTTATGTTGTGCCCTCATTGGAGACTAGATTTTTAGTTGTGTCAGTTTGCTTGAGATGATTGTTTAGGTGTTTGAGATGAGTTTTTTATGTGTTTTAGTGATATTCTTGGAGGGAGTCGTGTATTTCTGCTTGGAGGCGTTGCTTGAAGAGTGAGATTTGGTGCAGTAACGGTGTCCTCTGAAAGTGAGTTCCACCTCTTGACGACTCTGTGGGAGAAATTTTTCTTCTGGCTTCTGTGGAGCAGTGCTGTACTTGGATTTTGTATCTGTGGCCTCTGGTGCTAGTCCTAGGGGCCATGGTGAAGAAGTCGGTGGGGTTGATAGGTGAGAGGCCATGGAAGATCTTGTAGCAGTAGATTTGGTCGTACCTGATCAGTCGGCCCCTGACTGAGTGTAGTTTGAGTCTTTGTAGGTGCTCGTCGTATGGGTAGTCCCTAAGGCCGGAGATCTCCTTTGTCCATCTTCTCTGGACAGACTCTGTGAGTCTGCTGTCGGTCAGGTAGTCTTGGTTCCAGAGAGGGGACGCAATGTCTAGGATGGGTCTTAGGTCGACCTTCAGGAGGGATAACATGAATTGGGGGGAGCGGTTTACAGTGCTCTTGAGCAGATTTTGGGCGACTCCTCCAGCTTTGTTGACCACCTGGCGAATATGGTGGTGAAATTTGATGGTTGTTGGGACGAGTACCCCAAGGTCCTTCTGCAGGTTTGATGGCTGGATGGGCAGGTTTTGGAGGAAGTAGATGGGTTGGGTAGGCTGGTTCGTTCTGTGGCGGGAGAAGCGCATGTGAGCATATTTTTCAGTGGCGAATCTTCGACCCCATGAGGAGGCAATTTCATGCAGCCGGTCGATGTTTTCTTGGAGGGTTGCCATACCACCGTGTGCTTGGGTTGAGGATGATGGGCAGCTGAAGTATATTTTCAGGTCATCTGCAAATATGAAGTATTTGCAGCTTAGTAGTGATCCTATGTGGTTTATGAAGATGAGGAACAGCAGGGGGCCTAGGGTGTGTGGGCAGGTGCCCAACCCCGAAAGGAGTTGAAATAGGGGAGCTATCCCCCCGCCAAAGGCAGCTTTCTAGGGCCTTTCCTAGCTGATGCCGAGAGGATTGGGTTCTAGTCATGTGGCGATGGGCTGGTCAATCAGGGTGAGAGCTGAGCGATCTCTACCATACCCATATATTTTCTAGATCTCATGTGACGGCGTCTCTTCCGTGGATTGACCTCCCTACTGCCAACCTAGAGGTTGGGAGATTGGGAGTCGAAGCGTCACATTTTTCCTTTGCCCCTCAACTTTCCCTTCATAATTGCTGAGGGGAACAGGGCCTTGGGTGGGGCTCTGGTTTCCCGGGCGTTTCCGCACGCTCCTCAGCTCCCCGCCTTGGAGTGGCTTCGGTCACCCGGGCTTTATTAGTGGTAAGCAGGGAGGGTTTTACGGGGGCGCTAGTTTATGGCCTTGGCCTTGCTTGGGACCTTGGGGCTGCTCGGCCAGACAGCCTGGGGAACAGCAACAACAACAAAAAAGGTCCATGGGTGTTTTGAGACCAAATTAGGCTATAGTCCATGGGTGTTTTGAGACCAAAGTCTATAGTCCATGGGTGTTTTGGGGGACCATTTAACACCCCAAGGTCTTTCACACTGTCTTTACATTCTACAATGTGGTTAGATTTTGTTATGTATCTCTTTAACAACATTATCCTCCCCGTAACATATTAGTTGGAATTTGTCTTCATTAAACTGCATTTTGTTTTCCCTAGTCTACTGGAACATCTCACTTATTGAGTGGGAATATATGCAGGCTAATTTAAATGTAATATTTTTTTTCTTTCTATATTCCAACTACTCCCTCTCGGGCATAGGCTGAGAGCCTGTACATTCAACCGTACATTGAACGGCGAAGCCCGTGATGTCTCATTCCATTCTAGGGAGTGAGGCATGTGAAGTACTTTGGGATACAACCAGCCTATATCTTGCCTTCGCAAGATGCACAGTTGCCCACCCATGGCTCAAAGCAGCCACATGTCTGAAGCTGCTTTGCTCCAGTGCTTCACGGTCTCACCTAGACTCGGACCCTCACTCTCAGAATTGCATCGTTTTGGCCATGTAATCACATCCAGGAGCATAAAGACCATAGAGTATAATTTTTTTTTTTTTTGTCTATGTGATTGAGGGAGGCAAAAGGCATAACTGCCTATAATATAATAATATAATAATAATAATAATACTTTATTTCAGACTCACACAGTACAGAGGGGACCATCTGGGGTCCATATATACCTTACAGTAACATAAATATATATAAATATATATAAGCTACTGTACATAGGCTACATAAAATAAAAAGAAATTAAATAATACCCAGCTTGCTATCATGTAGTTCACAGCACTGCCTCAACCAAAAACAGTGGTCATCAAACTACTGTGTTACCAAAACCACTGTCCTAATTGTGTACAGTACCATGCCTCACATCATTTAGCTTCCGGTACAGTATGTTGCTACAGTACAGTATAGGAATATCGGTACTGTACTGCACTATGAGGATCAGTACCGGTATGCTAATTCTGTAGAGTAGCAGACCTTAATTCATTACTTAAGGTTAAATATAGAGCAACTTCCTCCAGTGTGCCTGGATCCTGGAGGTGTACACTATGCTTGGAGTTTGTAGCATTTTAATGATCCTGTTCTCAGAAGTGTTAAGGCGCTGAATGAATTTATATGTTAGCTTTCTAATGAGTGATTTGTAACAGTGTAAGTTCATATAGGCACATAGCGTACTTGTACTCTCATATTTTGAGAGCCCCAGAAACATTTTCATGATATTGTGATAGGAGATACTTAGTCTATTCACTGTAATTTTCTTATAGTTCCACCATAGTTGTGCTGTATACATTGGTGAGCAGTAGGAGTTGAACAATGTTATTTTTGTATCCCATGTGCACATATGAAATTTTCTTAATATTGAATTTCCCTGCATGTAAAGTTGCCTTCGCTGACGACCCATATCCTCATCATCTGAGCGATCACATGAAATATAGTGTCCTAGATACTTTACTTTACTTACTTCTTCTATATTTTCTTCATACAAATGGAATTTAGGTAGCTTTGATTTCAATAGAAGGTTAGATTTAAATATTATGATATTGCTCTTTATAGGATTAAATTTGACTGAATGTTCGATTCCAAATTTTTCACATACTCTTAATAATTTATCCAGTCCTGCTCCAGAGGGCGCGATTAAGGCTAGGTCATCAGCATACATGAGATGATTTACAATGGTGCTGCCAATACAGCACCCAGTGCGAGTCTTGTTCAGCTCCAGACTAAGATCATCCATGTAGACGTTGAAAAGATACGGAGACAATATCCCCCCCTGCCTAACACCATTGGTTACGGCGAAAGAGCCTGACAGGATGTTGCCCCATCTTACACACATTTTTTGATTAGCATACCAGAAAATAAGTATCCTAACAATATAGCTAGGCACTCCCCTGTTAACTAATTTTTCAAATAAGGTTTTGTGACACACCCTATCAAAAGCCTTACTTGCATCAAGAAAACAAGAGAAAATTGAGCTATTTAGTTTGTTGTATGTATCAATCACTTCTTTCAGCACATATATGCATTGGTCTGTGCCGTGATTTTTCTTAAAGCCAAACTGATTGCTGCTGGTGACAATATATGCAGACATTCTTTCTAGCATTATCATTTCAACTACCTTACTCACCACACTAGCAAGTGCTACTGGGCGGTAGTTGTCTTTTGCTGTAATTTTACCTGATTTATCTTTAATGACAGGAACAAGTATTACGGATATCATAGACTCCGGCAGGACACCATGCGTAAATAGACTGGTGATGCAAGAACTAAGTTTATCTATTAACAACTTATCTGCATATTTAAGATGTTCTGCATATATACCATCCAGCCCACAAGCTTTATTTAGGTTAAGTTTTCTTATGGCATTCTCAAGATCACTTTCAGTCACTTTAATGTCTTCATAATTACTATCTTTCACATATTGAATTGCACCATTAGTAGACCTTTGGTTTACACTGTTAAGTAGTTCCTTAAAATGAGTTTTCCATAAGTCAGCAATGTTCTCTTCACCCGTAACCCCCTCAACACTGACAGGTAATGGTGTGTTACAATTTTGCATGGATCTGATGTCCTTCCAAAAACAGTTAGTATCCTTTTCTGCCAGACTCTTTGCAAGGGCTTCCTTTCTTAATTGGTTTTCATTTTGCTTAATAAATCTAATGGCATATTTGGTCCTAGCCTTTGCTCTTTTGTGAAGTTCAAATATAGGCCCCTGTCTAGGCTGACCTACTTCAAGCCAATGAGACCTAGCATCTCTGGAGGCCTGATACAGGTCAGCCACATAGTCTTGCCAACCTGGCTTATTGAATGAGGACTTATATTTACGGCTATTAAAAATACTTTCCCCCGCTTTTGATAAAGAATCTATTATACTATTGTAAAATTTAATAATGTCCTTTCTGTGTTGTGCATCACTACATTTTGGATCCCTGCATTGTGCTACACCATTACCATCATATTGCACCCTATTTAATAAGTCCTTGGTTTTATCACAGTACATTTGGCACTCTTCATTTGAGATTACATTCCATGGAACCTTTGCCTTGATGCTATTGCTAGTTTCTGTTATTTCTATCTATCTATCTATTGCCTGACGCCGTGATCCCCGAAGGGGTGGCCACGAACGAACCGCCCCCATGCACCTCTGTCCCCAGTCAGTCGACGCCCCTCCCCCCAACCAGCACCGCCTTCGTTCATGTAGTTCCTCACTCCATCCTTCCACCTCATATTCGGTCTACCTCTCCCCCTCTGTCCCTCCACCTCGCTCTCGTACACCCTCTTAGTCATTCTCTCGCTTTCCATACTTCTGTTATTTCCGGTGCTTTATTAATTTGGATTGTTAATTCTATAGGTATGTGGTCGTCATCCGTAATGTCGTATCTTATGGCCATTTCTGAGATAGAGTCATGAAAGTCAGAGCTAGAGATTGCATGATCAAGCCACGACCTGGTCTCCCATGCTTCACTAACATATGTATAGCTATTTTCTGGAAGCAGGTTTTTGGAGGACAAAATTAAACCTTGCTCCTCACAAAACCTTAACATATGTTTAGCAAACATGGAACCACCCAACTCGTGAGGGGTAGCATTCCAATCACCTACCACTGAGTAACACGTTATCTCTAATTCAGAAATTAGGCCACCAAGCTCCCCTAACTTTTCCAAATAAAGTTCTTCATTTTCTGCACACTGATACGGTAAGTAAACACAAAATATTGCAAATTTTCTGTGTCCCACTTCCAGCTGTATTCCCGCACACCAGCTTAAATTTGTCTCAATGGTTTTAATTACACTATCTAGGCACGATCTCCACATTATTGCGAGTGCCTCCCCCATAGTTGAAAGAGTGACAGGGCCAAAATCAAGGGACGTTCGAGCCAAAATGCCTGGACACACGGAGTTTGAAGCAATTTAAGTCATAGGAAGAGGGAAAGACTGATTCTGGGAGAGAGTTCCAGAGCTCAGATGTTGAGTAGAAGAAAGTTTGAGAGTAACGTTTCACTCTTGGGTTGGAGAGTTGCACAGAGTAGGGGTGGGATTGAGTTGCAAGACGGGTACCACGTGCCCTACGTAAAGGAGGTGGTATGCACTGGGATACTCTGAGGAACACTGATTATTATAGTAGCGATAGAATAGCGAGAGAGATGCAACATTGCGGCGGAGAGAGAGATGCAACATTGCGGCGGAGAGAGAGAGATTGCAGAGAGTTGGTGAGTGGACGGGAGTTAATTATATGTCTATAACTTCTTATATTAATACAAATTACTAATAACAAAGGACTTCGATTATGGACTGGTTATGAAAAGTCTCTCGTTTCTCAGCCTGGTTGGACAGACTACTCAGAGATATCTAATGATAATGTCGGACAGGTCTCCTGACCAGGATTCGAACCCACTCACTCCAAGTATATTTGGGAGAGTTGGGCACCGTAACCACTCGACTGCCCAACTCTCTCACATATACCTGGGGCGTGTGGGTTCGAATCCTGGTCAGGATACCTCTCTCACTACTCAGGGAGTCAGAATAACTTCAAAGACATTTTAGACGTCCGGAAAAATGTCTGAACTGCTCCACGTCTCTCCCTCCTCCTCCCAGTAGGTTAAGGGGGGGTCACCGGCTTTTAATTTTTATCTTTATCTCCTTTTCTCTCTTTCTCTGACTTGTATCCATTCGCCCCCATTCAGCTAACTGTTTTAAGACGTTTATCCCCATCCAGGTGTCAATTTTTTTCCTGGGGAGCGAGAGCGAGCCAGCATTGTATGGAGAAAATTTTCTATCGAAAAATGTAAAAATTTAGCTTGCTGTCAAAACAAAAATATATATATGCTGGCTCGCTACCGCTCGCCAGGAAAATATTGACACCTGGATGGGGGCAAACGTCTTAAAACAGTAGGTTTAATGGGGCCGAATGGATACAAGCCAAAGAGAGGGAGAGAAAGAGAAAAAAAGTGAGGTGGGCTCCCTTAAAACATAGAGTAGATCATTTAAAACAGAGATCCTGTAGTAAACGAGAATGGCCATAATTTTTAGACGCCATTTTGGTGCCTCAATTATTAAAACTATGAGGTTTTATCTTATTGGTAATCAAGTGGAATGTACTGTATTGGTAATCAAGTGGAATGTACTGTATTGGTAATCAAGTGGAATGTACTGTATTGGTAATCAAGTGGAATGTACTGTATTAAAATGTAAAACTTGCAAACAAAGTCAAACCAAAACTGGGACAAAGACAATATCAAGTCAAAACAACATATCAAAAGACCTAATTATATATCCTGTAACAGTATCGCCGAATGTGTATCATGGGTATGGCCATAGTTGAGTGTAATGAGAGAGCCGCGGCGGTCGAGTGGTGAGCATGCTCGTGTGTGAATCTACTTGACCTGGGTTCGATCCCAGCCCAGGTGGACATTTAGTGGGTGTTGTAGTACGTCCTAGCATGTTTCACATGCTTGCACCCAGTCGGGGGACACCTCCACAACGTATACACACTAATAACACACATAACAAAGCCACTCCAACAGCTTCCTCTCTCCAACACCCCTTCTCCCCTCTCTACACTCTTCAGAAAAATAGGAATAGTAGAATGTAGATACGAGGTGCCGTTGTAAAGACTTATCCCTCAATACCTTCACCTGACCTGATACCTGAGGAAAATATCACCATTGGCTCCCCAGATGGTGAAAGGCTGGCCAGTCTTTGTTACTAAACTCTTATAATATAGACTTAAAATATAGGGAGTTAAACCATAATCTTATTAATGGTATATTTTATTAGTATCAGTAACCTACAGTTGTCAGCATACTGTATATACTGTATATAAGGTTACATTATTTCCAATCTCTGAACCGTTAAATCATATTTTTTTCACCAACCAACTTCACTTCTAAACTCAATTAATGAAATCAACAAATACATGTGGCACTCCAAGGACTTGAACCTAGGATACTCGCATCAAAATTCTGCGCACTTATGCATTACGCTATCAAGACAGTTCTGAAGTTCTGAAGCATCTGGCCTATAATAAAGCATTGTAGGCATATAGTATCGTTTGTGTTCCATACTGACTCAAATGGTGTGTCACAATTTATGCTCTTAACTCTTAAAGGTGGGGGCTCATGGGTTGAGATAAAAAGGGAATGATAATCGCCAAGCTGTACATAATTATCTTGCAAAATGCAATGGCACTGAAATAATTATTAACAATGGTATAAAGGATTTTGTGGATCGTCTATACCAGGCCTGTGACGTCACAAGAGTGTAAGTCCACCATCCAGTCTAGGCTAAGGATACTGGTGTGACGTCACTATGACGTCACAGGCCCGGTATAGACGATCCGCAAAATCCTTTATACCATTGTTAATCATTATTTCAGTGACATTGCATTTTACAAGATAATTATATGCAGGTTGGCAATTATTTTTCCATGTTTACCTCAACCCATGAGCCCCCACCTTTAACATTGAGAATTATAAAAATAATATAGAATTTATATGTGTGGTAAAATAGTTGGTTAGAGACAGAGCCATTGAGAGGACAGAGGTTACATAAGAGGATTAAAGACAGAAAGAAAACAGAGAATGAATGAAAAAGCGACCTGGGCCTTTTAAAAGACGATATCCCGTAGTTCTCCACCCTCCCTCTCCATCAATATTTCTCATTATAAGCTACATGTCACTATTTCTGTATCCGACACATATTTTACTCATTGCACATTGCAAGAAAAATAAAATTCCAGAAAAATTAGCACTTGCTAAACTGTTAAGTAATAATAGTAGATATATTGATGATATTCTTGTTTGCAATTTGTTAAATTTTAATCAAGTTGCTAAACTTATTTACCCTAATTCTATTCCCCTCACACAATGTAACGTAAATTATAAAGTTGAAAATTTTCTTGATATAAATATAGAGATTGTTAATGAACAGTGCATACTTAAAGTATATCACAAAGTTGATGATTTTAATTTTAACGTAATAAACTTTCCTTTCCCTAGTAGTAATATCGATAGTAAAATAACTTATAATTGTTTTTATTCCCAATTAATAAGATTTTGTAAAATCTGCACTAAAGTAGATGACTTTTGGGCTAGAGCTAGGTTACTATACAGACTCTTAGTGGACAGAGGTTTTGAGGCAAGTAAATTGTTCCATAAATTTAATCTTTTTAGGGTCAATTATTGTGACTGTATTCTAAAATTTGACATCAATAATTTTAATCAAGCATTTTTAACTTGAAGTTTCTTGTATAACCTCTGCTTACTTTTTGTCTGTATTTATTGTTTATCTTTTTCTTTTTCTATTATTATTATTATTATTATTAATATTGATGATTTTTTAAATTTATTGTTCTTGTTAAAAGAGTACTCTTTGTTTAAATCTGTTGTTACTTCATATTTTGCAATTATTTCTCTTTATATTATATGTATTCATTGTCGATAGTATCAATTGCTTACTTTTGCGATTTCCTTAGTTTATTTGTGCTATAAATGTAGGTTATTTGTAGGGTAGTTATTGATAGGGGTCACTTGAGGCATGCTATGCTTACAGGTACCTACCCGATAGCACTATCGTTAGTGAGTGCTGTACTGTATTTTATATATTATTTTGTAATAGTATAGATATCTTATCAATATTTGTATTTTTTACTATTGTTAATGTCTTGTCATGTTGCAAATTTGATTTTAAATAATATTTTGACATTTAACATGTAGTTTCTTTATTCATGCAGAGTTTAGTAAAATTTGCCAGAACGTCCCGGACTTCCCAAACTTGACGATAGTGCGTTGTTATATGTGCGATTGGTTTGCTTGGGAAACAGATTAACTTGCTCATGTAGTGATGTACACCCTATGTGGTGGATTGTGTTCTTTTATTTAATAATTTTCATTTTAGTAAGCGTTGTTTCCACATAGCGATTTTGATAATTTAATTTGACTTTATATTGTCCTTGTCCCAATTTTGGTTTGTTTAGTTTGCAAGTTTTACATTTTAATTGTTGCTTTGTATATCTTAAAGGCACCGGTGCCATAATCATAAATAACACATATTAATAATAAAAATTAAGGTATTTTTAAACGTTTTTGTTATGAAAATTAATCAGCCATATAATTAAGCTTTAGGACAATTAATCAGCCTTATAATTAAGCTTTAGGACAATTAATCAGCCTTATAATTAAGCTTTAGGACAATTAATCAGCCTTATAATTAAGCTTTTAGCCATTATTAGCTGCATGTGTTGATTTCCACAACTACCATAATATATAAGCATTTGAGTAGTCATCTACTACATAATAAAAACATGTATAATCATAATAGATCATGATATATTGTTCATATCCTAGGTGGTGTGTATTGTTGATGGCAACAGTCGTAGCTCTGGCGCTCGTTCAGAAGCATCTACCAGAGGCCTCGAGTGAAACGTTGGCAGGCAGAATTACCAAAGGAAAACAGAGAGACAACATAAACACAAACAAGTCAAAGAGAAGAAAATAGAAAACCACCATAGAAGGAAAGAAAAAGACAATCAATGTACAGTAGAAGGATAGACAGACTATAGAAGGAGAGAGACTGACTAGAATATACAGTAGGAGAACAGAGAGGCAACATAAAACATTAATGACAGAAAAATAAACTAGGAGAGATAGCCATACAACAGAGAGGACAGAGAACAAGCATAGGAAAGAGGAAAGAGATAGAGAGAGAAAGAAAAAGAGATGAGATAATAAAGTTAAAATTAAGACAGAACAAGAGAGTGAGAGAGAGTAAAGAAAACAAAACAAACTCCATGTACCCTTGATTGACAGGGCTATGTCGTGCCCTTGTTACAGGGACTTTACTGGAGATTTCCCACGAATCACTAAACGTGAGTGTCCAAACTTTTGACATCTACCAGTGGCACGGGGTTGGATCAAATTGCAGACTCTATGATCAGCAGTCAGACACAGTACTGACCATGCCACGGCCCACGGCAATTGTTGTTGTTGTTGTTGTTGTTGTTGTTGGTCCCTTGACTGTATGGCCGAGCAGTCCTACGTCTGGTAGACCGAAGCCATCCAGATGCTCGGACCCCCGAAGGGGCCAGGGTGAGAGGAGATCTGTCTCTGAGAGGGCAGCGGGGGAGGGGATCATCACCCCATGGGCTTGCACCCCCGGGCCAATGCTCGCACCATCCACAGCCCACTTTGCAATGCCACCCAACCGGGCGATCTTGCCAAGTTGCCAGCACCTAGAAGGAAAGTAGTACAGAAAAAGAGATAGACAACTGTTGAACTATGAGGTGTTAAGATAAATGTTGAGAGTGATGATCCTGTTCCAACACCACCACCTGTTGTTGTCCACCAATAACTATCTCACTGCCCACCATCTGGTAACCTCCGCCAGGTAGATTCATCTGTGGGGGAAACACAAAGACACTCATTAAGGCCGGGGGTTTGAGTATGTGGTATCAGTAACCTAAAATAATCTACAAGTCTCCCTCATTATCCGATGCCCCAATTAATTATAATATTATAGGGTTTTAGGTGTTTGGGTTTGGGTTTCGGCTGGTCCCAGAACGCATCCCCATTTACCCCATTCATTTTAAAGTTCGCTATACACATTTTTTACTTATGATAAAGTTTTCAGGAATATAACCCACTGGTAAATCGAGGGAGACTTGTACTTTCTGTCTAGTAGCCCTAAAATATAGTCAACAATTTGCTACAACCAAAATTTTCAGAAAAAGGTCTGTTTTTACTCTTGCACTTCTACAAATACTGTACCGACAAAGGGAGGTACTTGCTGACACCTGGGGCAAATGGAACTATCTATCTATTGCCAGATGCACTGATCCCCAAGGGGGTGGCCATGAATGAATCACATCCATCAAGGCAATTAGGTCGATTCTCTAGCTTGTTTCGGGGAGGGTTGCTAGCCCAACTGCCCATTGTAAAGTAAAGTGTGTGAAGTGCATGTGCAGTGATATTCTATCTATCTATTGCTGGACGCCGTGATCCCTGAAGGATGGCCACGAACGAAACGCCCCCATGCACCTCTGTCCCCAGTCAGTCGACGTCCCTCCTCCTATCCAGCACCACTTTCACGCATATACTTCTTGCCCCCATACACCTCTGTCCCCAGTCACTCGACGCCTCTCCTCCTATCCAGCACCACTTTCACGCATATACTTCTTGCCCCCATGCACCTCTGTCCCCAGTCAGTCGATGCCCCTCCTCCTATCCAGCACCACTTTCACGCATATACTTCTTGCCCCCATGCACCTCTGTCCCCAGTCAGTCGACGCCTCTCCTCCTATCCAGCACCACTTTCACGCATATACTTCTTAACTCCATTCTTCCACCTCTCTCTCTCCGTTCTTCCACCTCATTTTCGTACACTCTCTTAGTCATTCTCTCACTTTCCATACGTTCCACATGGCCAAACCATCTCAAGATGTTCCTTTTCACACTTTTCAGCACATCTACACAAGTGATAATGTTCTGTTGAAATGGTTGAGGATGCGAATGTGTTGTTCTACCACCATGCACTCCCTGCTCAATAGCTGGGCTAGGGTGGGTGCCCTGATGTATTGGGGACTTCAGTGAACAGTTGCCACAAATTGCTAGACTGCACAGTCCACCAACAGCACTGACATCTGCCAAATAGCACGATAGCTGGCCTGAGACTCTAATCATCGACCTCACGGTTTGCAGGAGAGTGCTCTACCAACCGCGTTACAGCCTGTTGTGAATGTAGACTGTAACCAGTGTAATCAGCTCAATCATGGTGCTAGCATTCAGATTGTAAACGGGACACTGGTCTACTGCACTTCTGATGTCTGCCATGGTAGAGAAGGGTTGGGAAGCCATGAGGGTTAGTGTCAAATAACAATGTGCCTAGCGGAGGATTGAGCCTGGGCCGGCCGTGTAAGACTTTCAAACGCTATCACCCATTCCATGCCGGTCCATTAAAGCATCAAATGTATTTATTCAGAAATTCATGGCTTAATGGTTCTATGTATACAGTACTGTATATGGACAGATAAGATCTTGATATATTGATAATTACTGTATAATGTAAAACTTGCAAAATAAACAAACCAAAACAGGGATGACACAATATAAAGACAAAATAACTAATCAAAATCATAAATTATAATGTAAAACTTGCAAAATAAACAAACCAAAAATTGGACGAACACATATAATAATTCTTTATAAATAAAAGAACACAATCCAAAACATAGGGTGTACATCACTACATGAGCAAATTTTTATGGACTGTCCTTTTGACGGTACCAGCATCCAAAAATCTCCTCATACTTACCAGCGGCATTTCCAGTTGAAACCTGTGGGTACTGTGTTCCTCGTCACCCTGTCCCCCCTCCTTGTTGTTCCCCTCCCCCAGGGCCCCGGACCCCTCTAACAGGCCCCCTAGTTGTTCATCAGAGGGCCCCGTCATCACCACATCTCCTGGGCCCTCCACGCTAGACTCCGCCACCACCTCCACTTTGCTGTTCGTCTTGCTGGGGCTCGACACTTGAACCACCTCAATTCTTTTGCTCGTCCCGGCTTTCTGAATGTCTATGATACCGATTTTCTGTACATTTCTTCCTTTTAAGCCTGCGATGCTAGTTTTCTTTTCTACGTTGCCTCCTTGTGCGTCTCTGATGTTGATTTTTTCATGTATATTTCTCCCTTGTAAGTCCACCACGTCCACTTTGCTGCCTATCCTGCTCCCCCGGTCCGCTGAATCTCCTCCACAAGGGGTTCCGTCGTTGCCACAAGGCCTGCTCAACTTTCTGTCGTCTATATATCCCTTTTCAAACTTTACCTGAGCCGCACAATCTTTCTCAAATTTATCATCCGCCATAATGACTTTCTCAAACTTTTCTTCGGACATATATCCTTTATCAAATTTTTTGCCAGCCTCAAAACCCTTCTCGAACTTTCCCTGGGCCATATAACTTTTCTCCGGAGTGTGATCATCTTCCTCGACCATGTGACCGACGTAGCTGAGTCCCGCGTGGTCCTCCGAGTACCCAACTGTAATCTCTGTGGGGTATGTGTCCGTCTCTAAAGTCTCCGATGCACTCTCCACCACCTCGATCTTCACTCGCTGTTGTTGCCGTTGTTGTTGTTGTTTGGGTTCCATGGCGGACAGGTTGCCTTCGGGGTCCTCCTGTTTCAGTCGCTTCAGTCGTCTCCACACTGTAGACTTGGAGACCTGGGGGTTGGGGAGGAAATCACTCAATTTCTATTAGATTTAACTTTCACAACTAGGGGTGGGGGACATAATAGATTATATAATTATAATTAAATTAAATTATATTCTTAATTTTACCATAAATAGAAATTAATCATATGATCTCTTACAGTTACAGTAGTTAGATTAAGACTCATCAGTAAAGTAGTTCCACATGTGGCACTCCAAGGACTCGAACCTAGGATAATCACACCAAAATTTCGCTCATTTATGCATTACGCTATCAAGACAGTTAAAGAATTATGCACAAGCCTACAATTTATTATGCAGTTTTGAATCCTGCATAGTTGATTTCAACCATAGTTTGTTTCTTTTCAACTGACAGTAATTGCAAAGTTCCCATCCAGATTTCTCGGTTATTTTGAAGATTTTGTAGTGAAATATGGTGCTGATGATATACACTTGGTCTTAATATGATGCAGAGACAAAGTAGTTTCATATTATTCCATCAAGTATCGAGAAATTAGCTGCTAAGGGACCCAATTTATCGTCAGCTGAAAAGAAACAGAGTGTACAGTCGGCCTAATAAGTCATGTCTCGGCACCAATTATGATTTGATCAATAATTGGTATCAGCAATATTTACACATGATTTCTTCTTTTTGAGTGAGATATACAAACAGGTTCCTACACTTAGCCACCCTATTCAACATCTGACAGACATTAATGCAGCACAGAGCGAGCCAAACGTAATGACAGCTGAGACATGACTTATTAGCGCCACTGTACGGTCGCGCTAATAAGTCATGTCCCAGCTCTAATTACGTTTGGCTTGCTCTGTGCTGTATTAATGTCTGTCAGATGTTGAATAGGGTGGTTAAGTTTAGGAACATGTTTGTATATCTCACTCAATATGAAGAAATGAAGCTTAGATATTGCTGATACCAATTATTGATCAAAACATATTTGGTGCCGAGACATAAGTTATGAGCACCACTGTACATGTAGTAGGATACATGGGGCATTTTCTTTACCTGGAACTTATGTGAGGCCTTTCCGTGAGAGAGTCCCTGGTCCTGACAGGCGGCCATGGCTCTCCTTAGTGACTCCTCCGAGGGGCGGCGGGGCTGTGACAGTCTGGCTATACTGGAGGATGGTAGTCGACCCTCTCGTACCAACCCTTCCTTCACACGGAACACAGTGGTCTTTGGTATCTGGTGGAACAGGTGGAAGGTAAAGGGGGCGGTCATATGGAACAGGTTGAAAACAGTATATTTGTCCATTTGTACACATATTTAGCTCTATAAAGAGGGACTCTCTGTAAAAATCGCTTATCCAAAATTTCAAGACTCAAGATTTTTAAATAAAAGGAATTCTACTGTAGTAAGGATATTAACCTCTTCTACTGTAGTAAGGATATTAACCTCTTCTACTGTAGTAAGGATATTAACCTCTTCTACTGTAGTAAGGATATTAACCTCTTCTACTGTAGTAAGGATATTAACCTCTTCTACTGTAGTAAGGATATTAACCTCTTCTACTGTAGTAAGGATATTAACCTCTTCTACTGTAGTAAGGATATTAACCTCTTCTACTGTAGTAAGGATATTAACCTCTTCTACTGTAGTAAGGATATTAACCTCTTCTACTGTAGTAAGGATATTAACCTCTTCTACTGTAGTAAGGATATTAACCTCTTCTACTGTAGTAAGGATATTAACCTCTTCTACTGTAGTAAGGATATTAACCTCTTCTCTACTGTACAGTATATCTAAACTATGTAATGTAGTTTAACCCTTGGGATCCGGGGGGCCTCATATGAATTTTGGTAAAATCAACTTCATAATTCAGTAGCTACTGATTGAGACCACCTAGAGCAGTCAATGTTTTTGCAAGTTGTAGAACTTTTTGTTGTCTGTAGAATGCCGTAGAGATGACGTCGCTACAACGCGTGGTTACCGAGTTCTGATGATTATAGCGGCGATTTTTAGCCAACCATTTTGCCTCGTATGAGGCCTCCCAGATTCCGAGGGTTAAGAAGGATCTGCGGTAGTAAAAAGTGTTAAGTGAGATAGTCCAAAGGCTTTAATTGCTGGAGGCCCTTTTTAAACTGAATAAAATCATCTAATAGTGGCCAGAATAAAGTTAAAAGGACGTCACCGGTACAGGATGGTTTACATTGATGGATCCTATACCCGGTTCCAAATAGGTAGGCCAGAAATCCTGAACCCTAACCTCTGTAACTCAAAATGGGCTGAAGCAAATGGGCTCTAAATTCTCACACCTATTCCCTGGCTGACCTTTCCCAAATGGTAGAAGTAGAAGTATTGCTCTAGTCGTTTGCGAGTTATAGAGGTTAATGTTCTAGAGTTTTGGCCTACTTACTTGGAATGAGGTACAGCCGGCCTAATAAATCATGTCTCAGCATCAAGTATATTTTGATCAATAATTGGTATCAATAATATCTAAAACATTATGTATTAGTTTCCAGTAAGATATACAAACATGTTCCTATACTTGTCCACCCTATTCAACATTTGAGAGACAATAATACAGCACAAAGCGAGCCAAACGTAATGACACCTGAGACATGACTTATTAGCGCGACCGTACTGTATAGCAAGATTTTGAATAACAATGGCCAATATCTAACCACCAATAAAAAAATAAAATATTCCTTTGCCCGTCAACTTAACCTTTGGTAAGGGGCACAGGGCCTTGGGTGGGGCTTTGGTGTCTCGGGTGTTTCCGCACCCTCCTGAGCTCCTCGCCTGGGAGTGGCTTTGGTCACCTGGGCTATTATAGTGGTAAAGGAGGGAGGGTTCTGTGGGGGCGTTCGGTTATAGCTTTGGCCTTGCTCGGGACCTTGGGGAACAACAAAAACAACAAATCGGACACAGAATATCGGAGATGTGGCACCCGTTCTCACCTTGGTCTGCCTGACGACGTGCGAGAGTGACCCACCCTCCAGTAACATCTCCCGGGCCACAGTTAGCTCCCTAGTGGTGTATGTTGTTGTGGCCCCAGACCCCACACCACCACCAGCTGGGCCCGCACTACCACCACCAACACCAACACCAGTACGTCGGGTCCCTATCTCCCTCTGACACCGCCGCCACAGGACAGACTTGGGAATGTTGTATTGTCTGGCCACCTTCATGTAGCTCCCACCAGCTGTACGGAAAGAGGAACTATTACAATATTATCATGTCAAACTTGCTAAATAAACACACCAAAACAGGGACGACACAATAAATAGAAAGGCTAAAACAAACAACAAAGGCAAAGATAAAAACTGTACACACACCTAAGGAAGGACACACATAGAGACGTGGACAGACACATACAGAAACATGGAACAGACACATAGAAAAAGTATACATAGACACAGACAGATGCATAAGACGGATAGAAAAGTGGTGTATGTATTTATATGTGTACAGTCGTGCTAATAAGTCATGTCTCGGCACCATATATGTTTTGATCAATAATTGGTATCAGCAACATCTAACCTTCATTTCTTCATATCGAGTGAAATATACAAACATATTCCTACACATACCCACCCTATTCAACATCTGACAGACATTAATACAGCACAGAGCAAGCCAAACGTAATGACAGCTGGGACATGACTTATTAGCGCCACTGTACAGTACGCATATACTCAGGCACATACCCCATAGCTGGGGGTGGCCGACTCAAGATAGAAACAACATTTTAAGTTCCAATTCTTAAGGTCCGGGATCACTTTCGAGTTACCTTGCCCCTTTCTGTCTCGTCTAGTAGGTGAAGTCTACAAGGGGAAGAGGATTCCTAGCCTCCTGCCCCCACAAGAAAAAGTAGGACAGTAAAAGAGACAGATAGAAATGGCTAAGGTTGGGTAGAGAATGCCAAGCCTTATTTTGGATAGGACCAGCCTTCACCCTCTCTGGCTTGTCAGGTTCTGCGAAAAGTGGTTTACTGTATGATAATGTGGCCCCAGATCCTCCATTAGCCATACCACCACCACCACCACCACCATCACCATCACCATCACCGCCACCACCACCACCACCACAACTCCACCACCATCACCACCACCACCACCCTCTAAAAGTGGTGTACTGTATGATAATGTCACGGTATAGCAACATAAGGAGGTAGGCGCATGGCGGTAGTATTGGAACCACGACAGTCACTTGTTTGGGCCTCTGTGACGTCACTCAATGACTCCTGTGTACCGTCTCCCTAGCCTAAATATGGTCTTCTAACAGGATCGGTATATTGCGTTTTCCACCGAAAATGTAAGTGACATGGATAAACATAGACATATATAGTGTGACAGGACCCTAGTCTATTTGCTAAAGTTGTTATTTTTTGCATTTGAAGAATATATATACGGCTATGAGGTAGTATATAGCCGACGTCGCTTCAAATTTTACCGCGGAAATGCGATGATATTTTTTTCCACCTAATTGCCTAATATGTAGAGTAACGTCGATTGATATCGATAATGTTATTGTAGTAGGACCCAATCTACATGTTAGCATTGTTATCTGATATATGTGTAGTTTATATGAAGAGATATTTGGAAGATGTTGGTGATTTTCGATTCGTCGGTCGGGAGAAAAGGTAAGCCTAAACGGATTCTCGTTTATCCCTTGCTCAACTTCCTCTAAATTCACGTAGTTTGCTTCTGACACTTATCAACTTTCACCCAGTGATGGCGTGTGAGGGTGTATGAAGGCCTAGGGGATGTGGAGAGATGATTTGTATAAGTATATGGCCAGCTAGAGGGAACATAGATTTCTACGAAGCGAAATGGTGGCTGGGACTCGGAGTGAGGGGGGGAGAAGAACGGATGGTGGTGCCCTCTGACGGCCAGAGAGAACACTATAGCGGAGCCAAACAAGCCACAATGGTATACGAATATTTCACTAAATATTCGCTTATAGAATAATCAAAGTTATTCCGACAACTATATCTTATATTATGACGGTACCATTCTTACAGTTTCTTACAGTAGATCCTCTGGAAAAAGGCAAACTATGCCTGTGTATCCAGCTCAGTACCAGTACTTGCACTGCTGCGGTCGTTCACCATGGTTGAGCGTGAAGTCACAATATAAAAATAATTAATAAAAGTCTGTTTAGTGCTTTTTAGAAGCCTTTATTTATACGAGTTCAAGAATTCACTGCGTCCACCTTTTATTGTTACTATACCGTGGATAATGTGGCCCCAGATCCTCCATTAGCCATACCACCACCACCACCACCCTCTAAAAGTGGTGTACTGTATGATAATGTGGCCCCAGATCCTCCATTAGCCATACCACCACCACCACCATCTAATATCAAGTAAGTACAGTAGGGTCTCGCATAGAACGAGTCTCTTATAGAACGCCGACCTAATATATTGTTCCAAAATGTTCGTTAGGAACGAATGTGATCATATATAACGATTTCGCCATCAAAGTAGGGCAAATCCGAGGAGTTCTCATATAGAGCGCCGAAATATCGTACAAAACGTACAAAATATCGCACGCTCCTGACGGAAATTTACGCTTACAGTGAACATTGACGATATTGGGCCACCAAAATGCCGTGTTCACATAGAACGAAATCGCATAGAACGGCCTCGTTTATCGACCAATTTCTCGTTCTATGTGAGACCCTACTGTATGTATGTATGTACAGTATATACTCAGGCCCAATCCCCACTTTTCCTTTTTTTTTGGGGGGGGGGGCTCAAGACAGAGCCCGAATAGGGACAACATAACAGAACACAATGAACAGACAAAAACAAAATACAAATTCACACACATTTAGGTCATCCAGGAGAAGACCCAGAGACCAGGGTCAAGTGCTTCAGTATATACACACACATTTTACAAGTCCCTGTAACAAGGGCACACACTAGCCCTGTTAAACAAGGGAGTGTATGGTGTTAAAAACTGCATCAAACTGCCTCAATTACTGTTCAGTATAATATATCTAATTCAATATTGATGAATAATTTACCCAGTCTTTCTAAAAAATCCAACAAACAACAAGTATCTACATTCATAATATATAGATTAGTATACACTCAGGCACATACCCCACAGCTGGGGGTAGCTGACTCGAGACAGAGCCCGAACATAAATTTTTTTTAAAGTTCCAGTTCTTAGGGCCCTCCTGCCCCCCACGTTCATATATTTATATATTTATCTTATGTAATTGGTAGTGTTGTTGTTGTTGTTGTTGTTGTTCCCCAAGATGCCTGGCCGAACAGCCCCAAGGCTCCGAGCACGGCCAAGGCCATAACCGAGCGCCCCCACAGAACCCTCCCTGCCGACCACAACAAAGCCTGGGTGACCGAAGCCACTCCAAGGCGGGGAGCCGAGGAGGGTGCGGAAACGCCCGGGAAACCAACCACCCAGGGCCCTGTGCCCCTCAGCAATTATGAAGAGAAAGTTGAGGGGCAAGGGAAAAATGTGACGCTTTGGCTTCCAATCTTGGTAGATTGGGAGATCAATCCACGGAAGAGACGCCGTCACTCGAGATCTAGAAAATATATAAGTAAAAGGAACAGTCAGAGTAAGCTATGGGTATGGCAGAGATCGCTCAGTTCTCACTCTGATAGACCAGCCCATCACCAAATTGGTAGTGTAATATACAGTAGGTCCCTGTTGGGGCTCTGTCTCGAGTCAGACATGCTCAATTAAAAAAAACAAAATATATATAAATGGGGTATGTGCCAGAGTATATGTATGATGTGTGTATGTAATTGGTATATAAACATAAAGTGACTGTTATATACCTCTGACGGCCTCCTTAGCGGCCTGTAGCGTGGTGTGATCATAGTCCGGTGACCGTTGATGGTGAGCTATACCGGCCAACCTAGCGTTAACAGACAGTGTAGAGTGAGGTACACCCCAACGACCAGCTATCTCTCGTAGTGTTCCTGTGCCGGACCTTACATCCTCCAGGGCTCCTTGTAACTCTCCTGGACTAAGAAAACAAAAACAAAATCACATTAGACGTCCTTCCTTTAAATGTTGTTTCTGTTCGGGCTCTGCCTCGTGTCGGCTACCCCCAGCAATGGGGTATGTGCCTGAGTATATAGCATATACATACATACATACATACATATGATTTTTCAATTTAAGATCAGGTTAGACCTGTAGTTTCTTATTTTTCCGTTAGTTATCGAGACATCAATTGCTAAGGGATTCAATTTACCGTCAGCTGAAATAAAACAGACTACAGGTCTCCCTCGATTTACGATTGGGCTTTACGTTCCTGAAAACCCGATCTGAAATTGAAAAATCATATGTATGTATGTATATACTCAGGCACATACCCCATTGCTGGGGGTGGCCGACACGAGACAGAGCCCGAACAGAAACAACATTTAAAGTTCCTATTCTCAGAGTCTGGGACCACTTTCGCATTCTCTTGCCAGAGAAAAATCATACAGCAAACACTAATATTAATGGGGTAAAAATCTATTAATGGTGTAAAAACCTATAATAATGACGTAAATTGAGGCATCGGATAGTGAGGATGACCTGTATTCATATTTAAATTGAGGCATCGGATAGTGAGGATGACCTGTATTCATATTTTTTCACCAACCAACTTTACTTCTAAACTCAATTAATGAAATACAAAAAAAGATACATGTGGCACTCCAAGGACTCGAACCTAGGATACTCACACCGAAATTCCGCGTATTTATGCATTACGCTATCAAGCAGAAAAGTACTAAATTGGCAACACTGGGGCCATTACTGTACTCACCCATAACGAGCCAACTTGTACACCAACCGGGCCTTCTTGTTGTTGTTATTTTTGCTGTTGTTGCCTGTCTCCTCCTGGTCTGCCTGTGGAGGAACAATAATATAATTTATTTATTTCACTCCCAACACCAAACACCTCCCAATAAAATTTATGAAAGCATGTGATCCACCCGGGATTCGAACCTGGGTCACCACATACATATTTAAAAACTCAAACCATTACACCACCAAGACAGTTAGAGGTTAAGTACATGACTACGATTTGATATCCATTTATCGAATACTGGATATCAATCTAATCATGTATTCAATACAGGGGGCCAAACTGGGACATTAGGTTTTAAGACAGGAATGAAATTATAATGTAAAACTTGCAAAATAAACAAACCAAAACTTATACAAACACAGTAAAAAGACAAAACAACTAATCAAAATGAGAAGATACATACACGCAATTATAAAAACCGCTACATCCAGAGAGAGCGTGGTTTTAGTCTATTTATTGTAGTACAGTACAATATAGACTTGCCACAACACTGCCCCACCATGTCATCACAGTGGCTGATGTTGGTGAAGATGTACGGTCGAGGTTAATAAGTGTTGTCAGATATTTCACAAAGTTTGGGACACTGACTAATACTCTGAGGGATAAGCACTTTTCCCAGTAACTATAAAGATACCAATAACACTTCTTGAGCGAAAACCACTGGAATCTATGACAACACTTAATACCCCCGATTGTACAAGAAAATTTATATATGAAGTTGCATTGTTTTGGCCACTTTATTACTTACTGTACAATCGGGGGTAGTAAGTGTTGTCATAGATTCCAGTGGTTATCGCTCAAAAAGTGTTATTGGTATCTTTATAGTTACTGGGAAAAGTGCTTATTCCTCAGAGTATTAGTCAGTGTCCCAAACTTTGTGAAATATCTGACAACACTTATTAACTTCAACCGTACATAAATTTAAAGATCAAGTGCGGTTCCAGTTTCACATCCTAAAGTGGGCGCTGCCTCACTATAGTCTATTTTTGTCCACCTGAGGGTAAATTGTCATGTTTTTATCTTTGTTACTCAGCTATAAGGTAGAGTTTGTAGCGAAATATGATGTTAATTATGAAAACTTGGCATTAATACGACGCAGAGACATACTAGTTTCATATATTCCCATTAAGTATTGAGAAATCAGCTACTAAGGGATTCAATTTACCATCAGCTGGAAAAAATAGAGTATAGTGAGTATATTTAATTAAAAATCCGACCATGAAGTCTTTCTTGGTTTGCCCCTTAGTGCAGCTCCATCCAATGTGTCTATGTACTGTATCCACATTCACAGACTTGCACCTTTTCACCTAACTTAGTTCATCCATCCTCTCCACATGCCCAAACCATCAACAAAATAAATACAATAAATAAATAAATATCCAAATAATATTATAAATAAATAATAATAAAATATAATAAACAGGATATAATTATACTGTATATATATTGCGTCCAAATATAAAGGTATCCCGTCTCTCCTACAGTTTCTCTTAACTCTCTTACCTGTGTATTGTCCTGTGATGATGATGATGATGTTGGTGGATTAACACTGATGTAGCCGCCACTACCAAACAACACGTCCCCCATGCTGCCGTCTGCATTCACCTGAAATACACCAATATATTATACATTACAGTCAATCCTCCGGTGACGCGGCTAATGTGTTCTGGCAACGTTCCGTGTTACCAAAAAATGCGTTAACGAACCCATATGTTTACATGTTAAAGGTACCTTGGTATTCTGGAGGTTTCCACAAAGTCCACTTTTTCTCCATAGAAGCCTATCTTTCTATTCTATTCTATTCTATTCTATATGCTCAGGCCCAATCCCCACTCTTCCCATTTTTTTATCCTATCTTCCTCCATTTTATTATTATTATTATTTTTTTTTTTGGATTTTCTTGGGGGTGGCCGACTCAAGACAGAGCAAGAACAGCAAACACAAAACACAAGACAAAACAGAAAACAAACACAGACAAAACACAAAATTCACACACTTCTATCTTATAATAATAAATTTAATTATAAAGGTTAGGTTATATGTGATTTGCATGCATAAACGTAAAATGAGGTGCATTGGGTTGATTTGCCCATTGCAACAACTCTTACCTCAAATATTCAAAATAGCTAATGCCAAATCAGTGAATCCCAAGGGTCCACTGTACATATGTATACAGAAAGCATTGTTAACACTAGCTGGTCCTACAGCCCCGAAAAGGGTTGAAATAGGGGAGCTATCCCCCCGCCAAAGGCGGCTTTCTAGGGCTTTTCCTAGCTGATGCTGAGAGGATTGGGTTCTAGAAATGTGGTGATGGGCTGGTCTATCAGAGTGAGAACTGAGCGATCTCTGCCATACCCATAGCTTACTCTGACTGTTCCTTTTACTTATATATTTTCTAGATCTCAAGTGACGGCGTCTCTTCCGTGGATTGACCTCCCAATCTACCAAGATTGGAAGCCAAAGCGTCACATTTTACCCTTGCCCCTCAACTTTCTCTTCATAACTGCTGAGGGGCACAGGGCCCTGGGTGGGGCTTTGGTTTCCCGGGCGTTTCCGCACCCTCCTCAGCTCCCCGCCATGGAGTGGCTTCGATCACCCAGGCTATATTGTGGTCGGCGGGTAGGGTTCTGTGGGGGCGCTCGGTTATGGCCTTGGCCTTGTTCGGGGCCTTGGGGCTGTTCGGCCAGGCAGCATGGGGAACAACAACAACAACAACAGCTTGGGGGATATTAGGATATTTGGTTTAATTATTATTGAGGATTTTGCTTGCTTTTACCATTTTCAAGCAATGTATTATGTTCTATCCAACAACCAACTCTACTCCTAAAATCGATTAATGAAATATTACAAACACATAGATTTTAGTTTGTCCCCTAGGCTAACAAAAAATGCTTTCCCAGAATTCCTTCAAACTAAAAAATGCCCACCCAGACCCCTTCAACCTAAATTTAAAAAAATATATATAGATAAATGTCCTGGCTGATTACTTCCAAGTCATAGGCTCACTGTTGCTCGGCCACAAAAAATAGACAGTTGAATGGGGTTAAACATATTATTATCACCAAACTAATGTGTTGATTTTTTTTTAAATCTCCTAAAACTAATAGATAGACACAGGGGAGGTCCAAAAGCACCTCCCTCAGTCTAAATAGGGTTAATAATTATTAACTAATATCATTCTTAACACCAATGACACCCATTGAAATTAATGAAAGCACATGATCCTCCGGGGATTCGAACCCAGGACATCACTTACAGAACTTACACACTCTAACCATTATACCACCAAAACTGCTTCTTTTTTTTTTTTTCCTGTTTTTTAACAATAATAAAGTTAAGTACAGTCGCGCTAATAACTGATGTCTCGGCACCAAGTATGTGTTGATCAATAATTGGTATCAACAATATTTAAGCTTCATTTCTTCATATCGAGTGAAATATACAAACATGTTCCTACACTTACCCACCTTATTCAACATCTGACAGACATAAATACAGCACAGAGCAAGCCAAACGTAATGACAGCTGGGACATGACTTATTAGCGCGACCGTACAGATAGATAGTAATGACAGCCCTTAACAATATGTGTGGTGGCACCTGGGCAAGACAGAAGCCATCTTATGTGGAACAAAACGCAAACTGAAAGACATTGTGGGCTTCTCGGTCAACTGTAATGATATTCCTATAACAAGAGTGTCACAAGTGAAATATCTCGGACTAAAACTGGACTCGACTCTGTCAGGTGAAACAATTTTGGAATCTATCCTGAGTAAATGTAGAGCACGTATAAAATACCTGTATAGACAGGTGGGATGCTTGCCAGCGGCGACCAAAAAGACCCTATGCCAAGCACTTGTTCAATGTCATTTTGACTGTTCTGTGTCATCCTGGTACTCTGCATCATCTAAATCAGCACAGCACAAACTTCAGGTCACTCAAAATAAAATGGTTAGGTTCATGCTGATCCTAGGACCCAGATCGCATGTTGGCCAGGAACAACTTCAGTCACTTGGTATGCTCAATGTCTCTGACAGGGCCAAACAAATCAGACTCATAAATGCCTTCAAGATATTCTATGACAGAGCTCCAGAGTATCTAAAGAGTAATTTTGTTAAAGCAAATGAGAGGAGTGGACATAATACAAGAAATAGGATGTTTAATTTTACGGTCCCGAGAATCCAAGGGCAGGGTAAGCTAACATTCTTCTTCACTGCCATCAAAGACTGGAACGACCTACCCCAGTCAGTCCGTGAAAAGAGAACACTGTATTCCTTCAAACGTAGCTTGAAGGAGCACCTGAACCGGACAGCTGCGAGAAGGGAGCACCAAGCTTATTTCTACTACTAAATACGACATAAGAGATAGGCAAAACAAACTGAAATGATTACTGATAATTACTATAGGATGTAAGGTATCTTAAAATAACCCCCTAGAAATACTTTCTCTAAAGTATCTACTTTTTTTTATCCTCTCCTTTTTCCCCAGCTAACCTAATCCCACAAGGACCCCAATGGAAATACGCCTAACGGCCTTATTGGGCTATCCTTAGTTGGAATTATGCAAGGCTGGTACATGTCATATTTGTAACATATTATGTGGTACCAACATTGTAAAAAATGCTAACTGAATAAATATTATTATTATTATTATTATTATTATTATTATTATTATTATAATAATAGGTCATCATCCACAGTGGACAGTTGGATGTCTTCCGGTTGTATCACTTCTGGTGGTTGTTGTATATCCTCCTTAGTAGGTAGATAGATAGATATATAGATAGATAGATAGATAGATAGATAGATAGATAGATAGATAGATAGATAGATAGATAGATAGATAGTAGTGACGGACCTTAACAATATGTGTGGTGGCTAGGTCATCATCCACAGTGGACAGTTGGATGTCTTCCGGTTGGATCACTTCTGGTGGTTGTTGTATGTCCTCAGGTTGGTGGTTGTGTTGTTGGGTTGGTGGTAAGTCCTCGGGTACTATAGACAGTTCAGGCTCCACTGTACCTTCACACATCTTACCTATATGGAGAAATAAAGTTATTGTTGGTTATAAACTAGTATTCAGGACTATTATCTAGTCCAACTGGCGCCCGACCCCCTCTCCCAACCGACCGCGTTTTCATCTATTCACTAGCATTCTCCATTCATTCCTTCTCTTGCCTGATCCATAGTCATTCCCCTATCTATCAACACTTGTCCTACACATTTTATCCATCTCAATGGAGGTCTTCCTATCCCTCTACCTCCTCTTGTATCTGACTCACATATTCTCTTTGTAATTAAGGAACACCCCTTTACCTTACCTTTAGATACCTTTAGATGTGTTCGCCGCTCTTCTAGCGGCACCAAGGAGCGCGACGCCCCTCGTTATGGGTGGTGATTTGGTGCAGTAGACTGTTTGAAGCGACAGCTCGCTCCCTTGCGAGAATGGGCTCGTCTGGCACTTTTTGCAGTTCGACATCTAGGGCTCTCTTGAAGTTGTCTAACGAGATGTCCCTCATGTCTCTTACTTGCCGTGGGAGTTTGTTGAAGACCCCGTTCTTAACATTAATCATCCATTACAAACTCCGATGTACTTGAATAAACCAATGAAAGCATATGGTCCTCCCGGGATTCCAACTCGGGACACCACACTCAGAACATAAGCATCTAAACCTTTACACCACCAACACAGTTTTTCACCTTTCATCTTCCACTCGCTTAACATGTCCATACCAGCTCAGTACCCATCTGTCCACTCTGGCCGACAAATGTTCCTGCTGCCCCACTCTCCAACGTATCTCTTAATTCCTCAATCTGTCTCTACGAGTCACTCCACACATACTCATCAAACAGCTCATCTCCATCAAATCCAGCTTTCTTCTCTCCTTTGCCTTCAGAGCCCATGTCTCAGCCCCATACATCACTGTTGGTACAACTATCCCTTGATACATTGCACTTTTAACTTTCATTCCGAGATTTCTCACCTTCAACATACTTCCCATTGCTCCAAAAGCTTTCCTTCCATCACTTACTCCTGTTGTACCTCCATTTCTCACCTTCAACATACTTCCCATTCCTCCAAAAGCTTTCCTTCCATCACTTACTCCTGTTGTACAGTAAAAGTCCGTTAATCCGACGACCG